>OX451735.1:333989248-334369248 GCA_948472305.1 Vicia faba
GAGAGACAGCTAAAAACATGTTTGACTCTCTGAGAATGACGCATGAAGGCAACATACAAGTTAAAGAAACCAAGGCCCTTGCGCTTATTCAGAAATACGAAGCCTTCAAGATGGAAGAAAGTGAATCCATTGAAGCAATGTTCTCAAGATTCCAGATTCTAGTTGCTGGGCTAAGAGTTCTTGACAAAGGGTATTCAACTGCTGATCACGTAAAGAAGATAATCAAAAGTTTACAGAAGCAATGGAGGCCAATGGTCACTACTCTCAAGCTGGAAAAAGATCTCAACAAGATATCTCTGGAGGAACTTGTCAGCTCACTCAGAAGTCATGAGATAGAGCTAGAAGACGACGAGCCTCAGAAGCAAGGTAAGCCTTTAGCGTTAAAATAAAAAATTTGATTCTAAAGTTTTGCAGGCTATGAAAGAAACCTCTGATGGATCCTCATCAGAAGAAGATGAATTGTCTCTTCTCTCCAGAAGAGTCAATCAGCTGTGGAAGCAGAGGCAAAGAAAATTCAGAAACTCCAGAAGAATAGGGAATCAGAATGAATCACCCTCTGGATATAGAAAGTCTGAATCCTCCTATGGATACAGAAAGTCTGAACCCTCCTCTGGACACAGAAAGTCTGAGTCTTCTTCTGGTCACAGAAAGTCAAGCAACAGGGACATCATCTGCTATGAGTGCAATGAACAAGGGCACTACAAAAGTGATTGTCCAAGGCTTCAGAAGGAGAAACCCAAAAATAAGTTCTTCAAGGAGAAGAAGAAAAGTCTCATGGCAACACAGGATGATTCAGATACTTCTGACGCAGACACGGAGTCAGATGATGAAAGAGCCAACATTGCTCTTATGGCAAATGTGACAGAAGACAGCAAAACATCTAGGTCAAAATCAGAATCAGACACATAAAAGGTATTTCTTGACTTTACTGTTAATTTTACCAAAGGTGAACTAGGAGAAAGTCTGAGTGAAATTATGGAAAGATATCAGCAGCTTCGAGTCAAACTCAAGAACCTGAAAAAGGATATTATTTCTGAATCTAAAGAAACTGAGAGTCTGAAATTAGAAAATTTTGAGTTAAAAGAAAAGATTTCAAAACTAGAAAATGCTTTACAAAACACTCATAAGGAAACAATCTCAGAGGATCCCAATAATGCTAAAAAGATCATAAAGGAATATGATCAAAGCTTTCAGAAGTTTCTGGCTAAAAACATAGATAGAAGCAATATGGCTTCAATGATCTATGGAGTTAGTAGAAATGGAAGAAAAGGTATAGGATACCAAGGTAAATTATCCCCACCTAAGAAAGCCATGGACTTAGTAATTAAACGCACACCATTAAAATCTCACTTCACTTATGGGAACACACATGATCTGAAATACACTAGTAATGATTATTCTGCCAAACCAAAATTCAAACATAATTTTGGTAAAACTAACAAACAAGGACCCAAAAAGATATGGGTACCTAAGGACAAAATTATTATGTAGCAGATATCTTTATTAGCAAGGCTAAAACACCAGTCATGGTACCTGGACTCTGGATGCTCTCGACACATGACGGGAAGAAAGCATATGTTCCAAAGTCTGGAACTTAAACCTGGAGGCTATGTGGGTTTTGGAGGCAATCAAAGAGGGAAGATCATTGGATCTGGAACAGTAGGTAATGGTAACCTCCCTTATATTAATAATGTTCTGTTAGTAGATGGATTAATTGTTAGAACAAGATTAGTTCTGATCATATCTCAGAGTTTTAATGATAGCAATAAATTATATTTTATATATTTGATACTCTGATTAACGCATTTAATTGTTTCAGATAATGTTCTGACAGAAGCATTTTGATGTGTTGAGCTGAAAATAAATGAAGAAGTTCTTTGATGAAAGAACTATTTGTTTTAGCACAAGTGCTGATGCTGACTCTGATAAGAAATTATTTAATGCATCTTCTAACGCTTAGCGGGTTTCCATGTTCTGAAGTACTTTGAAAGCAAGCGCTGATCAGAAGTACTTAGAAAGAAAGCATTGATAAGAAGATATGCAAGCATGTTCTGAATCAAGACGTGAAGCTAGTTCTGAAAGAATATAAAAGCTAACAAGTCTTGTCAAGGATCAGGAGACATGCTCTGACAAAGTGTTGTTTGCTCATTTAATGCAAAGACGGCTACATGCACTCAAGTTTCTACGATAGTTCATTGGAAAATGCAATACTGTAAGCAAACAAGCAAACATTAAATGCTCTCCACGTTTGAAGGCAGCAACGGTCAAGTTTCTTCATACTATATATAGAAGAAAATTTATTGCAAGCCAACGACTGAACAAATTCAAAAGAAGCAAGAACTACGTGAAAATATTATGGGCTCACAAATTATTTTTCATACACTTTATGCAATACTAATCTAAGTGAAAAATCACAGTTGTGATATAGCTTTCTTAGAAGCAAATTTTGTTTCACTATCTGTATAGATTTAACTCTTGTAGTTGTTCCTTGAGAGACCAAGTTTGGTCAGATTTCTCAAGTAGACTAGGACCAGTTTAAGTCTTAGTGGTGTTAGTCACTTGTAAGATTACTTGTGCATTGTTAGTCACAACAGTTGTTGTGTGATTGTAATCAGTTGATTATAGTGAATTAGGTCCTTGTTGAGAAAGGCGAAATCACCTTGGCGGGTGGACTGGAGTAGTTTGAGTTCAAACGAACCAGGATAAGAATAACCGTGTATTTCCATTATTGTTGAGCCTTTAAGAAAAAGAAAAAGAGAAACTTATTCAAACCTCCCCCCTTATAAGTTTTTTATCACCCTTCAATTGGTATCAGAGCTTGACTCTGAATGCAACACTTAACCGTGTCAGGAAAAGATCCAAAAGAAAACACAAATGGCTACTGAACAAAATAACAATAGATACAACAAACCTCCTGTATTTGATGGAGAAGATTTTGAATATTGGAAAGATAGACTAGAAAGTTTCTTTCTAGGTCATGATAGTGATTTATGGGATATAGTCTTGGATGGTTACACACATCCTACAGACTCAGAAGGAAACAAGATTGATAGAAAAAATATGGATAGACAACAAAAAGTTGATTTAAAAAATCATCATAGAGCTAGAAATATTTTTCTAAATGCTATCTCTAAAATGGAATATGAAAATATCACAAATAGAGATACAACACATGATATGTTTGAGTCACTCAAAATGACTCATGAAGGAAACGCTCAAGTGAAGGAGTCTAAAGCTCCGGCTCTCGTCCAGAAGTATGAAGCCTTCAAAGTAGAAGAAAGCGAATCTATAGAAGTTATGTTCTCAAGGTTGCAAACTCTGATCACTGGTATGAGAGTTTTGAAAAAGGGATACACTAAAGCAGACCACGTTAAAAAGATCATCAGAAGCTTACCCAGAAGATGGGCACCTATGGTCACTGCTTTCAAAGTATCAAAAGATCTGAACAACGTGTTTCTTGAAGAACTCATCAGCGCTCTCAGAATTCATGAGATAGAACTTGATGAGCACGAGCCTCAGAAGAAAGGTAAGTCTGTTGCCCTTAAATCAATTAAAAAAATATGAAACTAATGCTTTTCAGGCTGAAGAGGAAAACTCTAAAGAATCTGCGTCAGAAGAAGACGAACTATCCTTGCTCTCTAGAAGGATCAATCAGCTGTGGAAGCACAGACACAAGAAGTTCAGGAACTTCAAGAAGTCAGAAGATAAACCAGAATCTTCTGGACACAAAAATTCAAACAGAAGAGAGATAATTTGTTATGAATGCAAAGAACCTGGACACTACAAGAGTGATTGTCCAAAACTTCAAAGAGAAAAACCAAAGAAAAAGTTTGGTAGAAAGAAAGGGATGATGGCAACCTGGGACGATTCAGAATCCTCTGAAGATGAATCTGATTCTGAAGATGAGAATGCCAACCTAGCTCTGATGGCTACCACAATAGATGACTCAGACTGTGAGTCAAATCCAAAAGAGGTATTCTCTGAATTTACTAGAGATGAACTTGCTGAAAGTTTATCAGAACTTCTGGAAAACTATAGTCATCTCAAAATCAAATACAAGAAACTCAAGAAGAGTCTTGCATCTAATCTTGAGAAACATGAAACAGAAAAATATGAACTCAAAGAAAATAATTTTAAACTTAAAGAAGAAATTCAAAATGTTCAAAAAATTTCTAGTTCAGATTCTGTGTCAAGTTCAAAAGATACTCTAAAAGAATATGACTGTAGCTTTCAAAATTTTCTTGCTAAAAGCATAGATAGAACCAAAATGGCTTCAATGATCTATGGAGTTAGTGGGAAAAACAAAAGAGGAATTGGATATGAACCTCCCAAAGGGAAGGAGACATATATACCAAAACCTGTTGCTAAGATGACTTTCACTTATAAACCTCTGAACAAATAATTCAAGTTTGGACACACACATGATATAAAATATACATCACATTCTGGAAAATCTTATGCTAACCCAAAGTTCAAACAGAACTTTAAATACTCTAACCCGAGAGGACCCAAAAAGATATGGGTATCTAAGGATAAAATAATATTTGTTGCAGATGTCCTTAACAGCTCAATTGAGACACCAGTCATGGTACCTGGACTCTGGGTGCTCACGACACATGACGGGAAGAAAGTCTATGTTCCAAAACCTGGAATTTAAAGCTGGAGGAGACGTCAAGTTTGGAGGTAATCATAAAGGGAAGATTATTAGTTCTGGAACCATTGGAAACGTTAACCTTCCTTCTATCTCTAATGTTTTATTAGTAGAAGGATTAGCGCATAACCTGCTGTCCATAAGTCAATTAAATGACAACGGTTATGACATTATCTTTAATCAAAATTCATGTAGAGCTGTTAGTCAAAAAGATGGAACAATCCTCTTTTCTGGAAAGAGAAAAACAACATATACAAAATTGATTTATCATATCTTAAATCTAAGAATGTTAAATGCCTTTTGTCTGTTAGCGATGAGCAATGGGTATGGCACAGAAGATTGGGACATGTCAGCTTAAGGAAAATATCTCAACTAAATAAATTAAATTTAGTCAGAGGACTTCCTAATCTGAAGTACAACTCAGAAGCTCTGTGCGAAGCATGTCAAAAAGGAAAATTTTAAAAACCTTCCTTTAAATCCAAAAATGTTGTTTCTTCCTCTAGGCCATTAGAACTACTTCATATTGATATGTTTGGGCCAGTTAAAATTGCATCCATCAGAGGCAAGAAGTATGGATTGGTCATTGTTGATGACTTCAGCAGATGGACATGGGTTAAGTTTTTAAAACACAAGGATGAGTCATATTCTGTGTTCGTTGACTTCTGTAACCAAGTGCAAAACGAAAAAGACTTTAGAATTATAAAAGTCAGAAGTGATCATGGTGGAGAATTTGAAAACCATTATTTTGAAAAATATTTTAAAGAAAATGGTATTGTTCATAATTTCTCTTGTCCTAGAACTCCCCAACAAAATGGAGTTGTAGAACAAAAGAATAGAACATTACAAGAAATAGCCAGAACCATGATCAATGAAACAAATATGGCTAAGCACTTTTGGGCAGAAGCTGTGAACACAACATGTTATATTCAAAATAGAATCTCTATAAGACCTATTCTTGAAAAGACTCCCTATGAATTGTGAAAAACAGAAAACCCAACATTACTTATTTCCATCCTTTTGGATGTACTTGTTTTATTCTGAATACTAAAGAAAATCTGAACAAGTTTGATTCTAAAGCACAAAAGTGTTTTCTGCTTGGATATTCTGAACGCTCAAAAGGCTATAGAGTATACAACACAAACTCTGATTGTTGAAGAATCAATCAAAGTCAGGTTTGATGATAAGCTTGGCCAGCAACAACCAAAACAAATTGATATTTCTGTAGGTACAGAAGATCATCCCTCAAACTCTAAAACTTTAGAAGCAAAGGAAGACTCAGAAGCAAAGGAAGACTCAGAAGATCATCCTCTTGACAATGCTTTGGATAATCTCAGAATCTCTGAACAACCCACTCAGAAAAGGTTTCCTAGAATCTCTTTAGCTCATAAAGAAGACGTGATTATTGGAAGAAAATAAGATCCCATCAAAACAAGATCCTCTCTCAGAATCAATAAAGAATCATTGTTTGGATTGGTATCTCTGATTGAGCCAACTTCTATTGATGAAGCTCTGGAAGACAATGATTGGATCCTAGCAATGCAAGATGAACTCAATCAATTTTCCAGAAACGACGTGTGGGATCTAGTTCCAAGACCCAACGGATTCAACATTATAGGAACTAAATGGGTTTTCAGAAACAAACTAAATGAGCAAGGAGAGGTGGTCAGAAACAAAGCACGACTGGTTGCGCATGGTTATAGTCAACAAGAAGGAATTGATTATAATGAAACCTTTGCCCCAATCGCCAGGTTAGAGTCTATTAGATTATTAATTTCTTTTGCTGTTCAAAATAACATTTCATTATATCAATTGGATGTTAAAAGTGCATTTTTAAATGGCTATATAGAAGAAGAAGTTTATGTCCATCAACCTCCTGGCTTTAGTGACTCAAAACATCCATAACATGTTTTTAAATTAAAAAAGTCTTTGTACGGTTTAAAACAATCTCCCAGAGCTTGGTATGATCGTCTGAGTAATTTTATTTTAGAAAAAGATTTTACCAGAGGGAAAGTGGACAAAACTTTATTCAGAAAGACATTTAAAAATGATATCTTAATTTTTCAAATTTATGTTGATGATATTATTTTTGGAACCTCTAATATCTCCCTTGGAAAAGAATTTGCTGAGACCATGCAGGCAGAATTTGAGATGAGCATTATGGGAGAATTGAAGTTCTTTCTGGGAATACAAATTAACCAAACTCCAGAAGGTACTTACATACATCAGACGAAGTATGTTAAAGAACTTCTGAAGAAATTTCAGATGTCAGAAAGCAAAGATGCTAAGACACCAATGCATCCAACATGCATTCTGGGAAAAGATGAGGTAAGTATGAAGGTAGATTAGAAACTCTACAGAGGTATGATTGGATCTCTTCTCTATCCGACTGCATCTAGACCTGATATATTATTCAGCGTATGTTTATGTGCTAGATTCCAATCAGATCCTAGAGAATCTCACTTAACTGCTATTAAGAGAATTCTGAGGTATCTGAAAGGTACTACTAATCTGGGTCTGTGTTACAGAAGATCAAAAGATTTCAGACTAGTAGGTTATTGTGATGCTGACTTTGCTGGAGATAGAATTAAAAGAAAGAGCACCTCTGGAAGCTGCCAGTTTCTGGGTGACAATCTTATCTCGTGGTACAACAAGAAGCAAGCAACAATTGCACTTTCAACAACAGAAGCTGAGTATATATCTGATGCTGGATGTAGTTCTCAGATGATTTGGATGAAAAGTCAGCTAGAAGATTTTAATATTTATGAAAGTAAGATTCCTATCTTCTGTGACAATACTTCTGCAATCTGTCTTTCTAAAAATCCTATTTTACATTCTAAAGCTAAACACATTGAAATTAAATATCATTTTATAAGGGACTACATTTAGAAGGGAATCTTAAATTTAAACTTTGTAAAAACAGACCATCAATGGGCTGATATTTTTACCAAACCCCTTTCATAAGATAAATTTAAATTCATTTTGAAAAATATTTGTATGAAATTATGTCCTGAATAAAACCGTATTTATCTTCTATGTTTGACTTCAGAATGTTCTGAAATGAATGTTCTGATTAACAACTCTTCAGAAGTTAGAAGAGAAGTTACATCAGAAGCTATATGTAAAGTTCTGAAATGTTCTAACGTTTCATTTCAAGTATAGCTCAGCAGTTCATTAGATCAAACAGCTGTGCCATGCAACCTTCAGGAGATGAACACGTGGTGTGTTTCTGAAAGGTCACGCGTGCTAAAGCTATTGACGCTGTTCTAGGTAACTGTTATGATTTGATTAAAATATCACGCTTTCCCCTCACTTTTCCATATCATTAAATGCTAAGTCATGATTAGATTCTTTTAATTAAATTTTTATTAAATACTCTTTTTACAGTTTTATTTTTTACCTATTTCTCAAAAGTTTTCATATAAATACCTTTGTAAAAACCCTCTCTCACTTTTTACCTTCTCTTTCAAAATTCAACCGTCTCTGTGTATTTTTCTCTGCAACCCTTTTTTCTTCTCTCAACCTAAGTACTCCAATGGCTTCCTCCTCTGCTCATTTTGAGAACACCCAAGCTGAACAATACGTCATTCCTGAGAGAACCACTCTCATTCCAGTGGATAGCTTAGAGATTATAAGTGAAATAATGGTGGACTTTGAGAATCTTAAAGCAAATGGCTTTGATCTTCTTCCTACTGTGGAGTTTCAAGGATGGGGAAACTTCTTTGACCGTCTAGTTGGTCCAGTTTTTCCACACCTTGTTAAGGAATTCTGGATACACGCAATTGCTTCTCCAAAAGTCATCCTCTCATTCGTGATGGGTAAGGAAATCTCCATTACTGAAAATCTAATCAGAAAAATTCTAGGTTTTGAAGGAACTGGAGTAACTGGAATCTCTAGGTGCAGAATGGAAATGTCAAAAGTTTATGCAGAAATTTTTACAAATGGGCAAGCGTCTTCAAAGGTCAGAGATTTGAAAAATAAGTACAAAATCTAGGCAAGAATCATCCATGGTTGTATTCATCATAGGAAGGAAACAAGTTCTCCAGACTATATAAATGCTGACCAGCAATACTTGTTGTTCTGTCTTGGAACAAATGTTAAGATTGGTTTACCCTATCTCTTGTTTGATCATCTCTGGACTCATGTCAAAGAAACGAGAGAAGCAGAAAGAATGAAGAACCCTAAATCCAAAAGGAATTGGATTCCAATAGGGAGATTGATTTCAGACATTCTGACTGAGAATGGTCTGATTGATCACCTGGATGAAGCAAATCTGCTGGGGGGAGTTAGAGCCTACTTGTGGGAAAGCTCTGACCGGAAAGAACTTGGTGAAGAGAAAAATTATTGAAAAACTGCTAATAGAACCAACTCCGTATGTTTCAGCATCCATTACCAGAAGAAGGATTCCAATTGCTGATTTTCCATTGTTCAACTCAGGAGATCACCCTCGCATCATCCTGCATTACATTCAGATCTGCAAAGAAAGTAGAATACCAATTGATCCTTCTTGGCTTCAAGGAAGACATGAAGCTACTTCAGATGTTGTCTTTCAGCAACCAATGAAGAGGAAAGCAGTTGAAGGACCATCTGCTAGACCTCAGAAGAAGAAGAAGAAATCAGGTACACCCACTAAGACTATTTCTGTTAATGATTCTGAAAATATATCTACATCTGCTGAACCCTAAACCTTAGGAGACATAGATGTTGACATAGACTTGACCATACCCTCTGAACCTCTTGCTGAAAATCCTCAAAGAGATCAAGTTTTATCATACTTGAGTGATTTTGACTCTGATTATTCCTCTGAAACCCAAACCAAACCATCTCACACAAAACCATCTCAAACACCTATTCCCGCTGAAAACCTTTCTAGACCTCCTCCCAGACCTTTATCACCCAGACTTACTGGATGGTATAATGCTGGCTCTTGGAGAATACCATGAATCAACGAACCTCTGGCCACTCTAAAGCCAGCATTCACCCTACCTTTTGAAAATATCTTTGCCATGAACAAAACACAACCACAAAATCCTATCCCCACTGCTGACAACACCATAATCATTTCACCTGACGTCACACCACCCACATCTCCACAACTTCCAACACCCAACTCACCAATGCCTTCACCTCCTCAATCTCCTGAACATAACCTCCATCCATCACATGAACAATCTGAACCTTGTGAACCATCAGCAACACATGAACCCTCTGAAACTCCCAATCCATTAGAAACACCTGAAACTTTTGAGCAACCTGAAACTTAAACACCTGAACAATCAGAAAATCCTGAACCAGCTGACTTTCTGAAAACTGTAGTTGATTTTGAATCTCTACAGTTTCTGAAAAACAAAACCTACAAAAGGCAGTTCCCAAACCTGTTCATCCAGATGTAAATATATGTTTTCAGAATTTCTTAATAGAAGTACAAGCTTGGTTGGACCTGCTGAAGGCAGATTGCACTAGAAATGTGAACCCAGCAGCAACAAATCTTCCGTGGGAAACATTAAGAAGAACCTTAGATGCTGAGTCACTGAAGCTATAAGACATATGTCACTCTCAGGTGCTTGAAAACTTCTCTAAACATCTGCATGTTTTTCAGTCAGAAGCTGCTGATATTTGGGACAAGAAGTCTTCTCTGATGATTGCTGATGCTCCAGCTGATCAAATGGACATTTCAGAAGTGGAATCTGAAGATGCCTATGAAGATTCAAATCCTCTGGCAATTGTTCTGTTGAATCAACCTTCTGCTAAAGCTGCACCTAAACCTGTGCCAACTCTCATGGTGGATCTGGGCACTTTTCTTTCAACTTTTGTTCGTTATGACTCAATGGTTGCTACTCCAAAGGCTGTATCTGCTGAAGCTTCTACATCCTCTGATCCTACTTCACTTGTAATGGATACTCTAAATGAGATTAAGAGGGATAACGAAGCTATTCATGAGCGCTTGGACAAGCAAGATCAGACAAACCAGGAAATCAGAAGCTGGATGATGAAACAAGAGGAATATGCATCTGAGATCAAGAATCTTCTTATGGCTCTTGTTTCTAAGAAATCTTAGTGTCATTCTATTTCTTGTTTTTGTTTGTTGTTTTGTACCTCGGAAGCTTTTATTAAAAAACTTTTACGCTCTTCAACTATTTTTATATACTTTTTGATTATGCCAAAAAGGGGGAGAAAATGAGTATTTTGATCTAATCTCTGATTAACATTTATGGGACTAAGTCTCAAACATTCTAACAAAATACAAAGATTTCTTTCGATGTTTAAAAGAATTTTGCAGGTATCACTTAAACTCTGGAAGTTTAACTCAAATGAACATTATCTTCAAAAGACTTGCTGAAGAAATCCCAGAAGAAAATTTCAAAGCTCTGATGAAAATTCTCAGGAAGTTTTTCTTATAGAAAGATTTATTTCAAGGGGAGATTCTTATCTCATATTCAAATTTATTTCTATATCTGAATATTTTTGTCATCATCAAAAAGGGGGAGATTGTTAGAACAAGATTAGTTCTGATCATATCTCAGAGTTTTGATGATAACAATAAATTATATTTTATATATTTGATACTCTAATTAACGTATTTAATTGTTTCAGATAATGTTCTGACAGAAGCGTTTTGATGTGCTGAGCTGAAAATAAATGAAGAAGTTCTTTAATGAAAGAACTATTTGTTTTAGAGCAAGTGCTGATGCTGACTCTGATAAGAAATTATTTAATGCATCTTCTAACGCTTAGTAGGTTTCCATGTTCTGAAGTACTTTGAAAGAAAGCGCTGATCAAAAGTACTTAGCAAACAAGCGTTGATAAGAAGATATGCAAGCATGTTCTGAATCAAGACGTGAAGCTAGTTCTGAAAGAATATAAAAGCTAACAAGTCTTGTCAAGGATCAGGAGACATGCTCTAAGAAAGTGTCGTTTGCTCATTTAATGCAAAGACGGCTACATGCACTCAAGTGTCTATGCTAGTTCATTGGAAAATTCAATACTGCAAGCAAACACACAAACATTAAATTCTCTCCATGTTTGAAGGCAGCAACGGTAAATTTTCTTCATACTATATATAGAAGAACATTTATTGCAAGCCAACGACTGAACAAATTCAAAAGAAGCAAGAACTATGTGAAAATATTATGGGCTCACAAATTATTTTTCATACACTTTGTGCAATACTAATCTAAGTGAAAAATCACAGTTGTGATATAGCTTTCTTAGAAGCAAATTTTGTTTCACTATCTGTATAGATTTAACTCTTGTAATTGTTCCTTGAGAGACCAAGTTTGGTCAGATTTCTCAAGTAGACTAGGACCAGTTTAAGTCTTAGTGGTGTTAGTCACTTGTTAGATTACTTGTGCATTGTTAGTCACAACAGTTGTTGTGTGATTGTAATCAGTTGATTATAGTGAATTAAGTCCTTGTTGAGAAAGGCGAAATCACCTTGGTGGGTGGACTGAAGTAGTTTGAGTTCAAATGAACCAGGATAAAAATAAACGTGTCTTTCCATTATTGTTGAGCCTTTAAGAAAAAGAAAAGGAGAAAATTATTCAACCCCCCCTCTAAGTGTTTTCTCACCCTTCATTAATGTATAACCTGTTATCCATAAGTCAATTAAGTGATAACGATTATGATATAATCTTTAATCAAAATTCATGCAAAGCTGTTAGTCAGAAAGATGGAACTATCTTATTTAATGGAAAGAGGAAAAACCACATTTATAAGATAAAACTTTATGAACTAAAGAGTTAGAATGTAAAATGCATTCGTTCTGTTAACATCGGGCAATAAGTCTGGCACAGAAGATTGAGGCATGTTAGTATGAGAAGAATATCTCAGATTAACAAACTCAATCTGGTCAGAGGACTTCCTGATCTGAAGTTCAGCTCAGATACTCTGTGTGAAGCATGTCAGAAAGACAAATTTGCAAAACCTTCCTTTAAAGCAAAAAATATTGTTTCCACCTCTAGGCCATTAGAATTTCTGCATATAGATATATTTGGACTAGTGAAAACTGCGTCTGTTAGTGGAAAGAAGTATGGGTTAGTGATCGTAGATGACTATAGTAGATGGACGAGTCACGTTCTGTGTTCGTTGCCTTCTGTAACCAAGTTCAGAATGAGAAAGATCTTAGAATTGTCAAAGTCAGAAGTGATTATGGTGGAGAATTTGAAAACAAAAAATTTGAAATATTTTTTAATGAAAATGGCATTTCTTATGATTTCTCTTGTCCTAGAACTCCCCAACAAAATGGAGTTGTAGAATGAAAGAATAGAACATTACAAGAAATAACCAGAACCATGATCAATGAGACTACCATTGCTAAGATCTTCTGGGCAGAAGCAATTAACACAACATGTTACATTCAGAATAGAATCTCCATAAGACCTATTCTGGATAAGACTCCATATGAATTGTGGAAGAATAGAAAGCCCGACATATCTTATTTCCATCCTTTTGGATGTACCTGTTTTATACTTAACACTAAAGAACATCTGAACAAGTTTGACTCTAAAGCACAGAAGTGTATTATGTTAGAATACTCGCTCAAGAGGGTACAAAGTATACAATACAAAAACATAAATTGTAGAAGAGTCAATCAGTGTTAGATTTAATGACAAGCTTGGCCCTCAAAATTCAAAGCAGAATGAATCTCTTGCAGATATAGAAGTTGAATTTACAGGTGCTGAAGAAATTCATCAGAAGTTCCCAACAAATACGCGCCAACAACATTAGAAGGAAATGTCACAAGCACTCCAGCAACTTCTATAGAACAACTCCAGAAAAGACTATCCAGAAGCAGCATAGCTCATACTGAAGATAAGATTCTGGGAAAGAAGGATGATCCAATCAGAACAAGATCAACGGTAAGAAATTTTGAAGAATCCATCATGGGATTGGTATCTTTGATTGAACCAATAACAATTAATGAAGCTCTTCTGGACAATGATTGGATTATGGCTATGCAGGAGGAGTTAAATCAATTCACCATAAATGACATATGGGATCTGGTTCCTAAACCAAAAGGATTCAACGTCATTGGAACAAAGTGGGTGTTCAGATACAAACTGAATGAATAAGGAGAAGTCATCAGAAACAAGGCACAATTGGTTGCACAAGGTTATAGTCAGCAAGAGGGGATAGACTATACATAAACCTTTGCTCCAGTCTCCAGGTTAATCTATCAGACTCTTAACCTCTTTTGCTGTAAATAATGGCATCACTCTGTATCAGATGGATGTCAAAAGCACATTCTTAAATGGTTACATTGATGAAGAGGTATATGTGCACCAACCCCCTGGGTTTGAAAATTCCAAATACCCAGAATATGTTTTCAAACTAAATAAGTCACTTTATGGTCTGAAACAAGCTCCCAGAGCTTGGTATGAAAGACTAAGTAACTTTCTGTTAGAAAAGGAATTCACCAGAGGGAAAGTGGACACAACCTTATTCTGTAAGACATTTAAGAATGAAATTTTAGTTTGTCAGATTTATGTAAATGATATTATATTTGGATCTACTAAACCCTATATGGGAATAGAATATTCTAAGTCTATGCAGGCAGATTTTGAGATGAGCTTGATGGGAGAACTCAAATTCTTTTTGGGCATTCAGATCAATCAAACTCCAGAAGGAACTTACATTCACCAGAGCAAATACGTCAGAGAACTTCTGAGGAAATTTGATCTATCAGAATGTAAGCCATCAAAGACTTCAATGCATCCCACATGCATTCTGGAAAAGGAAGAGGTAAGTAAAAAGGTAGAGCAGAAGATCTATAGAGGTATGATTGGTTCTCTCCTTTATCTGACAGCTTCAAGGCCTGACATTTTATACATTGTTTGCTTATGTGCCAGATTCCAATCAGATCCTAGAGAATCTCACTTAACAACTATTAAGCAATTTTTCAAGTATCTGAAAAGGTACTACTAACCTGGGTTTATTTTATTGAAAAACTAGTGAATACAGTTTAGTAGGGTACTGTGATGCTGATTTTGCTGGAGACAGAGTAGAACGAAAAAGTACTTCTAGAAGATGCCAGTTTCTGGGAGACAATCTGATCTCATGGACCAGCAAGAGGCAGTCCACAATTGCGTTGTCAACAGTTGAAGCTGAATACATTGCAGCTGCTGGATGTAGCACACATATGCTCTGGATGAAAAGTCAGCTTGAAGACTTCAACATATTTGAGAGTAACATCCCTATTTTTTGTGATAATACTTCTGCAATATGTTTATCTAGAAATCCAATTTTGCATTCTAGGGCTAAGCATATAGAAATAAAACATCATTTTATTAGGGACTATATTTAGAAAGGAATCCTCACTTTAAAATTTATTGACACAGACCATCAATGGGCTGATGTTTTTACAAAACCCCTTTCTGAAGATAGGTTTAATTTCATTCTGAAACATCTTAACATGAAATTATGTCCAGAATAAGAAGTTTTATTTACATATTCTGTAACCCTCAGAACTTTATATTTTCTTTGTGAACATATGATCAACATGTCTTTAGAATTTAGGAGTACAGTTGCTTCAGAATCTATCTAAGAAGATCTGAACCTTTCATTTCAAAGATAGAGGCGTGCAGTTCACACCATCAAACATCTATCATCCTCTCACAAGCTACCTTTTAAGGATGAACACGCGTTCAAATTCTGAAGGGTCCAAGGCTCTGATTGGATGCGTTGAGACACGCGTATGTGGTAACTGTTCAGTATCTACATGCAATCCCCTATTTTCAGGTTTCATAATTACAGTATAATCATTATTTTGTTTTCACTTTCTTACTAATTAAGTTTTCAAAACTGTTTATAAATATACAATCACTATTTCATTCACTTCTTCTCGCATCTATTATTTTCTCTAGCCTTTGTTTTGCAAAAACCCTTTTCTCAGAAATTTCAAAACAAATTGTGTGAACAATGGCATCTTCCTCAAGCATCAAAAATCTCCAAAGTGCTCATGGTTCTTCTTCAACAGCTGAACAGTATGAGGAACCCGTAAGATCTTTGTTCACTCCGGTTGATTCTCTTAAAGTTTTATGTGAGCTAATCATCGATTTTGAAAGCTCAAAGGAAAATGGCTTTGATTTGTCCGAAGATGTAACGGCTCAAGGCTGGAATAAGTACTTTGATCGTCTGCTAGGTCCAGTATTCCCCATTCTTGTTAAGGAATTATGGATTCATGCTACTTCATCTAATCATCAAGTTACTTCCTACGTAATGGGGAATAAGATTGTTATTACTGAAGAATTGATTGGAAAACTTATTGGGTACAATGGCGGCGGAGTTAGGTGTAGCGACTTGGATGAAAAGTGTTATGACCTAAAGACCATTGCTAGAGTTATTTTCACTTCTAGACAGCCATCCAGCAAGATAAGGGATGTGAAGGATTACTACAAAATATGGGCCAATATCATTCTGGGATGTATAAATCACAGGAAGCCAACAAGTTCTCCTGACTACATCAACATCGATCAACAGTTTCTGTTGTATTTTATTTCAAAGAAGACCAAAATAAATCTTCCACACTTGCTTTTCAATCATCTGAGAACAAGCGTGAAAGAAACAAGGGAATAAGAAAGGACAAAGAGGGATTGGATTCCTCTGGGCAGATTAATTTCTTATATTATGACGCAGAACAGGTTGATACAACATCTGACAGAAGCTCACCAGATCAGCACACTGGAGGCATGTTCTGGTAAACCTCTTAATGTCAAAAATCTGAAGAAGATGAAGATTATTGATAACATTAAGAAAAACCAAAAATTGCCACTCATGAAGTCATCATATCAAGGAGAATCCCTCTGAAAGATTTTCTGTTATTTTCTGAGATTGATGCTTCACCAGAGATTATGGTCAGATACCTAAAAGCTTGTAAGGAAGATGGAACAGATCCAGAACTTAACATTCATGATCTGCACAAGCCAGCTCCAGATGTTGTGTTGAAGAAATCCAGAAAGAGAAAGGCAGTAGGAGAAGGATCTTCTCAGAGGACACCCAAAGCTGCTAAAAAGAAAGGTAACACTTCCTTTGTTTTTGTTGTAGAATCTATAGTTTTTGCAACATCTGAAACCATTCCCTCTCAACAAACAGAAGATCCCTCACCTCAAACTTTTGAGGAATTTGACATAGAGTTTGATCCTCCTGTAACCCTTGGCAACTTCCTAAAAGAACCTCAATCTCCCAATCCTCATCTAGAATAAAATCAGCCAGAACTTGCTAGAGTTCTTTCTAAAATTGATCTATCTGATCAAGACTTTCAAACACCTATCCAAGAAAGTCCAAACCTCCATACTTCACAACCAGAACATCAAAACCTCCATTATCCTCAACCAGAAAATGAAAACCCTCATACTCCTCAATTTGAAAATCCAAGAAACCCTTCAACAAGAAAATCCAAACTTTGAAACCCCTGAACCATAAAATCAACACGCTACCACAAACCAATCAGAAGATTCTTTTACAGACTCTAATACCACTACCCCTATTCCTAGAATAACAGAACCTCTTATGGTTCGTCAACCTCTCTCCATATTAGACATTCCAGAATTACCATCACCCTATCATTCCACACCACCAAACACACCTCGTTCACCAATCTTAATTTTTGATTCTCCTACTCCCTCTCCTATTAACCGTCCAGCTGATCATCTCAGAACAATCATTGATTTAGAAGTGTTGGACCACATAGCTTCAACCTCCAATAAAATTGCCATTCGCAAACCTAAACCAACCATAACCAAAACAGATGTTGGTAAGAACTTGTTGATTTTTGAAACAGAATTACAAGAATGGGTTAATTCTTTGAAGCAAGCGAGTCTAGAAAATTCAAATCCTCATGCTTCTGATTCTATTTGGGATCGATTCAGAAAATGGTTCAACTCTGAATACCAGAGGCTGAAATAATTAAGTTACGATATGGCTCAACAGAACTTCAATGATCAGCTGAAGGCTTTCAAAGATCAAGTTCTGAGTCACTGGGAAAAGAAAGAAATTCTTCTGCTGGATAATGTTCCCTGGAAAGAGCACCAACCTTCAGAAGTTAATGAACCATGTTCTGATAGTCACCCTCTGGCTATTGTTCAAGAAAAGGAAAATGCAACTGAAGAAGCAATTGAATCAGAAGATGTTGCAGAGTGTTATGAAAGACTTGCATCCTTTGAGGAAACACCAGCTCCATCTCTGGTCATGCAAACTCTGGAAGAGCTAAAGAAGGAGAATGATGTAATCCACACAATATTGGATAATAAAGAAGACACAACCAAAGAAATCAAGGATGTTTTGGGAAAGCAAGAAGAATCAAGCACTCAGATTAAGAGCTTGCTGGAAGCGTTGTTCACACGACTTCCCCCTCCATCTTAAATTTTTTAACTTGTTTTCTGCACCTTGTTTTATCTAAGTCTGTAATGTTATTGAAATCTGTTTTAATACAAATCATCCTTTTTGACTATGATTATTTGTGATTATATTGATTTTTGATTCTTGACAAAAAGGGGGAGAGCGTAAGATATTTTTAATAACAGTATACCGGGACAAAGTCTCAAACATTCTGAATATCTTAACTTCTTATTTTTTTCTGAAAGCATAACAGGAACATAAATCTGATAAAGAAAAAAGGAGATGCATCAAAAGCTCTGATTAGAATGAACTTCAAGGAAGTAATTCATCTCTATCTGAGTACTCAACTCAGGGGGAGACTCCCTTAAGCTTTTTGTTCAGTCTATTTTTATTGAAAATTCCTAGTTTTTGTCATCATCAAAAAGGGGGAGATTGTTATAACATAGTTTGATTCTACAACCCTCGTAAGAGTTTTGATGATAACAAACACAAAGAACAAATATGCACTCTAAATTTGTGTTCTATGTTGTACAGAAGTTCTGACTGAAGTGGACCAGAAGTTAAGCTACAAAGGTGCTCAAGCTAAGTACGTAGACTGTTATCAGAATGTTCTGATGAATGAAGATCAGAATTTACGCTAAAGAGAAATACATCTAAATTCTGAACAGAAGTCTAATGTGCAAACAAAACCTTATGATTCTTATTTCCCAAGTTCTGAAGCAAAGTAGCAAGCAAGTTCCTTATGTTCTGAAGCGTTACTTTTCCATCAAAGTAGTATCAATTACAAACGGCTACAAACAGACAAGGATCTTCATATTATGGAAAGTGAATTAAGTGCCAATTATCATGTTTCCATTTGGACAGATTTCCACGCCTAATTAAACAAGCACCAAGCCTAAATCGTTCACGATTTACATAACTGCTCACAAAAAATTTCTCAATGCTGCAAAATCATATTCATACTATACTCTAAAAGTGTGTAATACATCACAAGTTTGTGATACAGTTTTTGTAACGAAAAACAACTAGTACACATATTATTTCTTTCTTTTGTTAGTGAATTTCCTTGAGATAAATCGGGTTGTGGTTGTACTCAAGAAGACTTTGGCAGTTGTCGAAGTAGAATTGTAATCAGTTTTGATTAGTGAATTAAGACCTCGTTGGAGAGAGGCGAAATCACCTTGGCGGGTGGAGTGGAGTAGTTTTAGATCAAGCGAACCAGGATAAAAATCATCGTGTCATTTGCATTTGATTTTTAAGTTTCAATTCAACCCCCCCTTCTTGTGTTTTTCACTTCTTCAAACACCTCCTCAAAACATCCTGATTAGATCATACTATCTGATAACATTTTTCTTCCCTTACATCCACTTGTAATTGTTGACACCAGTGAAGTCTTCAACAAAGTAGTCATGCAATCACATGTCATACTACTGTAGATAGGATCAGAATCTGCACATTCTAATCCACATATTCATAACCACCACTTCTGACAATCATGCTTAAGCATCCAATTCCATATGCCCAAACCCAAGCATCTTCCAAACACAACCCAACATGATGTTACAACATCATTTAGGACATCAACTTCATAGAACAGAACCTAAACATTTGGTTCTTGATTCATCATCTAAATAGCTCATTACACTAGAATATCCTTTCATACAAGAAGATATCAAAAGATCACACCTTCTGTAGCTCATTCAGGTTAACATAAACACCTGAATGTCATAGAGAGAAATAAACTCTCAAACATTTTCTGAAGTAAAGAGTTTAGAAAGCAGATTTGCACCAACATCAGATAATTACCCAGCTTCCAACAAGGTTTTTACCATTAGTCAAATTCACATCTTCACCATATCAAGCTAATACATAGCTTCTGACAAGGTTCTCGTCATCAGAGGAAAATTTCCTATAACAGAAATAGTAGATGATGCTCCCCTTCCACATATGTTAGACCTTTTGATCTGACATCCTTCTTCAGCACACATCTTGTTTTGGTTGATTCATCTTCATGACAAATAATCATGACACTAATTCACACCACAAAATACTTCATATTAGGTCAGTGGCTTGACCTTATACTCCACCATGAACAAACCCGAAAACTTCCTTGGCTGAAGAAGCAAAGAACAGAAATGATGTTCCAAAATTAGTTCCACATTAGTCTCAAACACATAGACTTGATCATTTACTATTGCTTGGAGACAGTACCCATAGAAGTCCATACACACCTCTTACAAGGGAAAAAAGAGAATCAACCATCGGTAGTTGATCAACCTTCACGCTCAGATCATAACCACATGCAGACATGCAGGAACCTGCATATTATACAATTCAAGGATCTTCCTTTAATGTTTATACCTCCTGTATGACTTTGAGATGGGGGATGCCAACCTTCTGCACCTATAGAGGAGATTTTCTCTAACAGATATTTGGAGCAGACTTTAACAAACATGGCATTGACTAATCATTATACGCCATAAGCAGTCTGCTCAGACTAAGTTTACTGCTCCTAGTCTTCCAAAACACAAGGATGTCCTTCAATCCTTGCAATAATAAATGTTCCATTATGTGAGGTTACCACATAACTAAAATCATGCTTGAGGATAAACTTCCCAAACAATAAGAACCATGATCCTTTGGTTCCAAAACAAACTCCTCCTCCTCACTCCAGACCGAAATCTGAAATGCTCATCCTAGGTGATTTAGATGACACTTCAGGGTGCAGACACCAATCAACCACAAAACTCAGGTTGATACATCTCCAATGAACACAACCCCTTGAAATTATTTTCCACAACAACACAACAAGAGTTCCATGCTTTAATAGACTTGATAATATCAAGTTAGAGTAAACAACCTCCACCCTGTTTAAGAGAAACACCACCAGACATATTGTGAGAAATAAATTCTCAATACAAATATGTCAAGACATTACATCTGACACTTCTTCAATTTCTTCAACTTTAGATTAAGGACTCCCCCTTATTAACTGTTAAGAACTTCTGAGGGAATTATACATTCTCCCCTCCAATAGCAGCATATCCTATGGTTGGTAAACACAAATGAATCCCCTCAAACAGAATCTATTCTATGGCCACAAATAAGATTCTATAAATCTGGCTCCTTTGATCAAAAGGACTTCCATATCACAAAGAATATCCTGGACATTTGAGCTTGACCTACCCATATAAAGGACCTGGTTGAGATACCTTTAACACGCCTCCACAGGAAAATAAAGCACAACCTTCACACTCTAACTCACTTGGATCAGAAATAAACTAATCCAATGAGTGACAACATAATACCCCAAATGCCTCCTCTTCCAAACTAGGAGTAGGTTCCAGACATATATGATTACCACACGATTGTTTAGCACCCAAAGCATCTGCTAAGCTAATCCCTTTTCCAACAGGATTCTGCTCAAATTGCTGATGAGATGTTCCAATATCTGGTAGAACATCTTTCCTATACCCAATCAACACATTGTTGAGATTGGTTTTGAAGACCTTACTTCTCCCAAAGAATCATAATATACCTTGATCACCTTCAGGATCTTCAATAGGCTTCCATCTTCCATACCATCATCAGCAAACAACAAGGTCAAAACCTCTTTCCTAATCTAGCATTTAATTAGGAATAACCATGCAAATGTGAATGATCACAAATTCTCTTTAATATTGATCAATTTCTCTACAGATTCTCACCAAACTTATTGATAAGTTCCTTTATGAATGGACTTGATAAAGATATCAAGTATCTTTGGTAACTTCAATAGACACATTGAAACTATCTTCTGCGTAACACAACATCTTAAGATGCATCTTCAGAAAAGGACTAACCTTTCTATATTCTCAACACCAGAGACACATCAACCAGGCCCAATATACATCCTATCACAAATAGTCTATCCTCAACTTCAAGGGACAATTAAAACAACAATATAAACTATCCAAGTTCAAATAGCTTTTCAGTAGATACCTCCTTCCTTACCCATGAACCAGAAAATATCTTCCCAGGATCTCACCCATAATAGAACATGATGTCTGCTCTGATACCAATTGAAATTCTGGTATATCAGACTTCAAATGTCGTATGACTTCAAATGTCCTATGAAAAGCATAAATATCACACCAAGATTATTAACCCAGTTCGGAGCAACTCTCCTACTCTGGGGGCATACCAAGCCAGGGAAAAGTGCACTATAACAGTATCAATTCAAAGCTAAACTCCCCCATTTACAACTTCTCACTTAATCACTACCCGTGTTATACTTCTATCTAAGATTCACCTAGATATGAGGCCCTTCTCAATCCCTCATCAATCACAGACAGCGATTGTACAAAACAAGAAGACACACTTCCATGACAAAAATAGAAGACATACTTCCATGGCGAGAAGACACACTTCCATGACAATATTAGAATAGTCACTTCTAAAAAAATACCTAGCCAAGACTCTTGATTAAGAATAACAACTTGGAGTTGCTTACAAGCTTCCTCCAAGAAAAATACTACCTCTTACATAAAAGCTTCAAGGAGAACAATAATAGAGACTATAACTCTGTAACATCAGTCCAACTCATAACCGAGTGGAACACACAACTAACCCTCCTAGAGAGTGGTACAGACTCAACCCTAATAACTACATCTTTTCATTCATGGATGGTTGCTTTTCCTAGGTTACAATGCTTCTATTTATAACATATCTCTCAACTGGATTTGGGCTTCAAATCATAACATATCAACTATTACAAATATGCAAAAGATTCTACAACAAAATAGGTCTTCAATCAAATCTTTCCTAAAAAATCTCCTTATTTAGAAAGTATATTTTCCTCTTGAATTTTGATTGAAACTTCCAAACCTACAACTCGGCGCCACATAGGATTGTATAATATTCCCAGAATATTTTGCTTCTGTTAAATCATAACAGAATCCAACAATTCAGCTCAACTCATGTGCGATGTTGTATGACCCTGCATAAGACATCTTATCTGAGATGTTGATCCAGATGTTGAAACATTTCAACTCAACATGTTCTTCATAAAATAAGACTTCTTGCTCAACCTGTTCTTCATAGCAAGTAAGCACATCCTATTTAACATGTTACTGCTATATTATTTTTACCAAACATAATGCCAACCTACAGAGAATTAACACTTTCTTAAAACCCAATTCAAACCCCCTTTTCTTGTGTTTTTCTCTACCTTCAATTGATATCAGAGCCCGACTCGTTATTGATTTTTGAATCAAACACTTAACCATGTAGAGAGATCCAGCAAGAGAAAAACTATGAATGTTATATATTGAAATGAAAGAAAGAGGGAACTTTTCAAACATTCAGGTTAATCTAAAAAGGTAGGTCCTGAAGATAATTGTTAATTATCAAAGACAAGATGCATCTGAAGGTATTCTGTCAACTATCAACTGAGCATATCATAAGGAGAAATCATCAAAAGCAGTATACAGACTCATCTAAAAGAACATCAGATCTCTGTAAGTATCACTTTTCTGAGTTAAAAATATTTTCATCATAATTTAATGTTTATTCATGGGTGTTTTCTTCTCACTTTTTTCAAATAAATTTTTTATTATATCTATTTTTTAGTTCCTAGTATACCATCTCATTTAAATTACTAGCATGTTATATCCTAGTTTAATTCTAAAGTTGTCTTTGTCTTATCATGTTCTTAAAAGTTGTCTTAATAATTACTCGTCATTTATTTTTCTATCATTCAAAATCTATGCTTTATATCTTTTCCCTCACAAAATACATTTTATTTTTTCTATTTAAAGTTTCCTTGTGTATTCATTTTCATCATCTCTCTTTATGTCTCACATTTTGTCAACCTCTCTCTCTCTTTGCCAAAATGGCCTCAAAGACCTTTTATGGAAACAAAGAGCTTCTTGAAGTTCTATGCAAAATTCACCCTAATGTTCCTCGCTCAAGCCTTGATGAGCTAAATCTAACCTAGAGCATCATTATACAAATATTGTCTAGGTACATCACAATGTTGCATGGACCTATCTATCGACATTTGTTTAAGGAATTCTGGAAGTATGCTTCCATTAGCTTAAATGGCTCTTCTGTCTCCACAATTGTTTTTGGTGACCTCATGATACGTCCGCAAGTGCACGGAAATATCGAAGTAATATAAAAGATTATCGAACCCACAGAGACCAATGTTAATCTACCGTAATCTATTGTCTCTTTGTAAAGATAAAGCTAATGAATAATTAATTTAGGGGAAACTAAGAACTAAAACTGAAATAAAATAAGATTAAGGAAATATATATATGAAAAGAGAGACCGGAATGTGTATTCCGTGTACCTCTGGGACTCTGTAACTTGTTGGTTTATATATGATGTTAAAAAATGTGTTTAGTAGAAAATACCAATTTAAGACAATATCTCATACTCTCGTGGTTTTGAATAAAGTCACGTTCCTTAACTGTAGGATTTTTCTCTCGCTCGCCCACTTGAATCAAGGAACGCGTTTCGAAAACTGAACAAGTTCTAATTAATTCTAAAGCGCTCTCGCCGTGTTTAGGATTAATGCCTAGTATTTACTATCTGGTTTGATACCCATGCTCTCGCAGTGTCGGCTCGAACCTTAATTAATTTCCCACTCTCGTGGCAAAACTGTGTTAAATAACCTCTCACTCTCGTGACAAGGCTATTTAAGTTAAGTTTAAAAACAAATACCAAAACATAATTTCTAAATAAAATATTAAAGCCAACTTTGTTACCGAGTCCCATCGGAGACGACGGTCCTCACATACCGGACTCATAAAAATTTATCCGGACATATTTAAAGAAACAAACATGCAATTATAATTATTAACCATGAACATAGGCATATTTAGACTTGTAATGATAAAATAATATTATAAGAACAATAAACTAAAATAATTGCAAATGAATAAACCTGGAAGTAAAGCAGACGAAAATAAACTTGAATAAAACTTCGAACGAAATAAATCTTAAAACTTGAATAAAGCTTTGAAATAATGTCGAAAAGATCACGATCCAAGAGTACATAAATTGTAGGCCTAAAACTAATGGTGTGGTAGTTCCCCAATGTGAGAAACTACCACTTTTACAAAGTGATTTTCTGCCTAAAACTATGAAGCGCTTCCACGTACAAAACGTGGATGTCTCAAACTAATTTCTAAGATCCTACATATAGATAAATAAAATGGAAGTTACAGATTTATGTGAGAAGTAATGGAGATAATGGAGAAAGTGGAGAAAGAAGTAGAAAAATGAGACGTTAGAAAGATCATGGGGTGATAATGGGAAGTTGGGCTTCTGAGTGGTTACATGAAGAAGAGGTGGAGAATACTTCATGTTTAACATTGAAATTAGCCTGTGACGAGTGGCACGTAATGTGTGCCGTGGGGCACACATATCTTCATCCTGTGATGATCGCCATGGACTATGTGCCGAGTGGAACACACACTTTTGGGCTGTGCCGAGCGGGACATGTTATGTGCCGAGGGGAACACTAATGTAACTTGTGGTAGGCGGCATACGGATGTGACGGGAGGTATGGCTTTCTGTCATGATATTTTCTTCATTTTATGTAAATTTGACTCTTTTCTTATTCATTTATTCCTCTTTTCTTATGCGAGCCTTGTGAAATGTAAATACCTAAAATTAAATAGAAATACTGGCATAACAAGATAAAATGAATGAAAAATGATATAAAAGTGCATGTGAATCAAGTTGAAAATACGATATAATTTCGTGATATCAAATACCCTCACACATAAACCATTGCTTGTCCTCAAGAAATCGACCAACACGGTAAAAGAAATGATTAAGCGCGATTTGAAACAAGGGTGCGACACGACTCCAAATCATATGTGGTTGCTAGGCTAATGTTAGATCGATAAGTACTTACTGTTCAATACCAAGGATACCGTAATGATGCAATGTTCAAAGACTCCCTCTTTATGAAAATCAATTCAAATCATGCCATTATAGCTCAACCTATATCTCTCGTTTTTCTTTCACTCTTTTCGTTCAATCACAATCACATTAAGTCTGTTATCCATACACACACATAGTAGGGAAATCAGTTAGCAACTATGATCCTTTGTCAAGAGGTTCTGGTACATAAGTTTGATAACACCTTTTATTTAACCAATCCCAGTTGTGGGGGATCGATTCGTAGTCCACTCTACCAAGTTCAGCACCAGACACCTCTGAACCAACTGACGACGGGTTGTTTTATTATATTTTGTAGGTTCCACAACCGTTGGATTAAGTGATCGGTTGAGGGTAACCTAACTTAATAGGTGCATTCCCTATTTTAAATTTATTAAGGCAAGTAATTTTATTATAGAATTTTTGGGATCATTCACTTATATTCATCGATTCCCTACGTAGTTTGTGCTTAAGATGGTGCTGACTTCTAATATAAACTACTTAAGAGCTACTTTGAAAACTTGAGCCCAAGGTCTTGACATAATGGGTCCCAAATTGATATCACATAAAAAGGGGGTTTAGGGTGTCATAACAGTATCGATTTTATCAAAACCTTCCTAAGTCTCTCTAACACAACCTAAAGTGTGATAACCTATATACTTTTAGAGTGTGTGTGTGTCATGCATCAACAAGAAAATTGTTGTTGGAGGTTAAAATTTTAAAAATTCAGGGAAATTCAGTAACAATTGAAAAACAGGCATACAAACTTGATATCACATGCAATGACTCGACCAAATATTGGAAATAGATAAAATCTTAAAAATATGAAATAAACTAGAAAAAAAATCAAAATAAGAAGCGAAAAATGGAAAGCGGTAAAGTTCCTCCCCCACACTTAAACCAAACATTATCCTTAATGTTTCAGTAAAAAATGGGAAAAGGAATAAGAACCTGATCAGTGCTCGCCTTGATAATTGCCTACATGCAACTGATAGGTGCCAAGCGATCAATATCTTTATTTTATGAAAACTCAAACAAAAGAAAAAACATTAAATTGAAACTCGTGGGTTGCCTCCCACACAATGCTTCTTTTAACGTCGATAGCTCGAAGGATCAAGAGTGTCAGTAATCATGGTGATTTTCTCGAGAATGACTCCTCGATCAAATTTTTAATCATCTTTGGTTTCTATGGCAACTTATCAAGCCATCTCACATATCCCTCACCTTTTCTTTTCTTTTTTCTATGGGGTGGTTCATTCTTTTGAACTTGTGGTGGTGGTTCAGGATCTATCTTGAGTTTCAGATTTTCAAGTTTGGGCTTAGTTATTTCATCCACCATCTTGAATGTTACCCTTCCCTTCGTAATGCTAATGATTTCCCTAGTTTTATGGTCCTAAAATTTTCTCTTTTTATGCGGAACCTCAAACAAAGGTGCATTGGCGTGGATATTCTCCACATACTTATTGGATTAGGAATCTACATTAGCTTCCACAAATATTTGTAGAAAAGAAATAGGTGGGTAATAGGGAGTAGGGACAACAATATATGTTTCCTTCTCTACCTCTTCGACAACCTCCCTTTCAGATGGCGTCAGTGTATTTTTCTCAATCTCTACTCTTTCCTCATCAGAACTCTTCTCAACCTCATTATTACTCTCTTTAAACTCATTATCACTCTCCTTAGGATTTTTGATTTGTTTTTCACTACCAGTTTTTACAACATCCACATGCTCCTCAGGGAAGGGTCCTAGAGGTTTTTGTTCAAGCAAGGAGATTTGAGTCTCCAAGGCCATGTTGTGAATCGCGAGGGTCTCAACCACATTATTCAGATGCCTAAGGGTTTCATTATTTTGAAGACTTTGATTTCTTATCTCTTCATTTTGGACAATTTGTGTCTCTATAAAGTTCTCTATCATAGATTCTAGCCTAGAGTGAGTTAGCGTCACATCAAAATCCTCCATTGATGTTTCGATGTTGAAATTATGGGATTCCTGCGGTTCCTCAAAGTGAGTTAGTGTCACATTTTGTGTTTCCACATAACGCTCCATCATCATAGTTTCTAGCCTAGAGCGATTTAGTGTCGCAGTCATATCCTCCAGTAATGTGTTGAGAGTGGAATTCAGGATTCTAGTGGTTCCTCAAAATATTTGGTGTGGTGATCGTAGAGGAAGTTTGGTTGAGGATAACTTAGCGTCGCATTGTAATCCTCCAGTAATATTTCGAGATTGTATTTATGGGATTCTTGCGACTCCTCAAAATGTTGGGATTGGTAGTTGAGGTAATTTGGGTGAGAGTGAGTTAGTGAAGCATTGAAATCTTCCATCAGTATTTCGAGGTCGGATTTATGGGATTCTTGTGATCCCTTGAAATACTGAAAATGGGAGTTGTAGAAAAAATTTGGGTGATAC
This sequence comes from Vicia faba, assembly GCA_948472305.1. Classification (NCBI taxonomy): domain Eukaryota; kingdom Viridiplantae; phylum Streptophyta; class Magnoliopsida; order Fabales; family Fabaceae; genus Vicia; species Vicia faba. The sequence continues at coordinate 334,017,574 of OX451735.1, forward strand.
ATAGTAATTAAAGTAAGAGTGCCTTAGTCTATACGGTGCAACAACGAAAATAACAATATTGACTATTGGTCCCCGGCAATGGTGCCAAAAACTTGATGCGTCCGCAAGTGCACAGAAATATCAAAGTAATATAAAAGATTGTCGAACCCACAGAGACCAATGTCAACCTACCGTAATCTATTGTCGCTTTGTAAAGCTAAAGCTAATGAATGATTAATTTAGGGGAAACTAAGAACTAAAACTGAAATAAAATAAGATTAAGGAAATATATATGAAAAGAGAGACTGAAATGTGTATTATGTGTACCTCTGAGACTCGATAACTTGTTTGCTTATATTGATAATAAAAAATGTGTTTAGTAGAAAATACCAATTTAAAGACAATATCTCACACTCTCGTGGTTTTGAATAAAGTCACGTTCCTTAACCGTAGGATTTTGCTCTCGCTCGCCCAATTGAATCAAGGAACGCGTTTTAAAAACTGAACAAGTTCTAATTAATTCTAAAGCGCTCTTGTTGTGTTTAAGATTAATGCCTAGTTTTTACTAACTGGTTCGATCCCCACGCTCTCGCGGTGCCGACTAGAACCTTAATCAATTCCCACTCTCGTGGAAAAACCGTGTTAAATAACCTCTCTCTCTCTCTCTCTCTCTCTCTCTCTCTCTCTCTCTCTCTCGTGACAAGACTATTTAAATTAAGTTTAAAAACAAAGACCAAAACATAATTTCTAAATAAAAAATTAAAGCCAACTTTGTTACAGAGTCCCGTCGGAGACGATGGTCCTCACATATCGGATTCATAACAATTTAGCCGGACATATTTAAAGAAACAAAAATGAAATTATAATTATTAACCATGAACATAGGCATATTTAGACTTGTAATGATAAAATAATATTATAAGAACAATAAACTAAAATAATTGCAAATGAATAAACCTGGAAGTAAAGCAGACGAAAACAAACTTGAATAAAACTTCGAACGAAATAAATCTAGAAACTTGAATAAATCTTTGAAATAATGGCGGCAAGATTGATATCCAAGAGTACATAAATTGTAGGCCTAAAACTAATGGTGTGGTAGTTCCCTAAATCTGAGAAACTACCACTTTTACAATGTGATTTTCTTCCTAAAACTATGAAGTGCTTCCTCGTACAAAACTTGGATGTCTCAAAATAATTTCTAAGATCCTATATATAGAGAAATAAAATGGAAGTTACAAATTTATGTGAGAAGTAGTGGAGATAATGGAGAAAGTGGAGAAATAAGTGGAAAAACGGGAATTTCGGAAAGATCATGGGGTGATAATGGGAAGTTGGGCTTCCGAGTGGTTACATGAAGAAGACGTGGAGAAGACTTCGTGTTTAACACCTTAAATTAGCTTATGACAAGTGGCACGCAATTTGTGCCACGGGGAACACATATCTTCATTCCTTGATGATCGCCATTGATTGTGTGCCGAGTGGCACACACACTTTTAGGATGTGCCGAGCGAGACATGTTGTGTGCCGAGGGACACACTAATGTAACTTGTGGCGGGAGGCATATGACTGTGACGGGAGATATGGCTTTCTGTCATGATATTTTCTACATTTTCTGCAAATTTGACTCTTTTCTTCTTCATTTCTTCCTCTTTTCTTATGCGAGCCTTGTTAAATGTAAATACCTGAAATTAAATAGAAATATTGGCATGAAAAGATAAAATGAATAAAAAACAATATAAAAGTGCATGTGAATCAAGTCAAAAATACGATATAATTCCGTGTTATCACCTCATTACCATTACTCCTGCATCCATTGCTTCTACAATTGGATGTACTCTAGTTGGAACTACTTTTGAACAATACCAGTTTAAATATTAAATTGTTGAAGAGCTTTGTAATATTCATCATTTGTCCATCAGAAATGAACCAACAAAACCTAGCAACCCTATTCCTATTGCTAAAGTTTGGTTTCAACTGGTTTTGACCAACTTCTGTCCAAAAGGCACTAATTTAAACTCTCTGTCATATGATGATAGAATTTTTGTCTACCTCCTAGTGAACCATGTAAGGGTCAATCTACCTCAAACCATCTTGAATTTCCTAAAGTACTCAATTACCGTTTCCAGAAACCAACACCTGTCCTTTATCCCGTTTAGAAGAGTTCTCTCTGCGCTCTTCTTCAGGACTGATATGATTAATGATGTCCACTTTAATGTACCTAAGAACACACTTGAGGAGAAAAGATGAGAAGTTTTAGGGTTTAATTAGTTGGTGTCTAAGTTTGATGGTAGTGTTTTCCTGTTTTTGTCTCTTGTTTTCTATTGTATGTTGTGTGTCTATACTTCCCTTCTTATGAATAAAAATCATGTTTTCTCTATCTGTCAACTTATTTTAGTGCATATTGACTAATTATAAATCACATTTCACACTAAGATAAGATATCGGCAAAATTTTATTGGCTCTTATTCAAGGTATACACTGAGACATCTTTAATCAACAAGAAATCTTGATAAGCATGAAATACCTATTCCCATGTTTGTTTTATCTTTCCGTATTTACTATTCATAAAGTATCTTGAAAGTTGTATTTGTCCTTCTCTTTTCTCAGTCATTTATTGATGCATCTCCCTAGTTTGATTACCTTACGCAAGGAAATCATTTATCCCGTTGTTTATGTTTTCTCTTTTCCTATTTATACCCTTATTATTTTTATCTTCCATTCATCTCACAATATAACCCAATAAAATCCTCTATCAAAGCGTCTCTCACCTTAACACCAAGAACCTTTCATGGTAATGATGATCTCTTAGAAGTCATCAAAGAAAAACAACCAAAACGTCTAGGTGTTGGACATGATTTCCACATTGGTATTCACTTTCAAGATTGGAACGATTACACATCTATGCTACGAGGACCCATCTATCCAAACATTGTAAAAGCCTTTTGGATAAATGCTTTTGTCAGCCTTGATGGTCTCACTATCTCATCTGTTATCTATGGTTTCCCAGTCTCTATTATTATGGCTAACATAGCTGAAGCCATTGAATATCCTCAGAAGGGAATCACCACTAGTCGTGAGTCCATTAGATGCATACCTGATGCTAACATGATATCCATCTTTGATGTCTCTTCTGGTGTTTTTGAACCCATAAACCTTGAAAAACTCATGTCTATTTCAGAGGCATCTCAATCTCTTCCGATATCTATGGTTGGGATGTTTCCTTCACCACTGCATGCATTGATGGAGAAATCAATTGCCCTCAAATGGGTACCATCACTAGTCGTGTCTCTCTTAGCATCATCCCTGATTCAAAGATGATCTCCATCTTTGACGCATCTTCTGAGTTTGATTCTACAAACCCTGAGAATCTTAAGCTTATTTCCAAAGATTGGTTTCGCTATATCGTGATAAATCTTTGTCCTCGTGGTGTTAACAAAATTTTATTGACCAATGATGATAAGATTTTAATCTTCTATTTTCTTAATGGTATTCCAATTAATCTTCCTTAGATGATCTTCAATCATCATAAGGAGTCTATCATTTCTTCTAGAAATTCAAATAAATCTTTTATTCCCTATGGAAGAATCTTATCAGAAGTTTTTGTTCAAGGAGAGATTGTAAGAATCATTTGTAGGGTTCATGATGGTCCTAGTGATGCTTTGAAGAAGATGTGCGTAAAACTTTTGATGATTAATGGTTCAATTAAGTGTCAATTCTGTTATGTCTTTATGATATTTTTCATTGTGTTTTTTGATTATTATATGAGTGTTTTTTTAATCCAATGTACTTTGTAACCGTATGAAATATAGTTTCTTGCTTTGTTTATCTCAATTCAGTCAGATGTTTTTAAGCACTTCTTTTATCTTTTTGATTATGACAAAAACGAGGAGAAAGAATAATGATTTTGATTAATAACAATTCTCTAACCATATGAGTTACATGACATTCTAACATGATATAAACTATAAAGTTACTTAGAATGTGGCATGACTGCTATAAGAACATTGAAAATGAAACACTACATTCACTCTGATAAATCAAGTTTCAAATGTTATGAGAAAGCATGGATAGTCTGATAAGCTTAACGAAAAATCAATAAGGACAGATCAAATTCAGAAAGGATAACAATGCTCTTAAGCTATGAAAGGTCGTAAGTTTATGACTCAGGGGGAGATTGTTTATCCCAGGGGGAGTTTCCAACTTAGGGGGAGTTTATTTTAATTTGTTTATTATTTAACCCTATAAAATTGATCCACCAAAATACATGGTTTTATCATCATCAAAAAGGGGAGATTATTGGAACAAGATTTGGATATGTGTTTAATCTCTGAGTTTTAATGATAACAAGCATATATTTTATGAAGATCAATTTTATTTCTAATGGTTTCATTGAGTGTGCAGATACATTATTTGAATTCTAGATAGTCTTAATCAAGATATCATAAGAATCACTTTATCACTCAAAAGAAGAACCATCGAGTTATGTTTCTAATTTAACATCAGTAGTTCTATAGAATGCTGAATGTTCGACGAGAAAAGAATCTCAATGAGTTTCCAAGAAGAAAGAGTTTCTGATAAGCTGTTGTTTCAAGATAAAAAATCAAGATTTCACAAGAAACAAGCTTCCAACATGGAAGATGAGAAGTCAAGATTCGTTCATTAGAAGAGCTGCTACTTGGATTCTAAAGACAAAGTCAAGATTTTGAACACATAAGGTGAAAGATTATACTCCAAGATCAGAAGTCAAGATTTTCTCATCAGAAGAGTTATTGCTCATATTTCTGAAGACAAAGTCAAGATTCTGAAGACTCAGAGAGTTCATGGAATATGCACCTTCATTCAACATCAGAAGTATTTCATCAGAAGAAAGGATCAAAGAAAGAAAGATCTTGTGGACTTATTTCTAATCAACATCTCAAAGTCCATCAGAAAACAAGATCACATGATGATATCTTCTCAAGCCAATCTAGTCAACAGAAGTAATATTCGTCAGAAGATAAATATCATCAGAAAGACCACTACGCTCAACAAAAGAACTATTATGAGTGTTTCTAAAAGAAACATCAGCAGTTCTAAGGAATGCTTAATGTTCATAAGAAAGGGAATCAAGTATGTTCTTAGGAAAGCGCCAATCTCAGATATTAGAGAGAAAGAATTCATGATCAGAAATCAAGATGTAACTGACATAATTTGTTGCTTCCAGCTCAATCCAAAGATCAAAATTTAGGAGATCAGAAAGAAAAGAATTAAACGTCAAAATCAGATGTACTGATATAAGCTATTGCTTCAGAAATTTGACATTAGATATGCAGCTTAGAAAAGCTGATTATTATGGTATCAAGACAAGGTCAAGATAAAGTAGATCAAAAGAGCTTTCACTCAAAGAAGTTGCTCATCAGATAAGTTGTTTCTTAAATATATGAAGATAATGTTCAAATATCTGAAAGACTATGACTCTACAAAAAAGAAGAATCTTCTAGATCACTATCTGTGATACGGTGGCAGAACCGGAACTGTTTTGGATGCTGGTTTGCGTTTTGCGTTTTTTGTTCGCAAAATGTTGTGGTAAGCAAGAGTCGCCACCGAATTTTATTTTATCCAACAAGAAAGGAAAAAAGCACAGAAAATTTTTTTTTCAAGATATACTGAGTACGAGGGGTATGTTATAGAAAGGGAAGGTATTAGCACCCTTTCTATCCGTGGTTTTCCACGGGCTCTTAAGTACTTTCTCATCATTTTTAAAATTGCTTCTGTGTTTGTGTGATTTGAAAAGTTTTTTTTTTACTTCGATTTAACCCTTGCTTCTGTCTTCAAGAGTGTTACAAAGTGTTTTTGAAAACTTTGTTTGAAAAGCGTGTAAGTGTGAAAAGTTTATTTGTTTGAGCAAGTACCTACTAGCATCTACCTACTCGAAAAAAGAATTGTTCTATGTTTGTTTCCTTTAGAAAATGCTATCCTACTATTAGTGAGTAGGTAGCACCATCGTCGGAGTTTTAACGGTCAATTCGAAAGGGACGTACGATCACTAAAGCAATGTTATGACGTCTTAGTAATAACCCTAATGTCTTAAGATCAATATTCGAGGCAACATTTCCGAACGGGACATTTGATCTTTGTTTAGACAGGAGGGAGGCCACTAAAATACCCTATACTCAATGATCGTTTACCGAAGGCAACCGAAGTGGGAGTATAGCCTAGGAGTGAGCATGTGCGAGTGATTCAATTTAAAGTTTATTATCTTTGCACATTTAGGGTTTGCTAACTATTTTAAAGTTAATCATACATTCTTGTCATGCAACCCTAATATTCATACATCTAACAGTTAATAGTTTGCGGAAATTAAAGTGCGGAAAATAAGCTACGCTATTACAAGGCTTCGGATATTAATTACATAGCCAAAAACAACCCGTAATAAAAACGATAAATGAAAAGGAAAAGAAATGTCCTAATTAATCTATTACAACTTGTGAGCAATACATCAATATGGTAAGAATAAATAAAGCGCGCACGAGAGAGAACTAGGGTTTTGACCCCGTCTAACCTAATCGAAAAAAACAATTATTTTTGTTGTTTTTAATTATTTAAGAAAAAAAGAATAAGGTTTTTTAAATTAAATACAAATCTAATTAGTAATTAAATTAATTAAAGAAAATAATTTACAAGGCCTATTTTTATATTTTTGGTTATTTTTAAGAAAATAGAAAATAGAATTAAGTTAGAAACAAAAACCCTAACTGTTCTAATTAATTTTAATTTATTTACAAAATAATTAAAGTTACCTAAAATTAAATAACCTAATTAAATTAATTAATTTTTTATAAAAAATAAACCTAAATCTAATTGGATGAAAATATTATTTTTTTGTGATTTTTTTGAATAAAAGAAAATTAATTTGTGTTAGTAAAAAATAAATAAATAAATTAATAAGAAAATATAAAAAGAAAAGAGGATAGAAAATGGGCCTGAAATAGCAATTTGGGGGGGTGGGAGTATCAACTTCTGGGCCCAAAACAAGTGATCCACGTTGACTTGCCCAGATTTTCTGTGATGCATTGACCATGGCCTATGATGCTCCTTCATCTGATGGCCTTCAGATCTGGCCATCTGGAGATCCAATGGCTAGATCCTGAGGGCGCATGGTGGTTGTGATACGGTGGTAGAACTGATTGGGATTTGCGTTTGTTTTCGCACTTATTCGGTTTAGCAAGAGTCGCCACCGACTTTTTACTTTATCCTAAGGAAAGGTCAAAAAGCACAGGAAAGACCTTTGAGATGTTTTCGTGGGTTCGGGGGGTAGATTATGAAAAGGGAAGGTGCTAGCACCCCTTTCATCCATGGTTATCCATGGGCTCTTAGTTACTTGTTTTAGATCACTTGCCTTTGCTTTTCAATTGTTTGAAATGGTGCTTTGTGTGTGTGGTTTTGAAAATGTTTTGAAAAAGATGCCTTGTCTAGGCAACCTTTGTAATGATTCTTGTTTGAATATATACAAAGGTGTGAGTCTTTTTGAAAAGATTTTCAATGCTTTTGAAAGTTGTTTGGAAATTGTTTTTGAAGTTGTGTTTGTGAAGTGTGTTTGAAAGTTGGCAAGGATGTTTTGCAAGATTTTTGATCAAGTAACTAAGAGTTGGTCTACCCTATTTTACTCAAAGATTTTCTTGTGTTTTAACCCTTTTAACAATGTTGTTTCACCATTGTGTTTGATGAATAACCTTGTGTTAGGATGTTGAACGGGACGGGCATGGGACGTTTTGTATAGTCATAGAAGGCAACATATGGGACGTTTTAGCAATGTCGTTTTAGGGACTAGATCGTTTACCGAAGGCAACATCGAGGGTCATCGAGGGACTACGATTTTTTATCGAGGGTCTTTGCTAAAACGCCCATGCTCGAGGGACATGACTATTTTCGGAGGCAACAAGTGAGATTACCCTAAGGGTGCATGTGTGCAAAGTGTGTTTTATTGCATGCATTTGTCTTTGATTTATAGGTTGTCTACTTGTTGGTTTTATCTTGCCATACACGCCTATTTACTAGCATTTGTACAAAGTAAATAAAATGCAGAAAGATAAAATCCTACGCTATTACAACCATATCGAAAGGCATAAAAAAATGAAAAAAAAAGAAGATAAAAGTAAGAAAAGTGAGTGTCTTTCGACCCAGGCAGTAGCAGCCTTCGATTTGCATTCTGCTGGCCTCCTTCGATTGGGGTTGGCAACAACAAAGTCACGTCTTTCGATTGGGCCTTGGCAGGGGCGAGGTCTTGTCCTTCGATTGGGAAAAGACAAACAACAAGTTGTATCCTTTGACTGGGGCCTGGAAGTCAGTGAGGGAATTCCTTTCGATTAGGGGCTGGAAGTCAGTGAAGGCATGCTTTTCGTTTGGGCCTAGAAGTCAACATGGTTTTCCTCCTGGTTGTCTCTTTCGTTTGACATGGAGAAAGAGGGTAGAAGCCAGAAGCTTCGTTCCCTATTTCCTGTTTCCTGTTTCTTTCATTTCAAGCATTAAATGACAACATGGCCTGAGGCCATGCTAGTATTTATCTTTCAAACAGTTTAATAACTAAAGCTAGTTCAGGAAAACAGCAAGCAAAAATGAAAGGGTTTAGCTCTGAAAACATGTTAAAAGAGTAGAAACGAAAAGAGAAGTATGTACATGCTTGGAACGAAGAAGAATATTATTTACATGTTATGCCATGAAACGAAAAGCTCAAAGGTAAGAATAACTTACCTTGCTTTAGGCTGGAACGTGTGTTGGGCCTTTAAGTGGTCTCCTTGAATGCTTCTAGATTCGGAGGGAGAAACCAAGGGTTACGTCCTTGATACTGGATTCAACAAAGAAGAACAAGTGTGAGGTTCTTCCTACTGGATTCGAATGGTAACAAGGTGTATGGATGTTCCAGATTCTAAGTGTTTGGATTCTGGGTATTGATTTCTCAAGTGTTGATGAACTTGAGAGTTTTTGTTGTGTTTGAGAATTTTCTGCAGATTCGTTCGTCTGGCCCAAAAGTCCTCTCTGGATTTTTTTGTGATTTCTAAAGTGTTTATGAACTTTGAGAAATTTACTGTGTTTGAGAAACTTTTTGCAGATTCCTTCGTCTGGCCCCAAAAAGTCCTCTCCAGCTTTGTAAAAAAATCCTCTATTTATAGAGAAATAATGAACATGTTCGTCCAAGCCAGCCTTGCAAAGAATAATAAAAATAATGGGTAACGTGACAGTAAAAGTGAGGGGCCTGTTGGCAGTAGCAGCAGTAGGGTGCAGAAGATCTGACATTGCTTGTGCTCAGAACAAAAATCAGATGGAAAGCTGCTTTTGGTGATAAAGTACTCTCTGTTTGAAGAAAAAGTATGTAGCCTTTAACCCAGAATAGCAGTATCCAACAGACAAAGTTTGAAACCCTTGTGCAAACTTCTGACTATATAAAGATCTGGACGCAACACAGCCTGGCAAACGAGATTTGGTCTTGAGTCAAAGGCAAGAGTGAGATCGAAGCACACCTGTTCGAAGGAAGCATTTGCCTCAGTCGAAGCTTGTGGTCGAAACAAGCTAAAGCGCAGGAAGCTATTGCCCAGTCGAAAGCTCATGCTCGAAGGAAGCCTATTTTCCAATCGAAAGTCTGTGTTCGAAGGAAGCAATGTTGCCAAATCGAAGCAGGCTTGTAGGCAACTACTTGTCCAAATCGAAATAGGTTTGTAGGAAGTACGCTTGGTGAATCGAAAAGGGTTTCCTTGCAGGGGGCATGTGTGGCCAGTAGGTCATGGCCTTCGATTGCAAGCATGCAGGAAGCAAAAGACACAAACGAAACCTGCAACAAGAAGTCACATGCCCAGGCGAAAGAGGCAAGCCAAGCTTGTGTCGAAGGAGGTCAAAAGGCCAATCGAAGGATGCTGATCGAAAGAGGCCTAAAGGCCAATCGAAAGAGCTGAAACAAAGAACACTTGTATTTTTCCAAATTTTGTCAAAATCATATTTTTATCTGTTTTCTTCCTTTTTGACAGTTTACTCTTAATTTTGGTACTGGAAAACCCCAATGCACTTGTTCAAGCTTGAACCTTGACAATCCTTGTAAGAAAAACCTTGAGAATTGAGAGGGCAAATTTTGGGGTACAACAATGGTCCTTGTGATTTGTATTCATGCCTGATCAAGGAAAGAAAAATAACATCAAAGAATGGGGGGAACTGGGATTCGAACCCAGGCCCCAAAGCCTTTTCACCTGCACCAATGCCAACTGAGCTACGCGCTTGCTTTGTATACAAAATAATAACAATTGATAATATACAATAATGGGAGTTAGTGGAGAGAAAAATAAAATTGAGCCAGAATTCAAATAAGCGAATAAGAGGGTGCCACGCCAGTCATCCCAACCTCACTCCGTTAATAAAAGTTAAAGACTTTTACCTACGAACATATGTCTGTAGCTACAACCCTGGATCATTTCAAAATCTTCCATGGGAATGATAAATGACATCTAATGCCATGAATCGAACCGTCTTGACATTCTGAGCATCATGATGCCCTTCATGGGGGCCAATTTTACGTGTACACAAAGATCCTAAATCGAAGCAAAAAACCCTTACAATGGTAAACTCTGATACAGTCCACAAAAACGAAATTAAATGTTATAGATAGTTTGGAAATGTTTCAAGGAGTAAGAATATATAATTATTTCATTCTATAGATGCCAAAATTATGCAATTCGATTTCAAGAACAAACCAAAGTCGTGGCTGACTTACAGTGGGTTTTGGCGCTGGAAAGTGCTTGTTCTTGATTGGTACAGCCTCCTTGCAATCCCAGGAATTGAATGAGATGGCTAGGAGACCTTGAAAACGCCTGGAAATAGCAAAACGGATTACCACTTTTCTTTGTTTTTTTCAAGTTTGGTTCTGCCTTGTGCGCCTCTCAAGCCTTGTGATTTTTGTCTGCAAATGTTCCCTATATACTGAGGATTGGATTAGGGTTGCAAACATGATCTCAATCTTTTCCAATTATTGATTTTTATCCATTTGAAAATCCTTCCAAAAATAGGATAAAACCAATCTTTTTATGCACACAGGCCTTGCACGAATTCGATCACTTGCCAGCTGGATATAGGACCTGAAACATGTACAATATCTTGAGGTTTCAATGATTTGGATTTTCTCATGATTTGTTTTGATTTAAATTGATTTAATTGAAATAAAAATAAAAATAAATAATAAAAATAAGATAAAGACAAGTGGAAAGAGCTAGTGCTCGTGGACCATGCTACCAACTCAAACCAAGTGCAAAAGATTGAGCCCATTTGACAAAAATTGCAATTTGAGGCATAGTTGACTTTTGACAATTTTGCAAAAAGGGTCAACTTCACTAATGCATAACTTCCTCAATTTTGACTCTTTGAAGGTGTTCTTTGACTTTTTAGAAAGCTTGAGATGTACTATAAGCAACCCTTTTTGTCTCATCTCAATTTGTTATTCCATGTTCATGTATGAAGCTTTGAGAAAAAATGTGTTTTTGTTGACTTTTCAAAATGACCTATAATGTCAAAATTCATAACTTCTTGTGAGTGCATATTTTGAACTTGGGAGCTGAATAGGAATTTTAGGGAATTGCATCCTATTCCAAATGAGCTTTGGATGGGTCATTTCTCATAAAGTATGAGAAAGTTATGCTTGGTCAAAGTTGAGTTGACTTTTCCTACAAAACCCTAATTTAGCAACTTTTGGGTTTTGATAAATTGAGAGCAATCCTTGATGAATAATGATAAACACTTGATCAAATGATGAATAATACATCAAAATTAGGACGTTGACCAAAAATCTTGAAGTTTGACTGTATGTAGGCCACAGTTGACTTTTGCCCTAGCACAGTCGATTTTTAGGCCTTTGAGCAATTGACTGAGCAAACTCTCTCTGTAAGGCTTGAAACTTGACATGAATGATCTTGAAAACATATTAGGACAATGGTGATCATTTGGGATCCCTTGGACTCAAGTATCTTGATGCAACATGAAACCCTAATTTGAGGTAGACTGCCTTAAGAGAGAGCTTGTCTGGTCAACCCTTGGACTTCCTTGAGCAATTTGAAGACCTCACTTGGAATGTATTGAGAAATATGAGAGGTAAAATTTTGGGGTACAACAGCTGCCCCTGTTCAATCTTCTTAAACCTGAAGATTTAGATTGGCTTGTCTACCTTTCGTGATCTGAGGGTTGAAGATGATTGAACACTAGAGTGCCCAAAAATTTGCACTCGCGTGAAGTGGTACTTGTCTTGTGATGTAGGGAATGGGCTTAAAGATTCCATTTGGAGATTGATGACGGGAGATGGGCTTAAAGATGCCATCCGAAGAAGTGTCGATCGCATAAGGGATTCCTTAGCGAGAGTTTGTATACCTGTTGTTGAGGAAGATTCCACTGGGGAATGTTGGTCTTTGTCTCGAGAGAAAGTTGAATTTTAGGAGCTTCAGTCGTCCGTTATTCTACTGGGGGATAATCTCTTGGTCGAAGAGGTGAAAATGTAACTACTATCTGGTCGTGGTCCAGGCTTCATAGTGATAAGATCGACTGCTATCTAGTCGTAATCCAGGCTTGACAATGACTTACTGGGGAGATGAGATTAAAATTGCTATCCAGTCGTAATCCAGGCTTCACAATTTCTCAATTCTTATCTAGTCGTAATCCAGGCTTCATAGAATTCAGTTGTTATCCGATCGCATCTGGGCTTTAACTTGAATTTAGGGTACACTAATATCCGGTCGAGTCCGGGCTTCTTAGTAATTGTCCAGGTAGAATTTCTATTTGGTCGAAAATCCAAGCTTCGCAATGTCTTGTACTGCTATCTGGTCGTAATCCAGGCTTCACTATGTTTCATACCATTATCTGGTCGAATCCAGGCTTCATGGTGTCCTGTACTGCTATCTGGTCGAATCCAGGCTTCACAATACCTCACTTCTTATCTGGTCGAAATCCAGGCTTCAGAAGAAATCAAGTGGTTATCCAGTTGCATCCGGGCTTCCATTTGATTTTAAGGCCTACTAATATCCGGTCGACTCCAGGCTTCATAGTAATTGGCTGGGTGAACTGCTATTCGGTCGAAATCTAAGCTTCACAGTGTCCCTCACTGTTATCTGGTCGTAATCCAGGCTTCAGTGTCTTTTTACCGCTATCTGGTCATAATCCAGGCTTCACGATGTATCATACCATTATCTGGTCGAATCCAGTCTTCATGGTGTCTTGTACTACTATCTGGTCGATTCCAGGCTTCACAATACCTTACTTCTTATCTGGTCGAAATCCAGGCTTCAGAAGAAATCAAGTGGTTATCCAGTCGCATCCGGGCTTCCATTTGATTTTAAGGCCTACTAATATCCGGTCGACTCCGGGCTTCATAGTAATTGGTCGGGTGAACTACTATTTGGTCGAAATCCAAGCTTCACAGTGTCCCCCACTGTTATCTGCTCGTAACCCAGGCTTCAGTGTTCTTTACCGCTATCTGGTCGTAATCTAGGCTTCACGATGTATCATACCGCTATCTGGTCGTAATCCAGGCTTCATGATGTCTTATACCATTATCCGGTCGAATCCGGGCTTCATGGTGTTCGGGGAAATCAAGATCTTATCCGGTCGAATCCGGGCTTCATAACTTGTATTAAAGATATACCACTATCTTGTCGTAATCCAGGCTTCGTAGTATTCTTGGATGCTATCTGGTCGTAATCCAGGCTTCACAATGTCTTCTACCATTATCTGGTCGTAATCCAGGCTTCATGGTCTTGTATTGCTATATGGTCGTAATCCAGGCTTCACAATAACTTGTTAGGCTGCTATCTGGTCGACTCCGAGCTTCACGGCTTGTGTTTATGATATGCCACTATCTGTTAGAATCCAGGCTTCATGACATCTCGTACTGCTATCTGGTCATAATCCAGGCTTTACAGTAACTTGCTGGGGATTAAACTACTATCCGGTCGAATTCGGGCTTCATAGCTTGCTTTTAAGAGATACCACTATCTGGTTGTAATCCAGGCTTCGTGGCCTTCTGATACTGTTATCCGATTGTTCTCCGGGCTTCACAATATGATGGAGTAATCAAGATACTATTCGGTCGTACCCGGGCTTTATAGCTTGAACTTTGTGAGAATTTAATTGTATCTTTTCCTGAAATGTAAAGAATTAGTCGTATGTAATGCCATGATTCATGACATGTATTGAATAATGATGTTCTCAAAATAAATGAGATTGTGTTGTATGATGCGTATGCATGTGTCATGATGTATGGATGTGTAATGTTTTTATGATGTTTTTAGCTGGGGAAAATAAATCCCGGATTGCTGCTGGAGAATATAAAGAGTTTCCCTCGCTGGGGATAACGACCGAAGATGATTGGGAGAATAATCCTGCTGGAGAATACATTGGTGATAGAATGACTCTGTGGGGATGAGATACTCTGCTAGAGGAGCAACAACCTCGGCTGTGGATGAATTATCGTTGCTGGCAGTGATGAACTCTGTTGGGGATAACGTTTCTGTTTGTGGAAGAAATAAACTCCACTGGGGATGGTCTTCCCTTGTTGGTGAAAGATGAACTTTGCTTGGGGAGAATCTTACCGACTCATTCGAGATTGTGAACCTCAGCTGGGGAGAGTTGATAATACTGTATTCTGGTACTTCCTACTCTACGGGGAGGGTATTCATTTTTAGCCATATTCTTCAGCCAGGTCTATCCCTGTACCTGGTGAATAGAGCAACTGTAAGGCTCAGACATTTCTGTTTGCCCCTGTTTCTGGAATTATGAGTAATCGTCTTTTGTTTCGCATGTAAATATTTATGAGAAGCAATTATTGTCAAATGCATATATCAAAATGAACCATTGGACGTTCTTGCAAAACAAAATAGAAAAAGAAAAACACAAGTTTGAAATTTCTTTGTGAAAATGAATTGTATTGATTTTGAAGTTGGCCTGTAAATAGGCGTTTGATAACACAATTTTATATAGTATATTTGATTTAATTTTCATAAATAATGTTAGTATTTTTATTTAATTATTTCATTTTATTTCCATATTACGCCGGTATTTTGATTGTTTCAGGTATTTTATTTTAATTAGACAAATTGAGCAAAGTGAAGAAATTAAGAGAGTTATTGGACTAAATATGCAAGAAATGAAGAAAAGGGGTGTGCAAAGCAAAAATGATGGATCAAAAGGTTTATTATATCCAAACTGGGCCCAAACGAAATCAGGCCCACGCAAGCAAGAGAGCCCTAAAGGCACGTGCAAGAGTGAGACGCACGTCTCAACTCCTCTCCTACAATTGAGGCGCCCGCCTCAGACCCTCCCCTTAGTGGGAGGCGCCCGTCTCAACGTGGTCAAGGGGATGAGTAAATCTAGGGACGACCACCTCCACTCAAAGCAGTTATAACGAGAAATTTGGGGAAAAGTGGTACGAAAATATCTCAAAACGTGGTTACATTCTACCACTATATAAGGACATCAGGAAATCAAAATCGGGGGCCATTTTTAGCATTATTTTTCCAGTTTCAGAATTTACCTTCCCGCATTATTATTTTCCATTGTAATTCAGTTTCCAGCATTCAGTTTCCAGCCAGTTCCTTTTTATTTCTGTTGAAGAACCGGGATTTTTGTACGAATTGATTCAAGCTTCAAGAATTATTTCCAGCATTTATTTAATTCAGGTTTCTTATTTACATCGCTTTAATTTATTTAATTAATTATTTGCATGAGAGATATTTATTTAGCCATGAATTTATTTATGAATGTTAATTCCTTTAATGTATTCATGTCTGCTTTTATGAGTATGTCTGGCTAAATTATTTAAATATCGGTATGTAACGAGTTAATTTGAATGGATCCGGAACAAACAGGCTTGATTATATTTTATAAAATAAACACTTTTTCTGATTTAGTTATCTAATTTATTTTGTTAAAAAAGGTTTAGAAACCAACAGAGCGAAAGTTTGAGGCTAATAAACTGACTAAGATTAGAAACCAATAGAGCGACAGTTTGAGGTTTTAAATCAGATAGTAGATACTAGGTATTGTTTTTAAAGACTGCGACAGCGTTTTAAAACCAATTAAACTTTATTTATTTTCAAAAAGTAATTTTAAAATCAATGGGATAGCGAAAGCATACATCAGAGTTTAAAATTATAATTTACTTCAATAGAGAGAAAGTTTGAGAATAGATTTTTGAATAAATACTTTTTGCTGAAAAATATATTATTATCATTTTTAGAAAATAAGCCAGTGGAAAGCCGGATTCTTTAATGTTAACGAAGTACATACCGATATTCGCATTATTATTATTTCAATTAGAATTAAGTTTTATTACCCAAAAATTCCCCTAATTAATTATTCGATAGCTATAGCTTTACACAGTAGTTTAGGTTACGTTAGCTCGATTTATAGTCCCTTAGGTTCGATATCTTTTAAAACTACGCGATAGGGCTGTATACTTGCAGTCTCCCGATTAATTTAGACGATAAAGTCGCGATCAATTTTTTGGCACCGTTGCCGGGGACTATTTAAGTTGATATCGTAATTTCATTACGAAGTATAGACTATAGCAACTATTTCTTTTCCCTCTGTGTATGCCAAATACTCGCTCTCAAGGCGCGCCTTTGCATATACCTATATACGATATCGAGCGTTACCTTAGATTAAGAAGACGAATTCAAGAGTATTTAGAACGCAACAACCTTCCTTCGACCAAACTTCCTGACGTTGAAGAACTCAAGAAGATGGCTGATCCAGCTGCTCCTGCTCCTCGTCCTCTTAAGGACTACGCTGTTCCTTCTCAAGCAGAGCCTCATAATAGTATTGCTGCTCCTGCTATCGCTCGAAACGATTTCGAGCTAAAACCTTCGCTTCTTTCCGCCGTTCAGCAGAACCAGTTTTCTGGAGCTCCTACTGGCGACCCGAATCTTCATCTGTCAGTGTTTGTGCAGTACGCAGACACTGAAAGCGAATGGTGTTAACCCCGAGGCGATACGATTGCGCCTATTTCCTTTTTCTCTCAGAGACAGAGCTCGCGCATGGCTCCAATCTCTTCCTTCCAACTCAATAACCACATGGGATGAGTTGAAGAAAGTCTTCTTGGCTAGATATTTTCCTCCAAGCAAAACTGCTATGCTCAGAGCCAATATCAATGGTTTCAGACAAAAAGACAATGAATCACTCTTTGAAGCTTGGGAACGTTATAAAGACATGCTTAGACTTTGTCCTCATCATGGTTTAGAAGAATGGCTGATCATTCACACGTTCTACAATGGTCTCTTGTATAATACGAGATTGACTATAGACGCCGCAGCTGGTGGCGCACTGATGAATAAACCATATACTGAAGCAAGATAACTTATCGAAAGCATGGCTCAAAACCATTACCAATGGGGTACGGAGAGAGTTAGCGTAGAGAAATCTCAAACGAAAGGTGCCATGGTTGAAGTGAATAGTCTGGATCAAGTCAACGCTAAAGTGGAAGCTCTCACTCAAAAGCTCGAGAATCTTACCACCGCTCCCGCAGCTACTGTTGCTGCAATTGCTCAAACTTGCGACTTATGTGGTATTCAATCACATCTTGCTCCAGAATGCCCACTTTTAACAAGAGTTCCAGTTGAACAAGCGAATTACGTACAGGGTAATCCTTATAGCAACACATATAACCCTGGCTGGAAAATCATCCTAACTTTTCATACAAGAGTAACAACGCGTTATACGCACCTGGACAAGCTCCTGCTACACCACCTGGTTATCCTAAGGCTATTCCAAATCATCCTAATAATGGTCCTAACACGTCTAATGCTCCTAGGAAGTCTAATTTGGAAGTCATGATAGAGCATTTCATTGCTACTCAATCCCAAACCAATAATACTCAATCCCAGACTAATAAGGATGTTCAAAATCAGAATATACACATTAATGAGCAGATTAAGCAATTATCTAACAAGCTTGATGCTTTAGCTACACATAATAAAATGTTAGAAACACAAATCTCTCAGGTAGCTCAACAACAAGCAGCTTCTGCTGCTCCTGCTGGCTCATTTCCTGGACAGCCTCAACCTAATCCCAAAGGACATGTAAATGCTGTTATCTTAAGAAGCGGAACAGAGTATGATGGACCTGTAGATCCCAGAAACAATAGCCCAACTATGCAACAAAATTATGTTAAACAATCTGAAATTAAAGATAAAGAAGAAAAGGAAAATCAGAGAGATAATAATGAAGATACCACGCAAAAAGATGAAACTTATGTACCCCCACCACCTTATAAGCCTCGTATCCCATACCCTCAAAGGTTAGCTAAAACTAAGAATATGGGTCAATTCAAGAAATTCATGGATCTTCTGAAACAACTTAATGTTACAATTCCTTTTACCGAAGCTATAACTCAAATGCCCTCCTACGCTAAATTCCTTAAAGAGATTCTATCCAATAAGAAAAAGCTAGAGGATAATGAAACTGTCATGCTTACTGCTGAATGTAGTGCAATTATTCAAGACACAATGCCTCCTAAACTCAAAGACCCTAGAAGTTTCTCTATTCCATGTGTAATTGGCAAATTTGTCATAGATAAAGCTTTATGTGATCTTGGAGCCAGTATAAGTGTGATGCCGTTATCTATATGCAAGAAACTAGAAATGGGAGAACTCAGACCAACCAAAATGTCCGTTCAATTAGCAGATAGGTCAATTAAATATCCTGCAGGAGTTCTCGAGAATGTTCCTGTACGCATTGGCCAATTCTATATACCAACCGATTTCATTATTATGGACATAAGGGAGGACGAAGTTACCCCAATCATTCTTGGAAGGCCTTTCTTAGCTACAACCGGTGCAATTATAGATGTAAAAAGAGGAAAACTTACTTTTGAAGTAGGTGAAGAGAAAATCGAATTTATCCTCTCTCAATTCCTGAAAGCACCTGCAATTGAAGATACTTGTTACTTCATGGATATCATCGATGAATGTAGAAAAGAAGCTGAGCTTGAAAATGAAGACAATCTCGATGAAAATCTGAGTAGTAATCTAAGTGAATGCTTAGCTATAGCACCAGATCCTACACAATGTTTAAGGAAACCACCCCTAGAACTCAAAACACTTCCTAAAAATCTAAGGTATGAATTCCTAGATTCCGAACTCGAACGACCAGTGATAGTCAACGCAGAACTTGGCGAAACCGAAACTGAAAAACTTTTACAAATTCTGAGAAAATATCCAACAGCCTTAGGATATAATATCACTGATCTCAAAGGAATAAGTCCCTCTATTTGTATGCATCGCATTATGCTAGAAGAAGATTGTAAAACTTCAAGAGAACACCAGAGGAGACTAAACCCGATTATGAGCGAGGTTGTGAAAAAGGAAGTTATGAAGTTGTTAGAAGCAGGAATCATATATCCTATATCTGATAGCAAATGGGTTAGCCCTGTGCATGTTGTACCTAAGAAAGGAGGTGTCACAGTAGTCGAAAATGAGAAAGGAGAAATCATAACTAAAAGAGTCGAATCTGGATGGAGAATGTGCATCGATTATCGAAAACTTAACAAAGCCACCAGAAAAGATCATTTCCCTTTACCATTTATTGATCAAATGTTGGAACGTTTAGCTAGACACTCTCATTTCTGTTTCTTGGACGGTTATTCAGGTTTCTTTCAGATACCTATTCATCCTAATGACCAAGAGAAAACAACTTTCACATGCCCTTTTGGAACCTTTGCTTATAGAAGAATGCCATTTGGTTTATGCAATGCTCCTGCAACTTTTCAAAGATGTATGATGGCAATATTTGCTGATTTTCTGGACAATATTATGGAAGTCTTCATGGACGATTTTTCCGTCTGTGGACAAAGCTTTGAAGAATGTTTAGAAAATTTAGAAAGGGTATTAGAACGTTGTGTGAAGGTTAATCTAGTGCTTAATTGGGAGAAATGCCATTTTATGGTACAAGAAGGAATTGTTTTAGGACACATTATATCCAAAAGAGGAATTGAAGTCGATTCTGCTAAAATCGAAGTTATTGAGAACCTTCAACCTCCAAAAACTGTTACAGAAATCCGAAGCTTTTTGGGACACGCCGGTTTTTATCGACGATTCATTAAAGATTTCTCTAAGATAACTAAACCCCTAACTGAGCTATTAATGAAAGACGCTGAATTTATCTTCGACGAAAAATGTTTAGAAGCATTTCAAACACTTAAGAAAGCATTAATTTCTGCGCCTATCATGCAAACTCCAGATTGGAATGAACCTTTTGAAATAATGTGTAACGCAAGTGACTATGCCGTAGGAGCTGTTTTAGGACAGCGAAAGGATAAAAGACTCCACGTCATATATTATGCAAGCAAAACCCTGGACGAAGCGTAGATGAATTATGCTACAACCGAGAAAGAATTCTTAGCAGTGATCTTCGCATTAGACAAGTTTCGTTCCTACTTAGTAGGATCCAAAATAATCATATACACTGATCATGCTGCTATTAGATATCTCCTAACCAAAAAGGACGCTAAACCTAGACTCCTGAGATGGATATTGCTACTGCAAGAGTTCGATTTAGAAATCAAAGATAAGAAAGGAACCGAAAACGTGGTAGCAGATCATCTCTCTAGACTAGAAAATCTTAAACATGAACAAGTGTCGATCGATGATGAATTCCAGTATGATAAACTGATTGCCCACTTGGAGGACACAGAACCAGATAAACTCATGGAAACCACCTTAGCCGTCTCCTCGGTGCCTTGGTATGCCGATTTCGTAAATTACCTCGCTGCAGGCGTTTTACCACCTGAACTTACCTACCAACAGAAGAAGAAATTCTTCCATGATCTTAAACAATATTATTGGGATGAACCTTTACTTTTCAAGAGAGGTCCCGATGGAATTTTCCGCCGATGTGTGCCAGAAGAAGAGATTGAAAACATTATAAAACACTGTCATTCTGCACCTTACGGAGGACATGCGAGTACATCCAAAACTTGTGCAAAGATCTTACAATCCGGTCTCTATTGGCCTAATTTATGGAAAGACGTACATGCCACCATCTTAAAATGCGACAGGTGTCAACACACCGGTAATATATCTAGACGTGACGAAATGCCACAAAAAGGCATTTTAGAAGTCGAAATCTTTGATGTGTGGGGGATAGACTTTATGGGACCCTTTCCA
Organism: Vicia faba; assembly: GCA_948472305.1. Classification (NCBI taxonomy): domain Eukaryota; kingdom Viridiplantae; phylum Streptophyta; class Magnoliopsida; order Fabales; family Fabaceae; genus Vicia; species Vicia faba. Next base: position 334,038,714 of record OX451735.1, read on the forward strand.
TCTTCATCCGGTAACAAGTATATACTCGTGGCTGTGGATTATGTCTCAAAATGGATCGAAGCTATAGCTTCCCAAACAAATGACACCCGAGTGGTACTTAAGCTGTTCAAGAACATAATCTTTCCTAGGTTCGCTGTACCCAGACTCGTTATAAGTGATGGTGGATCTCATTTCATTTCCAAAATCTTTGAAAAATTATTAGGAAAATATGGAGTTCGACATCGCATAGCTACACCTTACCATCCTCAAACTAGCGGACAAGTTGAAGTTTCAAATCGCGAGATAAAACAAATCCTTGAAAAAACTGTCGCTACGTCCAGAAAGGACTGGTCCTTTAAACTTCACGAAGCTTTATGGGCTTATAGAACTACCTATAAAACTCCCATCGGTACTACTCCTTTCAAGCTTATTTATGGTAAGTCATGCCATCTCCCAGTTGAGTTAGAACACAAGGCCTATTGGGCCATTAAGAATCTGAACTTAAGTTACACTTCCGCTGGAGAGAAGCGTATCCTGGATATTAATGAATTGGAAGAACTTAGACAAGATGCGTACGAAAATGCTAGGATTTACAAAGAGCGCACAAAGAAATGGCACGATAAGCATATATCTAGGAAGAATTTTAACATAGGTGACTTGGTATTACTATTTAACTCACGATTAAAATTATTTCCTGGAAAATTACGATCTAGGTGGTCCGGACCTTTTGAAATTACTCGAGTTTATCCAAGTGGTGCAATAGAGATTAAGGGACCTTCGATTGAACCGTTTATAGTAAACGGGCAGCGTTTAAAACATTACCATCTAACTGAACTCGAGGGAAATTCTCAAACGATAAATCTAGACGAGCCACACGCTCGATTAGAAGCCTAGTCTTTAGTTTTATTTGTTGAGCTTACGACATAAAACAAAGCGCTTTGTGGGAGACAACCCACCGTTTTTTATATTTCCTTCTTCTTATTTTTCATTTCTTCTTTAGTCTATTTTTAACAAAAACAAAAACAAAAATATATCTATTTCTTTTCTTTATCTATTCATTATATTTCTCCTCTTTGTCTTATTTCTTTCTATTATATGTTTTTTTCTTCTTATCGGCATTTGGCCAATGCTGATCTTCTTTATTTTCTTCTCTTCAGGATACCTCTTTCTACTTATTTCTCTTCCCACTATGTCTCGAGTTGACGATATGGCAGTTAGTTTCAGAGGAAGAAATCAGCGCACCAAATATGGAGTTTTATCCGAGCGTGAGATATTACCTACTATCTACCTTCATCACGGTGCTATGACTGCTCTTGGTATTCGTGATAGTGTGCTTTTTCTGCTGAATCAGATTGGGTGGGATAGTTCACGCCTGATGACTTGCTATGCCACTTATCGGCACCTCACTTTGGAGTTCCTCAACTCTTTGACATACTTTCCTACTCATGGGTTAACTTTACGCCGTGGACTTATTATCTTCAGACTTTTTGGCATCACTTTCAAGTTTAACCATAAGGAATTGGGTGAGCTTCTTGGTTTTCCTAATGGCATAGGAGTTTATCATGAAACTCAGGAGGAGTATCTTGGATTTAGAGAGCTTGACTATTTTTTGGGATCTATTTCTGGAATCCTTAACCCTGAGCCCGAGGAATTTGTATCAGAGAATATCCATAATCCGGCCTTCAGGTATTTCCATAAGATTCTGGCCCACACCATTTTTGGAAAACCCCAGAATGTCACCACTGTTTCTAAGGATGAGCTTTTTATCATGTTTTGTGCTTCGCAAAACCGTCCGGTTAATGCGATCACTTATCTGATCCGTACCTTTGTGGATCTCATTGATACTGATCATGCACCCATTCGGATGGGAGGTCTCGTCACTATGATTGCAAATGTTGTTGGACCTCGACAACCCTTTAAGCATCTGAATGCTTTTACTGGTGTTACTTGCATGACCATCGAGTTCTGTTTCAATACTGGTATAATTGGTGATCTTGGCCCGACTCAGTTTACCTTGTTGATTAATGGTCAAGTTATGCAGCTGTTTACCTTGCCTAACCCTGCTACGAGTGTGCATAACAAAGCCAACTGGCTTTTTGGTCTTGATCAGCAGCCTTCTCCGCCCAACACTCCTGAGACTCCGCAAGATTATGAGGTTTTGGAAGATTCTGAGGAAGATCCCACTGCTCCTCCAGGTTATTATGATATGGGCCCTCCTCAGCACGATTCTACCGCTCACTCTGTTGCTCCTGACACCGTTATGCATGAGGCTCCTACCATTGATTATGCGACTGCCATCCACGCTCTCCAGGTGGAACATCAGGCTTTGAGGGACGATTTGACTAGTTTGCGAGCCGATTTCTTTGGTTTTATGGATACTGTTTCTGCGCAATTTCAAGAAGTTTTCGCTTACTTTCATTCTTCCTCCGCTCCTAAGGCAGGACCATCTAGTGGCTAGAGCTTTTAAGTAGTTCATTTTATTTAGTTTAGCTTAGTTTGATTTTATTAGAAATTGCAATATTTTCGTTATGTTCTTTTTATTATTATGTTTTACTTTCCAAATACTTGGTTCTTAAATTGTAAGCAACTTTGATCCTCATTCTAAAAGCAATTCATGTTATTTTCTTATAATTATAATGTTGCAGCTTAATATATTATATCATATAAAAATATTATCTTATAAGAATATTAGTATTATTGCATTCTTATTTGTTGCTACAATTTCTAAATATATTCCTTTTTCTGGCTCCTGCGTTATCCGTATCATTCTACCTTGCAAGTGAGATTCCTTTTTATTCTTTGCATACTGTCCCTTGTCATTCACACGCTGGTTTATTCCCAACAAAGTGAGACGCACGCCTCAGCCCAACACGCTGACTGGAGACGCCCGTCTCCAACTGTTCCCACGCCATGCAGCTTTGAGACGCACGCCTCACGCGTGGTCTCCTGTGTCAGACGGCCGCCTCAACATGTGTTTCGTGCAGAGTAAAAGTTGGTCTTCCCTTGCATTTACTTGTCTTGTCCGTTTCGTTTTCCCATTCAGCCCCAATTAATTCAAATTCAACACTCTTTATTCTTATTCAAATTATATTCTTTCCATTTCCCACCATTAACCCCCATTCATATTTTCCCTCCCATTTTCCAACACCCACTTATTATAATTTATCACTCTTAACTCTCACTCCACTATAAATACCCTTCATCCTTCTTTCTCATTTCACAACATTTCTAACCATCTCTACCATTTCCTCTCCTACACCCATATTTTCTACCTTTTCCCTTCTTCAACCCATATCCATCTATGGCTCCACGAAACAACGAAAGACAAGTTAAGCCCGACCAACCACCACCCGACCTATCCAATATCATTTTCCGCGATAACGACGACGGCCAACAACAACAAAAGTATAAAAAATTCTATACCCGTTCCGTCGTTCCTACAAAATACGTAAGTTCGGAGTGTTTGGAAACCTTAGGAATGACCGATAGCATCGTATTCATGCTCAATAACACCGGTTTAACCAGTCTCTGCACAAACCCATGTCTAACCTATGAACCACTCGTGCTTGAATTTCTTAGTTCCTTCTCTTACACAACACCTGTCGACGATCCCTACACAACCGGAACCGCCAACTTCCGCATGTTTAACCAAGAGTACTCTCTTGATCAAGAAAGAGTCGCTGAACTCTTATCTTTCACTCGCGGCGAGCATGTTCATTACAAGCCTTTCAACGATGACCACGATCTTTCTTGGGATCAAGTCGGCTTCTCCTTATGGAATGATCTAACCGGTCAAACCACGGAAAGTTGGCGCGACCTCTATGCTTCTCAAATACATAACCCTGCATTAAGGTACTTTCACCGCGTTCTTGCTAACACCATCTTTGGTCGGACCAATAATCACAAGGTCAACCAAAATGAGTTGTTCATCATTTTCTGTGCCCTTAATGGTCAGGCTGTCAACGTCGCTCCTTTCATGCTCAGTCACATCCACACATGCGTGAACGCAGCAGGTACTAATCCCTTTGTTTTTGGAGGCATCATCACATCTTTAGCATATGCTTTAGGCCTTTCCGCCGAGCTATTTTCTTTGTTACAATATATGATGCCAGCCACTCTTCTTGATGTCATCTATTGCCGAGATTCCCATATAATCTCTCCAAGACATGATGGCCGGTTTACATTAGTGATAAATCATCGTCAAATTCCTGATTTTGTGTTACCTTGTACGAATCGTATCGACGTCCGAGTCCGCGCCAATTGGCGTTATGCTCTTGATGCACCTGCCGCCCAACAACCAAATAATCCCGCTGCAAATTTCGCAGCTATGCAGGCTCATGTGCTTCGTCAAGATCAGTTGTTCCATGCCATGCAACAAAACCAAGCTGAGACTTTACGTCTCGTACAAGAAGTACAACGTGACCAACAAGATATGCGACGCGAACAACAACAATATGCCTTTCGCCATGATCGTAACCTCGAATCTTTGCAAGCTCGCATAGCAGACGCACTTCATCTTAATGATTCTAATTCTGACGTACGACGAAGACCTCGTACTAGAGGACGAAGAACAAGAGATCATGATTCTCAAAGCAACGAGTGATCGCCTTTCTCTTTTCATCTGATTCTCCTTTGTTTTTATCGAATTGAGGACATTGCTCCTTTTTAGTATAAGGGAGTCAGATCATTTCCTTGTTCATTTCTATTTACTTTGCTCTCTTTGTAGTATTTTTCCTTTTATTTCTTTTCTTGTATTGCAAAATTTCAATTCAATAAAATACTTATTTATGCAAATTTTAATCTCTTATGCAAAAATTTGTGCTTACTCGAATTCCCCCTATTTCTTGAGCCATAACGAATAAAATAAAACAATTTTAACACACATTTATAAACATTATTCAACTAGTATTAAGGTTGCCTATTATAAATAAGAATTCGAGCAACTTAGCAAAATTGCTATCGTCTTAACACTTCAAAACCCCCGATGTTTTGGATCGATTTAAGTACTTATTATACCAAAACCTTTAAAACTTAGTTTTAGATTAGCCCCAAGTAGTTTATTAAGCAGTCGGCACCGCCATAAACATAAACTACGTGGAGAGCTGATGAATATAAGTGATTGATCAAATATTCTTAAGAAATTGCTTTTATCTGAAGATGCACTTATTAAGTTAGATGGTCCTTACCAGATCATTTAATCCAACCGTTGCAGAAACTATAAATTTAAATGCAAAATAATCCATTATAAATTGGTTCAGTGGTCCCTGGTGCTGAACTTGGTAGGGCGAATTACGGTTCGATCCCCCGCAATTTTTAATTGGAAAAAGGGAGTACCATATGATTAAATTACCAGAACTCCTAGCTGGCTTACTAAGATCAAATTCACTAACCAGTTACTCCACTATGTGCGTGTAAGGTAAAGGGCTTAATGTGATTGCACTAGAATGAAAACGGGTGAAATAAAACGTAGTATTAGGTTAAGCTATAATGACATGACTTAAATTGGTCTGCTTAAATGGGGTTGTCCAGTGTTCCTACGGTAACTTTGGTGTTTAAGTTCGACTTAAATTCTCTAACGAAAAAATTCAACTTGCAACCTGGTACGAAGTGATGTATGTTCTTATATCTGTGTTTAACTGTGCGTCAGTGATTTTCATTTTTACTTTTGCTTGAGGACAAGCAACGGTTCAAGTATAGGGGAGTTTGATAACACAATTTTATATAGTATATTTGATTTAATTTTCATAAATAATGTTAGTATTTTTATTTAATTATTCCATTTTATTTCCATATTACGCCGGTATTTTTATTGTTTCAGGTATTTTATTTTAATTAGACAAATTGAGCAAAGTGAAGAAATTAAGAGAGTTATTGGACTAAATATGCAAGAAATGAAGAAAAGGGGTGTGCAAAGCAAAAATGATGGATCAAAAGGTTTATTATCTCCAAACTGGGCCCAAACGAAATCAGGCCCACGCAAGCAAGAGAGCCCTAAAGGCACGTGCAAGAGTGAGACGCACGTCTCAACTCCTCTCCTACAATTGAGGCGCCCGCCTCAGACCCTCCCCTTAGTGGGAGGCGCCCGTCTCAACGTGGTCAAGGGGATGAGTAAATCTAGGGACGACCACCTCCACTCAAAGCAGTTAGAACGAGAAATTTGGGGAAAAGTGGTACGAAAATATCTCAAAACGTGGTTACATTCTACCACTATATAAGGACATCAGGAAATCAAAATCGGGGGCCGTTTTTAGAATTATTTTTCCAGTTTCAGAATTTACCTTCCCGCATTATTATTTTCCATTGTAATTCAGTTTCCAGCATTCAGTTTCCAGCCAGTTCCTTTTTATTTCTGTTGAAGAACCGGGATTTTTGTACGAATTGATTCAAGCTTCAAGAATTATTTCCAGCATTTATTTAATTCAGGTTTCTTATTTACATCACTTTAATTTATTTAATTAATTATTTGCATGAGAGATATTTATTTAGCCATGAATTTATTTATGAATGTTAATTCCTTTAATGTATTCATGTCTGCTTTTATGAGTATGTCTGGCTAAATTATTTAAATATCGGTATGTAACGAGTTAATTTGAATGGATCCGGAACAAACAGGCTTGATTATATTTTATAAAATAAACACTTTTTCTGATTTAGTTATCTAATTTATTTTGTTAAAAAAGGTTTAGAAACCAACAGAGCGAAAGTTTGAGGCTAATAAACTGACTAAGATTAGAAACCAATAGAGCGACAGTTTGAGGTTTTAAATCAAATAGTAGATACTAGGTATTGTTTTTAAAGACTGCGACAGCGTTTTAAAACCAATTAAACTTTATTTATTTTCAAAAAGTAATTTTAAAATCAATGGGATAGCGAAAGCATACATCAGAGTTTAAAATTATAATTTACTTCAATAGAGCGAAAGTTTGAGAATAGATTTTTGAATAAATACTTTTTGCTGAAAAAGATATTATTATCATTTTTAGAAAATAAGCCAGTGGAAAGCCGGATTCTTTAATGTTAACGAAGTACATACCGATATTCGCATTATTATTATTTCAATTAGAATTAAGTTTTATTACCCAAAAATTCCCCTAATTAATTATTCGATAGCTATAGCTTTACACAGTAGTTTAGGTTACGTTAGCTCAATTTATAGTCCCTTAGGTTCGATATCTTTTAAAACTACGCGATAGGGCTGTATACTTGCAGTCTCCCGATTAATTTAGACGATAAAGTCGCGATCAGCATTTTTGTACAAGAGGATGACGTCGTAGCAAGAGAACACCACTGAAAGATGAATTATACAATTTGTGATAAACAAAGAAAAACAGCTATGTGAACAATCCCATTGGGTTCCAACTCCGCTATTGCCTTTATGTCTTCGAGCATCTAATCACTTTTCTACTTGGTTGAAGGTATATCAGATTGATTGGCGCCGTCCGAACTTGATAGTCGATACCGAAGTCTAGTTGCAAGATGATCCAATGAGACATAGTGTTACGCTTTGATCCCTAATTTTTGCTTGGACCGCCCTTTCGGTTTTTCAGTCCACCATGATACCCTTTTTTGCCTAAGTTGCCTTTTCAGGTTTTCGACTTGCCGGGTGTACAGTTTTTTTCATTTTCATCCCTTACTTTTGCCCGAACATTTTTGGTTCGCCGGGAAGCCCTTATTTTTTCCTAGGCCAGTCAACCTAGCGGGTCTTTGATTATGCGTGGTATTTTTTCACTATGTCTACATTGACGGGGTGGGGAAGGTCGTCAGCATCCATAGTAGTAAGTGTTTCCACACTGCCAAAAGATGTTTGTTTTATCGTACAACATTCGTTATCGGAATTCATGTCGAATTCCCCAAGTGATTCAGATGGAGATCTGCCCCTGGCTATTTGGCATCCTTGAGAGATTCCTTGAATATTGACTTGACTGCCCCAGATGATGGACGATTATCATGCCGTGCCCCTTGGCTAGAAGCGTTTTTCCACTTGAGGTGATCACTTTCGTTTGAGAAGGTTTTTGTTCACTAGATATTCGTCATGCGAATTTCTCTGCTGCTGAACAAATAGTCATATGCAAACAATGTTATTTTAAGAATGCAAAGCTTACGTCTGTCTTGAAGTTTTGAAAATGCAGTTTTTTTTATAGAAAAAATAGAATTTTGCAAAGATGTGATATCAACTCAAGATTTGTAACGGACCTTCAGGAGTCAGGATACCTTTTGTAACAGTATGCTTTTGAACTAACCCATGCTTCAGCTAGGACTTTTAAGGGTTATAACGTGGCCTGGTTCACGGTTTAAGAAACAAAGGATAAAGGCTCAAATTTTATTTGTACCCGCCCGTTCTTCGTGATGTTCTTCGATCCTAAACTCAGCTAATTGTGCATTTAGATCCTGTTTGAGTCTTTGCTCCGATATTCCAGTGATGGTTCGGATACTGACAATTTATTTTGAATAGGCAGTCATTTCTTTTTCGTTGAGGGTTTGTAGGACCTCTTTCTTTTTATTTTATTATCCCTGTCTTTTGCCTGAACTATTTCTTTTTGTGATTACAGTTAGCGGGATGCCCCATTGTTTTTTCTTAAGTCTCCTTCATAGGTTTTGACTTAATGGGCTTTTATTTTGAGAGATATTGACTGCCTGTCTTGACGATTATAGGGAACCATCACTGTATTTTGTTTTGGAAGGACTTCTTTGATGCCATTCATTATGTATGAAGTAGAATATTGCGACTGAATGCACATCTAAATTAACTGAGAAACTACCCTGCCCCAGGTTATGATTAAGGGTTTTAATTTGTGTGAAAAGAAAACTCCTACTCCTTTGGCTCGAAGGGGTTGACTAGGGATTATCTTTCTTATAACTCCACTGTTTAGGATTTGAAACAACGCCTGTACATCGCCAGCGGGGTCTGTTCAAAAGCATATTGTAGAGATTGTGGTATCATTTTTCGTCATCCTCCCTCTAAGGCTTAGAGTTTTTAATCGAGAGTTGAATATCACAAAAGGAAATAAGAATGCATTTTTGAAATAGTGAATACGAATGAATTGATTCAAGACAAACATATGTAATGCATTGATAAAGTAACAAAGTTTGACATGAATAGATGTTCGAACAATCAAAAGAAAATTGTAAATTTAAAATTCTAATGAACAAAAGCCTCTCTTGTCAGAACTTGTCACTTCAAATGGTGAGCCTTGGAGGATTGACAAAAACATTCCAGTTGACCATATTGTGTGAATCCCAATGCTCCTTCATCAATCAGGTCTTGAATTTTGTATTTCAACCTCCAACAGTCGTCAGTATCATGCCCCAGACTGTTGGAGTGATATACACACCTTGCATCAGGGTTGTAGTTAGGTGAAGAAGTCTTGGGATTCGGATGAGGTCCTATCAACGTAATCAGATTCATCCTTTGAAGGAAAATTGCAATAAAAAACGCAGCGAAATTTAAAATTTTCCTTTAGAGATCCTTACGATTGAGCATGGTCAGTGATAGAAATATTTACCTCTTGTGGCGATTCAGACCTTTGATGTTGTGATCATGAGCGTTGATGAAGAACAACGCCTCTACTCAGTCCACACGAACAGATCGCTTCCGGTCACAGTGCTAGCTGATCACGAACGGAAACCTTGAGTGAGAGAGAGAATCAAAAACGAAATTGCATCAAGTGAAATTGCTTCATCACAAGGGATCTATTTATAGAATCACTCGTGTGGGCTACAAGCTAAAAGCCCAATTAAGGCTATAAGCTAAAAGCCCAATTAAGCTTATGGACATCATACCTTATGATGTACCATATATCACTTATCCACGTGGTACCTTACCACTTTCCGTATTACACTTAAGTGCACCGTACCTTATGGTGTTCCTTATTTATTCTATCTCTCATCAACCTGTCCTTATGTGTGTGACCCTGTAGGTTTTCGTGATGTTGGCAATTATATTAAATCACACATTTAATATAATAAACAGTGAGCGGTATCTAGAAACACATCACTGTTACCCAAGTCACGAAAATGTCATGTGATATGACCAAACCTTTTCCGTGATAATATTTGTGTTGTACAATTACCCTTTTGCCCTCATGTCTATATTGAACACAAGGCATACACTGTGTCACCCTTGTCCAGTTCAATATTGGGCCCTTAGACATTTATCCTATTATGCAGGATTAGAAAATTCTATCTAGGTCACTCATGTCCCTTAGCATGCTTTGTGAAGTACCCATCAACCGTCTTTATAGTCATCCAGTTATGGATGACGTTTGATCAGCAATAAATTACTTGACTCTACATCTAGGGTCCATAGTGGTTTCAGGTCGAAGGGTGGTATACACCATTATCATCATGAGAATAACTTATGACACTTTGCATAACATTCTATGTAGTATTCTCATAGCGGGTCAATCCAGTATAAATATTACTCCTAATATTCATACTTATGTTAAGACTTGATAACTCCTTATCTATGATCCATGAGATGTGATCATCAATATATCTTCATAATAATCTTAATGCTTTAATGTTATCCCACTTCACATTAAAGCTTGACTACGGATACTTTAAGAATAGTGTCTTATGTTTAATGGGATCTCATGATTAAGTCACACTTAACATTTCATTAAACCATTCTAGGGACTTTATTATTTTGGAAAGCAAACATAATAAAGAAATGCCTTTTATTATTAATAAATAATTCAATACAAGTACCAAAAGTATTGGCCTCTAGGGCTTACACCAACATCCTTAACAAGTGTTGCAAAGCTTGAGACAACAACATGTTGAGTTTGGTAAACTGCCTTTTGGGCATATCTGGCTTACTCTGATTAACCCGTTGTTTTTGGTGAGGTTGTTGTTGGAACCATGATGTAGTAGAAATTTGGAAAGGTCCACTCTTCACCAAACCAAACTCTTGTCTTCTTGGAGGTTGATCAATGACTTGGTCCCCGGCCTCGACTGTTTGCTTCATACTGTTGTATCCGTCTTGATGAAGTTGGTTGATGATGGATTTGAACTTTTCTTGTCTTCGGGATGTGCCTTGGATAAGAGCCATCTGCCCTAGCATCTGGGTTCTCATTGCACCTACCTCATCTTGCAGTTGTTCCAGCTGTTCGTCCTTATTGTCTTCAGGACTTTTCTTGACCAAGTTCCCAACGAGGGGTGTTTTCAACTCTTCCTGCCCCTTGGATAGGTTTAGGAATATGTACCTGAATTGAGCTTCTTGAGTTTGAAGAACTCTGTTGTCTTGTTTGAGAGCCATTGCTGAAATAAACAACGAGAACATGAGAGACATGTACTGGAAGACCTGTTATGAAATGATATGTATGATATATGTATGCAATGTTTTCAAGGATCTCGCGGGATAAACAAGAAACTGTTAGAATTTTGTTGCAGCTTGATTGAAGAAACTTCGTGTCGTTAAGAGTCCTTATTCAAGAGTCAAGCTCACCATATCGAGTGGGTCATATCCACTGACTCAAGTTATCGTGTTTTGATCTCTAGACGACATTGGCTAGAGGAAAATAAATCCCCTTTCCCCTTGCCCCTTTCTAGACGTCTGATTTACCATAACCTGCATCACAAACCCTTGAGATCCTTGAAATGATTAAGGAAATGTTAAGGCATGATGTGATCGGTGGAAAAAGAACTGACTGTTTTGAAATGCTGGTTCGCGTTTGTGTTTAGCAAAATGTCGCGGTAAGCAAGAGTCGCCACCGTCTTTTATTTTCTCCAACAAGGAAAGGACAAAAGCACAGCAAAATTCCTTTTCGAGATGTTTCTCGGTTCGGGAGGTAGATTATAGAAAGGGAAGGTGTTAGCACCCTTTCTATCCGTGGTTATTCACGGGCTCTTAGATACTTGCTCACTATGTTTTCAAAAATGTTTTTCTTTTCTTGTGTTTGTGGGTTTTGAAAAAGTTTGTTTGAAAACTTCGATTTAACTCTTGTATCTGTCCTCAAGAGTGTATGAAGTGTTGTTTGAAAACTTTTGTCAGAAAAGTGTAGGTGCGAAAAGTATTTTTGTTTTGAAAGAGCAAGTACCTGAGAACCTCTACCTACTCAAAAGAAATTAAGCTGTGTAAATGTCCTTTAGACAGTACTATCCCACTATTGAGAAGTAGGTAGCACCGTCGTTGGAGTTTTTCGGGTCAATTCGATTAATGGGACATGTGGTCACTAAAGCAATAGTAGGACGCCTTAGCGGTAACCCTAATGTCTTAGATCATTTTTTATCTGAGGCAACCGTTTCGAGGCAACTTGATCTTTAGACAGGAGGGCGACCTCTAAAACACCCTATACTCAATGACCACGTCGAGGCAACCAAGTGAGGTGTACCCTAAGAGTGGCATGTGCGAGTGTGTCAGGTTTCAGTTAAGTTATCTTTGTGCATGTTATGGTGAGCTACGATTGATTTTAATTTAAGAGAGATCTTGTCATGCATAGCCTAGTTAGCATACATCTAGCAGTTAATAGTTTGCGGAAAATAAACTAAGCTATTACAAGGCGTCGGGTATTTACATCGCCAAAAACAAACCCTTGAAAAGTAAATGCGAGAAAATAAATAAAAGCGATAAAAATTCCTAATTAAAGCTATTACATCCTCGGAACAATTACATAATTGGATCAAAAATAATAGGAATCAAAAATCACACGCGCGAGAAAAAATTGAATCGAAATGTTTTAGGGTTTTGACCCTTTTTGAGAAAGAAGGAAGTTTTTATTATTTATGAATTAAATTAAATCTAAGCTAATTAATTAATTAAATAAAAGAAAGATATTTTTTGAGTTTTTTATATTTTTTAAGGAAAAAAGAAAAGATGGTCAAATATATTAATTAACCCTAATTCTATATCAATTTTATTTATTGTGAAAATATTAAAATTAACCTAATTACAAAACTTAAATTAATTATGTTAGCATTTATTTACAAAAATAAATAATTAAGGGTGAAATTAATTTTAATAAATAATAATAAAAAATATTATATTTTAGTTTTCTGGTTTTATTATGAAAAATTAATTTGGTTAATTAACTAATAATAATAATTAATAATAATTAAGTGAAAAAATATAAAAGAAGAAAATAAAAGAAATAAAACCCAGGGGGTGATGGGCCAGCTATGGAGGTGTGTTTGAATTTTGAAGCCCAATTGTACTCAAGCCTGCTTTGACTTTGGTGATCATCCACGCGCTGGTTGACTAAGGACCATGATAGTCCTTCCATCTAGGCCATGTGATTTGAGCTAGAGGCCACTTGGCGTGCTGAAATCTGAAGCACATGGTGGACATCACTTTGGAATCTGCATATGAACACATAAGGAAAAATGGAATAAGTGTTTGGGGGGGACCTGGGATTCGAACCCAGGTCCCAATGCTTCCAGGCTAGTGTCCCTGCCACTACACCAAGCTGTTCTATTTGTTAGTGAAATAAGTGGAGATTATTATATTGGGAAATAAATCAACATGCTGTAAAACACAAAAATACGCGCGCGTTTTCAAACACGCCAATGGGACACCAACATCTCATCATCTTCTTCGTTGTACCTGCAAAAACAGAATCAGATAGCGGGGGTTTTTAACCCCCACTAACCACTACAGGGAAAAATAGCGATTAGCACCACGGTTCATATAAATATTTCGCGAAGGGTTGGTCTTGTTCGTCTTGGCCTAATGATTCCAACCATGTGTCTTAGGAGTCTTAATTTTTCCTGGTTCAGAAAGCCCCAATTTCAAAGCTTAAGAACCCTAGAAATTGATCATGGCATCTTTGGATTCAGAGCGTTTTAGTTCAATTAAATTATACCATTAGCTTCGTATGGTCCCTAGTAACACAAATCAACCACAAAAACATGTTAAATATGCATGAATCAAGATATACGATCATGAATAAGAATGGAAAATCGTGGTTCTGTATATGATGATTCTTTGAGCTTTGAAGCTGGAATTTGATTGTAACACGTTCCTGGAACCTCCTACAATGTGTTTGAATGATCAGAAACCCTTGAATCAACCTAGAATGCCAAAATCAGTTTGAAGGGGTGAAAAACACAAGAAGGGGGGGTTGAATTGTAAAACTGAAATCTTAAAGCAATTGACAAGATATTTTTATCCTGGTTCGTTTGATCTCAAACTACTCCAGTCCACCCGTCAAGGTGATTTCGCCTCTCTCCAACGAGGTCTTAATTCACTATATTCAACTGAATATTACAAACTACTTTAACAACTGCTAAAGCCTTCTTGATTCAAACCACACTCCGGTTTGTCAAGGCAACACTTTCTTACAAAGGTATAAAACAAATGTGTGTGAATGTTTTCTACAAAACTTTATCACAACTGTGATGTATACACAAATGAAGCTTAGAAACTTAGATTGCTAAACACTAATGGAGTATCAGAGTTTGTGGTTTAGCAAAACTGGTAGATGAAGATTATTGTTCAGCTTTATGCGTGTAGAGAATTGGAGAGCATTAGCCATTATAATCTTCGAAGCCTTGTTTATATAGCACTTGAGAAGATGAACGTTGAATGCAAATATTCTTGATTCAATGCTAATAACAAGCTTTCCTTTTTGAGCAGATCTTGTCTAGAATGATGCCGTTGGAATTAATTGGCGTTCAATGCACAGTACCGTTGCTTCTTCAATGCACGTTCTGGCTTGGCTCATTCTGATTCTGCTTCGCTGCTGATGAACTATTGTTTCTGTATCAGAGTGTTTACGCGCAGTTCTGTTCATCAAGCTTCAGCATGTACGTGCGTTGATCATCTGATCTTGACGTTCTGATTCAGCAACTTCTGATGCTGGAGTATGAAATCAAATTCTGATGCTGAAGAAGTGATCTTGCTTATTTTAATCAGCGTATCTGCAAGTCAGAGCATAGTAATTTTAGGTAGCATATAGTTCAAACATGAAACATATAAATACTATATCTTTTCACTTTGTTATCATCAAAACTCAAATATAGGGTACTAGATTCAAACATTGTTCTAACAATCTCCCCCTTTTTGATGATGACAAAAACTAGATATTTTAAATGAAAAATAACGTGAAAAGGTGTCTGGGAAATGTATCAGAATAAGAAGTACGGAAAAATCAGAGTTAAGAGATACTCCCCCTGAGTTTGTTACTTCCCTTTGATATACGTGTTCTTCAGGATCAGATCTTTTTCTATCTTTGAGCATCAGATTATAGGTCTTTGACTTATCAGAGAGCAGAGCTTCAGAGCTTTTTCCTGTCAGAGCTTTGCTTCGGATCAGAGTGTTAGGTCGATCAGAACTTCATATTTGATCAGAGCAACATGAGCTTCTACATTTTGATCAGAGCTTCTAGCTTCTAGTCTTCATAGTGTTCAGGAGCTTCCTTGTGCCTGTAGACTTAAAAACAAAACAGAAAAACATTTCAAGTAATAGAGTTAGAATGTTTGAGAATTTCTGTCTAGTTAGCCGTTATTGATTTTAAATATCATTCTTGTTCTCCCCCTTTTTGTCAGCAATCAAAAAGTGTTGGTGATGTGTTAAAACACTTAAGATCAGAAAAACTAATTATATTAAAATAGTTCAGAATCAGAGCAAAATAGCATTACAAAACATAGTCAAAACAGGACATCAGAAAATGAAGAAAGCATGAAACAGTTATGCATGAAAAAGATTTAAAGTTGAGGGGGCATGCGTGAGAACAGGCTTTCCAGCATCGCTTGAATCTTTTCAGAAGTTTCATTCTGCTTCTGAACCATGTTGACAACAATGTCAATCTTGCTGTCCTGTACATCCATTCTTGCTTTCATCTTCTGATCATTCTCTTCCATCCGCTGCTGTAGACGCAAGTCATTCAGCCTTAATTCTTCCAGAGCCTGCCTGTCCAAGGCAGCTTGAGAAGTGTCAGAAGGAGGAAGCTTCTCAGAACTTTCAGCGACATCTTCTGCTGGATTTTCTTCAGCCTGAATGGTCTTGTCTTCTGATGGTTGCACCTGTGCAGCTTGCTCTTTCTCAGACCAAGATTCACTGTCCAGAGGGAGCACAACTTCTTGAGGCAGCTGACTCTCAACTTCCTTCAGCAGCTTGCTGAAGTTCTGTTGAGCCTGCTCATAGTTGACGTCCTGCAGCTTGAGGGCTTCAGCACGTACCCATAGTCTGAACTGTGACCAGAGCTGATCAGAAGCAGCTGGGTCGATCATCCCCGGACAGACTTGCTTCAAAGAAGCAATCCATTGCAGCATACCTGTTTCAAAATTCAAAATACCAGAGCCAACATCTGGTTGCTTTGGTTTGGGTATGGCAATTTTGTGTCTTAGATCAGCAAGACGTTCAAGACTTGTTAAGTCAATGAAAGTTCTGCTGGGGTTTTCAGAGGTTTGCTGAGGGGCTGTTTGTTTTGGAGGAGGTGTATCAGAGTCAGAGTCAGATATTTCTATTGGAGTGGTTGGAGTTTTTGGAGGTGTTGATTCCTCTGAAGATGGCAACTGGGGCCTGACAATAGTGGTTCCACATGGCAACTGGATTGCCAGCGGTGAAGGTTGAGGTGAGTGGGGGTCAGAATGATGAGGAGAAGGGGTTTCATAGCGGTGAAACTCTGTTTGTGGTGAGGGTGGATTATTTTCTGGTTGAGGAGGTGGAATCTCTGATTGCTCAGGGATCAGAGGTTCTTCTGTGAGTGGTTGTTGTGATTGTGGTTCTGGTTCTGGTTGTTGTTGTATTTCTGGTTCAGGTTGTTGTTCTGGTTGTGGAGGAGGAATATTTTGTGGTTCAGAATGTGGTTGAGCAGAAACATGTTCACGCTCAATATCAGCTAGCACTCTATCAAGTGCTGGTGTTGTTGAAACAGTTGGTTGTTTGGGAATCTTAGTTCTGGGTCTTCTGAGTAGTAAGGCCTCAGAAGGGTCTTCTGGTATGGTTTCATCAATGGTAGGGATTGGAATGGATATTCTGTGAGAGGTTTGAGAAGGGGCAGCAGATGTTGGAATAGTAGATGAAATTGAAATAGGGGCAGCAGATGAAATACCTCTTTTCTTTGGAGTCTGATGAGATGATCCTGCTGTTGGCGCTTTCCTCTTCTTTGTCTTCTTCTGAGTCACTTCAGGTTGGGGATGACTCAGATCTTTGATCTTCAGCTTTGAAACTGTATCTTCTTCCTTGTATGAATCTGGATACTTGAGAAACATATCAGGTTTGGATTCCATTTCAGAAAATTTTGGGAAATCACTCAGAGGCACTCTTCTGCTGGAGATGTCAGCAGTTGAAGTAGCTCTGGGTTCCTTCTTAATATTTTCTATCAGCTTCATCTTTTTCAGGTTCTTAGCGTTCAGCGGTTTTCCAACAGTTGGTTCAATAGTGCTCAGCACTTGAGCTTCGCTCAGATACTCTATCAGCTTATTCTCTGTCAGAATATCTGATATGAGCCTTCCAAACGGTATCCAGTCCCTTTTGGTCCTTTCTTCTTCTCTTGTTTCTTTGACACTGGTCTTGAGATGGTTGAACAGGAAGTGTGCCAGATTGATCTTTACCCTCTGATCAATAAAGTAGATCAGAAATTGCTGATCCACGTTTATATAATCAGGAGAACTTGTTGGTTTCCTGTGATTGAAGCATCCAAGAACAATCTTGGCCCATACTCTGCAGTGATCCTTTAGATCCTTAATTTTGCTGCTGGGAAATCCAAGAGTGAAAATGCTGTTGGCTACCACACCTATATCAGGGCATCTGTCAGCCATGTCCACACAACGGACTCCACCACCACTTTGACCGATTAACCTAGCAATGAGATCTTCAGAAATCACTATCTTCTTTCCCATGACAGAAGAGATGACTAGATGTTTATGAATCTTGGCGTGAATCCAAAATTCCTTGACAAGCTCTGGGAAAGTTGGTCCAACCAACCTATCGAAATACCTCTCCCACTTTTGAGCCCTAATTTCTTCAGTTAGGTCAAATCCATTTTCCTTCAGACTTTCAAAGTCGATGATTAACTCAGAGAGAACTTCAAGATTCTTTACCGGTGTGAGAAGAGTTCTGAGGGGCACCTGATATTGTTCAGAGGTTTCTTTCTTCTGATTTCCTGCAGAAATGCTGGAGGATGCCATTGTTCTCACTAAAAAAGCTTTGAGAATGATTTGAGAGAAAAAGGTTTGTAGGAGATAAACTCAGAAATATGCAGAAAATACTTGAATGATTATGAGAAAGCGTAAAGAATAAGAGTGAAGGATTAATGTGCTTAAATAGAGTTTTCAAAAATTATTTTGAAAAATTAAACGTTTTTAAGAGAGAGAAAAAAATAATGATTGCCATTAACAAGCGTGATTACTTTTCATTAAATGCTTGCTGATTTTGGGGGATTTGAGAAAGATACTTAAAAACGGTTACCAGACATGTGTCTCAATGCACCCAATCAGCGCTTTGCCTTCTCAGAAGCGTGCACGCGTTCTGCTTCAGAGATTTGCTGATGATTGGATGACACTTGTTTGATGTAGTGATCAGCACGTCTGTATTTGAGATTAGACTCTCAGATCTTTAGACTTGCATCTGATACAATCTGCATGTTCTATCTTTCTGAAAGAAGATTGATCAGAAGTTCACAGTAATATAATTACATTCTGAAGATAAATACATGGAATTAAAACATTTTCATTCTGGGCATACTTTCATGCTGAGATGTTTCAGAATGAAATTGAACCTATCTTCTGAAAGGGGTTTAGTAAAGATATCAGCCCATTGATGGTCTGTATCTATAAATTTCAAGTTTAAAATACCTTTCTGAATATAGTCCCTAATGAAATGATGTTTTATTTCTATATGCTTAGCTCTAGAATGTAAAATAGGATTCTTACTTAAGCAAATAGCAGAAGTATTATCACAAAGAATAGGAATGTTACTCTCAAAAATCTGGAAGTCTTCAAGCTGACTTTTCATCCAGAGCATTTGTGTGCTACATCCTGCTGCTGCTATGTACTCAGCTTCTGCAGTTGACAGAGCAATTGTTGATTGCCTTTTACTGGACCACGAGATCAGATTTTCTCCCAGAAACTGGCAGCTTCCAGAAGTACTTTTACGTTCCACTCTGTCTCCAGCAAAATCAGCATCACAGTAGCCTACTAAGCTGTAATCACTAGATTTTCTATAAAACAAACCCAGATTAGTAGTACCTTTCAGATACTTGAAAATTCGCTTAACAGCTATTAAGTGAGATTCTCTAGGATCTGATTGGAATCTAGCACAAATACATACGCTGAATAAGATATCAGGTCTTGAAGCTGTCAGATAAAGGAGAGAACCAATCATACCTCTGTAGACCTTCTGTTCTACACTTTTGCTTACCTCTTCTCTTTCCAGAATGCACGTGGGATGCATTGGAATCTTTGATGGCTTACATTCTGAGAGGTCAAATTTCTTCAGAAGATCTCTGATGTATTTGCTCTGATGAATGTAAGTTCCCTCTGGAGTTTGATTGATCTGAATTCCTATAAAGAATTTCAGTTCCCCCATGAGGCTTATCTCAAATTCTGCCTGCATACACTTAGCAAATTTTCTTCCAAGAGAAGGATTAGTAGAACCAAAAATAATATCATCAACATAAATTTGACAGACTAAAATGTCACTCTTAACTGTTTTACAGAATAGAGTAGTGTCCACTTTCCCTCTGGTGAATTCATTTTCAAGCAGAAAGTTACTTAGCCTTTCATACCAAGCTCTGGGAGCTTGTTTCAGACCATACAGTGACTTTTTCAGTTTGAAAACATGTTCTGGATGTTTTGTATTTTCAAAACCTGGGGGTTGGTGAACATAAACTTCTTCTTCTATATAACCATTTAAGAATGCACTTTTGACATCCATCTGATACAGAGTGATGCCTCTATTAACAGCAAATGAAATTAAAAGTCTGATAGATTCTAACCTGGCGACTGGGGCAAAGGTTTCTGTATAGTCTATCCCCTCTTGCTGACTATAACCTTGTGCAACCAGTCGTGCCTTGTTTCTGATGACTTCACCTTGTTCATTTAGCTTGTTTCTGAACACCCATCTTGTTCCAATGACGTTGAATCCTTTTGGTCTGGGAACGAGATCCCATACGTCGTTTCTGGTGAATTGATTCAGCTCTTCTTGCATTGCCAGAATCCAGTCGTTGTCCAGAAGTGCTTCATCAATAGAAGAAGGTTCAATCAGAGACACGAGTCCCATAAGAGTTTCTTCAGAGTTTCTGAAGCTTGCTCTTGTTCTGATTGGATCTTCCTTTCTTCCTAGGATAGTTTCTTCTGGGTGATCCAAACTGCTTCTGGGTAATCTCTTCTGAGGTTGATCAGCAGCAGTTGTAGGATTTCTAGCATTGCTCCTTTCAGACGTTGAAGGAATGTCTGTGTTGAGAGCTTCTGATGACTTGTCTTCAGAACCTGCAAATTCAATTTCTATACCTGCAAGATTTTCATTCTGCTTTGACTTTTCAGAGTCAAGCTTGTCATCAAAACGAACACTGATTGATTCTTCCACAATCTGTGTTTCTGTATTGTATACTCTGTACCCTCTTGAGCGTTCAGAGTATCCTAACATAATACACTTCTGTGCCTTAGAATCAAACTTGTTCAAATAATTCTTTGTATTTAACATAAAGCAAGTACATCCAAATGGATGAAAATACGAAATGTTGGGCTTTCTGTTCTTCCACAATTCATATGGAGTCTTTTCCAAAATAGGTCTTATTGAGATTCTATTCTGAATGTAGCACGCTGTGTTTATTGCCTCTGCCCAGAAAGTCTTAGCAACGTTTGTCTCATTGATCATGGTTCTGGCCATTTCTTGCAATGTTCTGTTCTTTCGTTCTACAACTCCATTTTGTTGGGGAGTTCTAGGACAAGAAAAATCATGCAGAATGCCTTTGTCATTAAAGAATGACTCAAAATCTTTATTTTCAAATTCTCCACCATGATCACTTCTGACTTTAACGATTCTAAGATCTTTTTCATTCTGAACTTGGTTACAGAAGGTAACAAACACATAGTGTGACTCGTCCTTGTGTCTTAAGAACTTTACCCATGTCCATCTGCTATAGTCATCTACGATTACTAACCCATACTTCTTACCACTGACTGAAGCAGTTTTAACTGGTCCAAATAAGTCAATGTGCAGAAGTTCTAATGGCTTAGAGGTAGAAACAACATTTTTGGATTTAAAAAAAGGTTTTGCAAATTTGCCTTTCTGACATGCTTCACACAGAGCATCTGAATTGAACTTCAAATTTGGAAGTCCTCTGACCAGATTGAGTTTGTTAATCTGAGACATTCTTCTCATACTAACATGCCCCAATCTTCTGTGCCAGATCCACTGCTCGTTGTTAACAGACAGAAGACATTTTACGTTCTGACTCTTTAGTTCAGAAAGTTTGATTTTGTAAATGTTGTTTTTCCTCTTTCCCTTAAACAGGATAGTCCCATCTTTCTGACTAACAGCTTTACATGATTTTTGATTAAAGATTATATCATAACCGTTATCACTTAATTGACTTATGGATAACAGATTATGCATCAATCCATCTACTAGCAGAACATTATTAATAGAGGGAAGATTTCCATTACCTACAGTTCCAGAGCCAATTATCTTTCCCCTCTGATTGCCTCCAAAGCCAACGTGGCCTCCAGGCTTAAGTTCCAGGCTTTGGAACATATGCCTTCTTCCCGTCATGTGTCGTGAGCAGCCAGAGTCCAGGTACCATGACTGGTGTTTCTGACTTGCTGCTAAAGATATCTGCAACATGTATTATTTTATCCTTAGGTACCCAGATCTTCTTGGGTCCTGATTTGTTAGTTTTACCAAAACTCTGGTTGAATTTTGGTTTCACAGAGTGCTTACTACTAGTATATTTGATGTCATGTGTGTGACCATACACAAAGTGTGAATTTAGAGGAGTGTGTTTAATGGTTAAATCCATGACATTTTTAGGTGTAGGAACCTTACCTTGGTATCCTATTCCTTTCCTGCCGTTTCTGCTAACTCCATAGATCATTGAAGCCATTCTGCTTCTATCTATGCTTTTAGCAAGGAACTTTTGGAAACTATGATCATACTCCTTGATGATCTCATCAGCGTTGCTGGGAGTTTCAGAAATTGGTTCCTTCTGAGAGTTTTGTAAAGAGTTTTCTAATTTTAAAATTTTATCTCTCAGCTCAGAGTTTTCCAATTTGAGACTCTCAGACTTATTAGAGTCAGATTCAAGATTCCTTTTCAGGTCTCTGAATTTAGCTCTAATCTACTGATAACGTTCCAGAATTTCATTGAGGCTTTCAGCAAGTTCAGCCTTTGTAAAATTAACAGCGAAGTTAGGGAATACCTCTTCTGTGTCTGATTCTGAGTCTGATTCAGAAGCTTCACTGTCATCTGGAATGTTAGCCATGAGCGCTATGTTTGCCCTTTCATCATCTGATTCTGAGTCAGCTTCAGACGAGTCAGAGTCATCCCATGTGGCCATGAGACTTTTCTTCTTCTCTCTTCCAAACTTCTTTTTGGGCTTTTCCCTCTGAAGCTTTGGGCAGTCACTCTTGTAGTGTCCTTGCTCATTGCACTCGTAGCAGATGATGTCTTTTGTGTTTGGCTTCTTGCTACCGGAGGAGCCTTCAGATCTTCTGTATCCAGAGGAAGAGTCTGTCCTTCTGTATCTGGAAGAAGACTCGTTCTGATCAGATCTTCTGGGATTCCTGAACTTCCTTTGTCTTTTCTTCCACAGTTGATTTACTCTTCTGGAGAGAAGGGAAAGTTCGTCTTCTTCTGATGAGGATCCATCAGATGTTTCTTCAACTGCCTGCAAAACTTTAGATTCAGATTTTCTGTTAGATTTTAAAGCTAAAGGCTTACCTTGCTTCTGAGGCTCGTCAGCTTCTAGCTCTATCTCATGACTTCTGAGGGAGCTTATAAGTTCCTCCAGAGTGATTTTGTTGAGATCCTTCGCTAGCTTCAGAGCAGTAACCATAGGCCTCCACTGCTTGGGTAAACTTCTGATTATCTTCTTGACATGGTCAGCAGTAGAGTATCCTTTGTCCAGAACTTTGAGACCAGCTACCAGAATCTGGAATCTAGAGAACATAGTTTCAATGGATTCAGATTCTTCCATTTTGAACGCCTCATACTTCTGAATGAGCGCCAGAGCTTTTGTTTCTTTGACTTGAACGTTGCCCTCATGCGTCATTCTGAGAGAATCAAAGATGTTCTTAGCTGTGTCTCTGTTGGAGATCTTTTCATACTCAGTATAGGAGATGGCACTGAGGAGGATGGTTCTGGCCTTATGGTGATTCTTGAAATCACGCTTTTGTTGATCAGTCATTGATTTTCTATCAATCTTCTGACCAGTTGCATTCACAGGGTGCGTGTATCCATCTGTCACCATATCCCACAGATCAGCATCATGTGCTAGAAAGAAGCTTTCAATTCTGTCTTTCCAGTAATCAAAGTTTTCTCCATCAAAGACTGGAGGTTTGCCGCTGAATCTGTCTCTGTCCTCATTGTTGTCATTGCTGAAATGAGATTTGTTTCCTGCCATTGTGTTTTTCTGACGCTGGATCTTGTACTGACACGGTTAAGTGTTTTAGCTCAGAACCAGGCGCTCTGATACCAATTGAAGGGGTGAAAAACACAAGAAGGGGGGGTTGAATTGTAAAACTGAAATCTTAAAGCAATTGACAAGATATTTTTATCCTGGTTCGTTTGATCTCAAACTACTCCAGTCCACCCGTCAAGGTGATTTCGCCTCTCTCCAACGAGGTCTTAATTCACTATATTCAACTGAATATTACAAACTGCTTTAACAACTGCTAAAGCCTTCTTGATTCAAACCACACTCCGGTTTGTCAAGGCAACACTTTCTTACAAAGGTATAAAACAAATGTGTGTGAATGTTTTCTACAAAACTTTATCACAACTGTGATGTATACACAAATGAAGCTTAGAAACTTAGATTGCTAAACACTAATGGAGTATCAGAGTTTGTGGTTTAGCAAAACTGGTAGATGAAGATTATTGTTCAGCTTTGTGCGTGTAGAGAATTGGAGAGCATTAGCCATTATAATCTTCGAAGCCTTGTTTATATAGCACTTGAGAAGATGAACGTTGAATGCAAATATTCTTGATTCAATGCTAATAACAAGCTTTCCTTTTTGAGCAGATCTTGTCTAGAATGATGCCGTTGGAATTAATTGGCGTTCAATGCACAGTACCGTTGCTTCTTCAATGCACGTTCTGGCTTGGCTCATTCTGATTCTGCTTCGCTGCTGATGAACTATTGTTTCTGTATCAGAGTGTTTACGCGCAGTTCTGTTCATCAAGCTTCAGCATGTACGTGCGTTGATCATCTGATCTTGACGTTCTGATTCAGCAACTTCTGATGCTGGAGTATGAAATCAAATTCTGATGCTGAAGAAGTGATCTTGCTTATTTTAATCAGCGTATCTGCAAGTCAGAGCATAGTAATTTTAGGTAGCATATAGTTCAAACATGAAACATATAAATACTATATCTTTTCACTTTGTTATCATCAAAACTCAAATATAGGGTACTAGATTCAAACATTGTTCTAACACAGTTTTCACTTTTTCTTGAAATTTCTTGAATATGCTAGGGTCTTTTCTGCAGCTTTTTCACGTCCCCTAGGTCAGGTTAGCTTGCATACATATAAAGGAAACAAATTAGGTCAAAAAATTGGATTCAATCCATGTGCATTCAAGTTTAAATCTTTGATTGGAAATCAAATCTTTTTGATTTTTCATGATTGGAAAATGTTGCCAAATTTGGAGATTTTTGTATCTTTGACTTGTGCACGAATTTGCCAGCATATCTTGACCATATTTGCTTCACAAATTGATTGAAAAATCAAATCTTGCATTTTCCTACAATTTAAATTAATTAAATGAATTAATATTAATTAAAAATCCAATTAATCAATAAAAATAAGAAAATAAATTCAATTAAGCTTGATGGGTCGTGCATAGGTCATGGATGAAGTTTGAAGAAGAGATTTGAGGCCCATTAGCAAAAATAAGGTGTTTTGAGCAAAGTTGACTTTTGCAAATTCATAAAAATTTCCCAACTTCTCCAATGCATATCTTGCTCAATTTTGATCATATGACCATGTTCTTGAACATTTTGGAAAGGTCTTGAAGTCCTATAACCAATGCTTTTAGTCCCATGTCATTTGGATTTACCAATCTCAAGTTATGGCCTTTGACTCAAAGTGCACTTTTGTTGACTTTTGAAATTGACCTATAATGGAAAAATTGGTAACTTCTTGTGAGAGCATTTCTTGAACTTAGAGTGTGAAGATGGATTGTAGGAAATTAAATCCTCTTCAAAATGAGCTTTGGATGGAATTTTTATGACAAACCATGAAAGAGTTATGCCCTGGTCAAGATACAGTTGACTTTTCTACTGTCCAAAAATAGTAACTTTTTGCATCTTGATGATTTTTGAGCTATTCTTGTGGAATCATGATCAAGACTTGATCAAATGATGATTGTGAAGTCAAAATGAGATGTTGACCAAAAAATCTGACTTTTGACTGCAAAATGACCATTTTTCCCCTACAGTTGACTGTGGATCAAATGAGGCTTTTGATTGTGCAAATTGGCACTGTGAGTCTTGAGACTTGGCATGTAGGTGCTTGAGAATGTATATAGGCCTATGAGACTTGATTGAACCATTGAAAACCCCAAATTCCTTGAAAGAACCAAAACCCTAATTTCAGCTGGCTTAGGAGGTGGTTTGACTGTACAACCCTTAAGCAATCTTGAGCAATTTGAGGATCATTCTTGACAAACCTTGAGGAATATGGGAGGGCAAAATTTGGGGTACAACAGTTGCCCCTGTTCAATCTTCTTAAAACTGAGGATGTAGATTGGCTTGCGTGCCTTTCGTGATCCGAAGGTGGAAGATGATTGAACACTAAAGTGCCTAGAAATTTGCACTCGCGTGGTGTAGTATCAGCAATATGATGTCGGGAATGGGCTTATAGATGCCATTTGGAGAGATGATGGATAGAAGGATGGGCTTATAGATTCCATCTGGAGATGTAATGGATAGTTGTGGAGATGGGCTTAAAGATGCCATCCAGGGGTGTCGATCGCATAAGAGATTCCTTAGCGTGACCTTGCATACCTGTAGTTTGTAGAGTTGTAACTTGGTAAGTTGAAAGAAGGAACCAGTGTAGGGTTTCCTGATGATGAGTTCGTATAAAACTGCATCTGAAAGAGAGAAGAAACCGGCGTAGGGTTGCTTGATGATGAGTTTGTATAAAACTGCATCTGAAAGAGAGAAGGAACCGACGTAGGGTTGCTTCATGATGGTCAAGTAGATAGTTGTCCTGTCTGGTTTCAGGTATTAATCTATGACCTGAGAAAGAAAGATAGTTTTCCTGGCTTTCTACAGGTATTAATCTTCAATCTCTTCAATGTAGATAACTTTCCTGTCTGGTTTCAGGTATAGATCTACAATCAGTCGTCCACAAATATTTCCTGGCTTGCTACAGGTATTAATCCGGAACTTAAGAAGGCTGGCCGATGAGATAGTTGTCCTGTCTGGTTTCAGGTATTAATCTCTGACCTGAGAAAGAAAGATAGTTTTCCTGGCTTGCTACAGGTATTAATCTTCAATCTCTTCATGTAGATAACTTTCCTGTCTGGTTTCAGGTATAGATCTACAATCAGTCGTCCACAGATATTTCCTGGCTTGCTACAGGTATTAATCCGGAACTTAAGAAGGTTGGCCGATGAGATAGCTGTCCTGTCTGGTTTCAGGTGTTAATCTCTGACCTGAGAAAGAAAGATAGTTTTCCTGGCTTGCTACAGGTATTAATCTTCAATCTCTTCATGTAGATAACTTTCCTGTCTGGTTTCAGGTATAGATCTATAATCAGTTGTCCACAGATATTTCCTGGCTTGCTACAGGTATTAATCCGGAACTTAAGAAGGCTGGTGGATTGTCTCTAGCATGAATCTGGAATAAGTATCAGAATGTCGTCATATCTGGGTCGCATCTGAACTGTCTCTGGAAGGAATCTTGAATAAGCAATAGAATAGCATCCGTGTCTGGAGCATCTCTAAGCTGTCTCTGAAAGGAAATCTGGAATAAGTATCGGAATGTCGCCATGCCTGGGTCACATCTGAACTATCTCTAGAAGGAAATCTGGAATAAGTATGAGAATGTCGCCATGCCTGGGTCACATCTGAACCATCTCTAGAAGGAATCTGGAATAAGTATCAGAATGTCACCATGCTTGGGTCACATCTGAACCATCTCTTGCTCAATGGAGTAAACCGCTGAGGTTATAGAACTGGTCCGTACTATGACGGAGGAAATCATCAAGATCTAGGAACTGACTCGTACTCAATGGAGTATACCGTTGAGGTTATAGTACTTGTCCACCCTATGATGTAGAGAAACTGTCGAGATTGAGAACCTTATCTGAACTTCAACCGAGGATAATCCGATTGAGATTTAAGAACTGGTCAGATCTTCGACTAAGTTGAGAACTTAACTGCATCTTTCCTGAAAGATAAAGGTCAGTCATATGCCATGCATGAGATGAATCAAGCAATGATGTTCTCAACATAAATGAGATCGTATGATATGATGCGTATATACATGTATCATGATTATGTGATGTTTTAGCTAGGGAAAGTAAATCCCGGATCAGCTGGAGAATAATGTTGAATTCTTCGTTTCCGCTGAGGATGATGAACGAAGATGATTGTGTGAATAAACCTGTAGGAGAAAAGAACTCCATTGGGGAATAAACTTGATGAAAGAGATTACTCCGAGGGGAAATACTCTGTGGGGGAGAGATGTTCTACTGAGAGTTTAACGATAACTCCGCTGGGGATTCCGTTGATAAGCTTTGTTGGGGATTTCGATGATGAACTCCGCTGGGGATAGAAAGAACTTCGCTGAGGATGATCTTTCCGTTGCAACTTGCTGAGGATAACCCAGTTAGACTCTGGTGGGGATAACCTTTGAATATGGCTGGGGAGAGATATTTCCACTCTGCAAGGCACAAGCTTCCAGAATCTACTGGGGAGATGATTCAACTCTAGCGGGGAAGCTTTTTTAGACTGTACTGGGAAATGGCTCCACTGGGGGTATCTTGTATTCTGCCGGGGAATGTTAAGATCTTCTGGGGATGCTTGCTGAGGATAACCCAGTTAGACTCTGGTGGTGGATAACCTTTGAATTTGGCTGGGGAGATGCATTTGTACTCTGCAGGGGACAAAGCTTCCAGAATCTACTGGGGAAGATGATTCAACTCTGGTCCGGGAAGCTTTTTAGACCACGCTGGGGAAATGACTCCATTGGGGTATCTGATATTCCGCTGGGGAACATTCCTATACTCCGTTGAGGAACATCAAGACTGTCGGGGGTACTCTTACACTTGCTGGGGAATATTAAGACCTTCTGGGGATACCCAACTTCTTTAGGGCTGATGGTAGACCAACTCTGCTTGGGGGGAGAGTGTTGCTGATTTGCTCATGGTTGCAAGTCTCAGTGGGGAGAGCTTCCATTACTGTCTTACTCTGCGGGGAGTGAAGGTATCTTGGTCATACTCTTCAACTGAATCTACCTTGTACCTAGAGGACAGAGCAGCTTGTACAGTTCGGACAATTCTTATTGCCCCAGTTTCTGCGGGAGAAGAAGGCCTATGAGGTGCTTGATAACTGTCGATTGACAAATCTTCTTCTGGTAGGCAAGTGACGAGATGACGGGACATAGTCGTACGCTTTGATCCCTAATTTTTTCCTGGACCGCCCTTTCGGGTTTTCAGTCCATCGGGATACCCTTTTTTTGCCCAAGCCGCCTTTTCAGGTTTTCGACTTGCCGGGTGTACAAATTTTTTCATTTTCATCCCTTATTTTTGCCCGAACCCTTTTGGTTCGTCGGGAAGCCCTTATTTTTGCCTGGGTGTGTCAACCTAGCGGGTCTTTGACTATGCGTAGTATTTTTTTGACTATGTCCACGTTCTCAGAGCGCATGAAGTTGTCACTGTCAGTAGTGTTGTGTCGCCATGCTACCAGAAGATCTTCGTTGATCATGCAAGATTCGTTGCTGGAATTCATGTCCAATGCCCCAAGTGACTTAGATGGAGATTTGCCCCTGGCTATTTGGCATTTTGAGAGATTCCTTGAATCTTGACTTGACTGCCCCAGATGATGGACAATGCTCATGTCTGCCCCTTGGTTGGAAGTGCTTCTTCCACCTGAGGTGACCCTTTTTATTGAAAAGGCTTTTGTTCACTAGATATTCGTCGTGCGAATTTCTCTGCTGTTGAACAAATAGTCATATGCAAACAATGTTATTTTAAGAATGCAAAGCTTATGTCTGTCTTGAAGTTTTTTGAAAATGCAGTTTTCAATAAAACAAGTGATTTTTTGTAAAATGTGATGTCAACTCAAGATTTTACAGCAAGCCCTACAGGAGTCAGGATACCTTTGGTAACAGTATGCTTTCGAACTAACCCATGCTTCAGCTAGGACTTTTAAGGGTTATAACATGGCCTGGTTCATGATTTAAGAAACAAAGGATAAAGGCTCAACTTTATTTGTACCCACCCGTTCTTCGTGATGTTCTTTGATCCTAAACTCAGCTAATCGTGCGTTAGACCTTGTTTGAGTCTTTGCTCTGATATTCCAGTGATGGTTCAGATGTTGACAATTTATTTTGAACAGGAAGTCATTTCTTTTTTTGTTGAGGGTTTGTAGGACCACTTTCTTTTTAATTTTATTATCCATGTCTTTTTGCCTGAACTATTTCTTTTGTGATTACAGTCAGCGGGATGCCCCAGTTTTTGTAAGTCTCCTTCATAGGTTTTGACTTATTGGGCTTTCATTTTGAGAGATAATGACTGCCTGTCCTTGCGATTATATGGAACCATCACTGTATTTTTTTCTCGGAAGGACTTCTTTGATGCCATTCATTGTGCACCTGGATCAACTGAGAAAACTACCCTGCCCCGGGTTGTGATTAAGGGTTTTATTTTGTGAAAAGAAAAACTCCAACTTCTTTGGCTCAAAGGGGTTGACTAGGGATTATCTTCCTTATAACTCCACTGTTTAGGATTTGAAACAATGCCTGTACTTCACCAGCGAGGTCTGTTTAAAAGCATACTGTAAAGATCGTGGTATCGTTTTCGTCATTCTCCCTCAAAAGGCTTAGAATTTTTAATCGAGAGTTGAACATCACAAAAAAAATGAAAGCAATTTGAATATAGTGAATACGAATGGATTGATTCAAAACAGACATATTCGATGCATTAATGAGATAAAAAGTTTGCCATGACAATAATTGTTTGAATAAGCAAAGAAAAATACAACTTGAAAATTCAAATGAAACAAAAGCCTTCAATGATTTGGCATAGGAGCAGTGATTATGTTTGGAGTCTCTGGAGGGTCAAACTGGATTTCTTTGGCATCAATCATGTCTTGAAGCTTATTCTTCAGGGCCCAACAATTGTTTGTGTCATGTCCCGGACTGTCAGAGTGGTATGCACACCTTTCATTGGGATGATAAGAAGGAGCGGAAGTGTTTGGATTCCAGAGAGGAGCCCTTAATGTAATCAGCCTTGCCTTCAACATTTGATGTAGCGCTTGAGTCAGTGACATGCTGATCTTAGTGAATTGTCTTTTAGGTGCGACCTCCTTACGTTGATGCCCCTGTCTTTGTTGAGCAGGCGTAGGATTAGAGATCAAGATTTCTCCTACGCGTCGGTCATGACGACTCTTTTGACCATACACAACATTGGACTCTTTCTTCCCATTGTAGGGCTTTTTCTGAGCATCGGAAGGTGTAGCTTCTTGAATCTTCCCGCTTTTGATGCCATCTTCAATTCTTTCACCAGTCAAGATAAGGTCTGTGAACCCGGCTGAAGAGTTTCCAATCAAATGGTTAAAGAATGGACCAGACAGGGTCCCCAGAAACATATCAACAAGTTCACGCTCAGTTAAAGGTGGCTCCACCCTTCCGGCAAGGTCTCTCCACTTTTGGGCGTACTCTTTAAATCCCTCACCCGTCCCTAGTGACATACCCTGGAGTTGGGTACGCGTAGGAGCGAGGTCGGAGTTATACTGTTACTGCTTATAGAACGCGGTAGCCAAATCTTCCCAGTTGCGGATACTGGCTCCATCCAGCTGATAGAACCACTCGAGTTGAGTCCCTGAAAGACTGTCCTGAATGAAATGGATCCACAAATTCTTGTTAGCGGTGTAAGGCTGGATTTTCCTTACATATGACCGGAGGTGCAACTTTGGGCAGGAAGCTCCGTCATATTTGGCAAAAGCAGGTGCCTTGAACTTATGGGGAATCACCACCCCAGAGGATAAGCCTAGATCTCCAAAGTCCAACCCGGGCACATTCTGTATCTCCATAGCACTTAAGCGGTCCTCCAACTGTTTATACCTATCCTCAGCAGGAGGGTACTGTTCCTCATCATAATCCGTCTCGTTGTCGGAGACCACGGGACTAGGAACCCTTCTCTCATATGGACTGTATTTTCCTACAGATGAGGTAGTCAGATCAACCTCGTTTTGCAGTCCATTCCCAAACCTGTGACCAGTGTTGAACAAGACAGTCCTCTTCTTCTTCTTCTTATTCCTTTCCTTCAGAATCAGAGTCTTCAAATCTTGTTGACCCTGGGCTAGGCTCATAACCAACTCTTGGAATTGGGCATTCTGGGCCTGGAGGGCCTTGATAGCTTGTTCAGTGGAAGGTTCAGTAGACATGATGATTGCTGAAATAAGCAGCGAAGAAGATAAGTGACCTGTAAAAAGGGTACCTGTTATGCATATGATGAATGATATATGCATGCAATGATTTCAAGGATCTCGCGGGGTAAACAAAGAAACTTGTTAGAATTTGAATCTGGTAGCTTGATTGAAGGAACTTCATGTTGTTGAGAGTCCTTCTTCAAGAGTTAGGCTCACCATATCGAGTGGGTCATAGCCCCTGACTTAAGTTATCGTGTTTTGATCTCCAAACAACCTTGGCTAGAGGAAAATAAATCCCCTTTGCCCCTTGCTAGACATTTGGTTCATCATGACCTGCATCACAAACCTTTGAGATCCTTGAAATGGTTAAGGAAATGCTATGGTATGATGTTATGATGTTATGTATGCAAAAGTAAGCAAGTGTATATACAGGCAGTCATATTCACACAAAGCAAACATGTCCTTAGGTTTAGGCTTGCATGGGGTTCGTAGGTAAGTACCCTCTTGAAGTTAGTTGGCTCAAAACCTGTCCTATAAATAGTAACCGGGTTCTAAGGAGCTCAATATCATTGGATTATTTTCTATGTTCATTGTTTTGATTTAGCCACTTAACTGGCGACCAAAATATTCCAAGAAAACAACCCTCAATGAGTGTAGTATCGAGTATCTACCAACTTCAGACTGCACCAAAGTTGGTCATCTCACTACCCCTAAAAAGGCTAGGATGGTCAAGTAAGGTTCTAAGGTCAGTTGATGCTTCGCGACACCACGCGGCGGCCCCGTACTCTCCTTGACTTGACTCAAGGGTTACCAGTACTCACCAAAGTGCCACATCAACGTAGCTACTGCTTCAACCATGTCGGTATACCCCGCACAGTTCCCTCACAGTTTGTTGCTACTTCTAAAGGGTATCCCCGAATCCGGGTTAGGATCTATAGAACTCCGATACAAACCCACAAAATTTAAAGCATACAAAGCATACAATTGAAAACACAAGTTATCTAATCCTAAGGTACGCCTCACTTATTTAAAATCCCCAGCAGAGTCGCCAGTTCTGTGATCGGTGGAAATAGAACTGACTGTTTTGAAATGCTGGTTCGCGTTTACGTTTAGCAAAATGTCGCGGTAAGCAAGAGTCGCCACCGTCTTTTATTTTCTCCAACAAGGAAAGGACAAAAGCACAACAAAATTCCTTTTCGAGATGTTTCTCGGTTCAGGAGGTAGATTATAGAAAGGGAAGGTGTTATCACCCTTTCTATCCGTGGTTATCCACAGGCTCTTAGATACTTGCTCACTATGTTTTAAAAAATGTTTTGCTTTTCTTGTGTTTGTGGGTTTTGAAAAAGTTTGTTTGAAAACTTCGATTTAACTCTTGTATCTGTCCTCAAGAGTGTATGAAGTGTTGTTTGAAAACTTTTGTCAGAAAAGTGTAGGTGCGAAAAGTATTTTTGTTTTGAAAGAGCAAGTACCTGAGAACCTCTACCTACTCAAAAAAATTAAGCTGTGTAAATGTCCTTTAGACAGTACTATCCCACTATTGAGAAGTAGGTAGCACCGTCGTTGAAGTTTTTTGGGTCAATTCGATTAATGGGACATGTGGTCACTAAAGCAATAGTAGGACGCCTTAGCGGTAACCCTAATGTCTTAGATCATTTTTTATCTGAGGCAACCGTTTTGAGGCAACTTGATCTTTAGACAGGAGGGCGACCTCTAAAACACCCTATACTCAATGACCACGTTGAGGCAACCAAGTGAGGCGTACCCTAAGAGTGGCATGTCCGAGTGTGTCAGGTTTCAATTAAGTTATCTTTGTGCATGTTATGGTGAGCTATGATTGATTTTAATTTAAGAGAGATCTTGTCATGCATAGCCTAGTTAGCATACATCTAGCAGTTAATAGTTCGCGGAAAATAAACTAAGCTATTACAAGGCGTCGGGTATTTACATCGCCAAAAACAAACCCTTGAAAAGTAAATGCGAGAAAATAAATAAAAGCGATAAAAAGTCCTAATTAAAGCTATTACATCCTCGGAACAATTACATAATTGGATCAAAAATAATAGGAATCAAAAATCACACGCGCGAGAAAAAATTGAATCGGAATGTTTTAGGGTTTTGACCTTTTTTTGAGAAAGAAGGAAGTTTTTATTATTTATGAATTAAATTAAATCTAAGCTAATTAATTAATTAAATAAAAGAAATATATTTTTTGAGTTTTTTTATATTTTTTAAGGAAAAAAGAAAAGATGGTCAAATATATTAATTAACCCTAATTCTATATCAATTTTATTTATTGTGAAAATATTAAAATTAACCTAATTACAAAAATTAAATTAATTATGTTAGTATTTATTTACAAAAATAACTAATTAAGGGTGAAATTTATTTTAAGAAATAATAATAAAAAATATTATATTTTAGTTTTCTGGTTTTATTATGAAAAATTAATTTGGTTAATTAACTAATAATAATAATAATTAATAATAATTAATAATAATTAAGTGAAAAAATATAAAAGAAGAAAATAAAAGAAATAAAACCCAGGGGGTGATGGGCCAGCTTTGGAGGTGTGTTTGAATTTTGAAGCCCAATTGTACTCAAGCCTGCTTTGACTTTGGTGATCATCCACGCGCTGGTTGACTAAGGACCATGATAGTCCTTCCATCTAGGCCATGGGATTTGAGCTAGAGGCCACTTGGCGTGCTGAGATCGGAAGCACATGGTGGATATCACATTGGAATCTGCATATGAACACATAAGGAAAAATGGAATAAGTGTTTTAGGGGGACCTGGGATTCGAACCCAGGTCCCAATGCTTCTAGGCTAGCGTCCCTGCCACTACACCAAGTTGTTCTATTTGTTAGTGAAATAAGTGGAGATTATTATATTGGGAAATAAATCAACATGCTGTAAAACACAAAAATACGCGCGCGTTTTCAAACACGCCAATGGGACACCAACATCTCATCATCTTCTTCGTTGTACCTGCAAAAACAAAATTAGATAGCGGGGGTTTTTAACCCCCACTAACCACTACAGGGAAAAATAGCGATTAGCACCAAGGTTCATATAAATATTTCGCGAAAGGTTGGTCTTGTTTGTCTTGGCCTAATGATTCCAACCATGTGTCTTAGGAGTCCTAATTTTGCTTGGTTCAGAAAGCCCCAATTTCAAAGCTTAAGAACCCTAGAAATTGATCATGGCATCTTTGGATTCAGAGCGTTTTAGTTCAATTAAATTATACCATTAGCTTCGTATGGTCCCTAGCAACACAAATCAACCACAAAAACATGTTAAATATGCATGAATCAAGATATACGATTATGAATAAGAATGGCAAACAGTGGTTCTGTATATGATGATTCTTTGAGCTTTGAAGCTGGAATTTGATTGTAACACGTTCCTGGAACCTCCTACAATGTGTTTGAATGATCAGAAACCCTTGAATCAACCTAGAATGCCAAAATCAGTTTTCACTTTTTCTTGAAATTTCTTGAATATGCTAGGGTCTTTTCTGCAGCTTTTTCACGTCCCCTAGGTCAGGTTAGCTTGCATACATATAAAGGAAACAAATTAGGTCAAAAAATTGGATCCAATCCATGTGCATTCGAGTTTAAATCTTTGATTGGAAATCAAATCTTTTTGATTTTTCATGATTGGAAAATGTTGCCAAATTTGGAGATTTTTGTATCTTTGACTTGTGCACGAATTTGCCAGCATATCTTGACCATATTTGCTTCACAAATTGATTGAAAAATCAAATCTTGCATTTTCCTACAATTTAAATTAATTAAATGAATTAATATTAATTAAAAATCCAATTAATCAATAAAAATAAGAAAATAAATTCAATTAAGCTTGATGGGTCGTGCATAGGTCATGGATGAAGTTTGAAGAAGAGATTTGAGGCCCATTAGCAAAAATAAGGTGTTTTGAGCAAAGTTGACTTTTGCAAATTCATAAAAATTTCCCAACTTCTCCAATGCATATCTTGCTCAATTTTGATCATATGACCATGTTCTTTGACATTTTGGAAAGCTCTGGAAGTCCTCTAACCAATGCCTTTGGTCCCATGTCATTTGGATTTACCAATCTCAAGTTATGGCCTTTGACTCAAAGTGCACTTTTGTTGACTTTTGAAATTGACCTATAATGGAAAAATTGGTAACTTCTTGTGAGAGCATTTCTTGAACTTAGAGTGTGAAGATGGATTGTAGGAAATTACATCCTCTTCAACATGATCTTTGGATGTAATTTTTCTAACAAACCATGAAAGAGTTATGCCCTGGTCAAGATACAGTTGACTTTTCTACTGTCCAAAAATAGTAACTTTTTGCATCTTGATGATTTTTGAGCTATTCTTGTGGAATCATGATCAAAACTTGATCAAATGATGATTGTGAACTCAAAATGAGATGTTGACAAAAAATTCTGACTTTTGACTGCAAAATGACCATTTTTCCCCTACGGTTGACTGTGGATCAAATGAGGCTTTTGACTGTGCAAATTGGCACTGTGAGTCTTGAGACTTGGCATGTAGGTGCTTGAGAATGTATATAGGCCTATGAGACTTTATTGAACCATTGAAAACCCCAAATTCCTTGAAAGAACCAAAACCCTAATTTCACCTGGCTTAGGAGGTGGTTTGACTGTAAAACCCTTGAGCAATCTTGAGCAATTTGAGGATCATTCTTGACAAACCTTGAGGAATATGGGAGGGAAAATTTTGGGGTACAACACATGATGATATAATGTGTATGCTATGGCGTTTAAGCAAAAGTGCAAGGTGATGTAAGCAAGTAAACTCGGCAAGAAATCCAAGTTATTGGATAAGGACTGTAAACAAAACCTGCAAGGAACTCATGTTGTCAGATAATAAAAATGTGCAAGTAGTTCAAGTTGAAAGCACACAAGTCACACAAACAACCTTAGGTTTAGGCAAGCATGGGTTTTAGGGTAGTACCCTCTTGAAGTTTAGTTGGTTCAACCTGTCCTAGAAAAGTAACCGGGTTCTAGAGGTTCTCAATATCACTGACCATCCTTCATCGGTCATGGTTTCAGCTCAAGAAATCTTTTCTTGCGGCCGGAACTATCTCGAGAGTATGGTCTCAATGAGTGTAGCATCGAGTATCAACCAGTTCTCAGATTTACACCGAGGCCGGCTATCTCACTACTTTCTAATGACCAAGTTGGTCAATTATAGGTTCTAAGGTCAGTTGATGCTTAACGACACACATAGCAGCCCCGTATTCTCCTCATTTCTCCACAAGGGATACGGATACCAACCAATGTGCCACATCAACGTAGCTACTGCTTCAACCGTACCGGTCTACGCTGTACAGTTCCCTCACAACTTATTGCTACTTACCTAAAAGGTGTCCCCCAGATCCGGGTTAGGATCTATAGTAACTCCCGATACAAAGCCCTCAAAAGTAAAGCAATCAAATCAAACAATAGAGGTAATATATGATGAACTAATTCTAAGGTATACCCCACTTATTATTTCCCCAGCAGAGTCGCCAGTTCTGTGATACGGTGGCAGAACCAGAACTGTTTTGGATGCTGGTTTGTGTTTTACGTTTTTTGTTTGCAAAATGTCGCGGTAAGCAAGAGTCGCCACCGACTTTTATTTTATCCAACATGAAAGGAAAAAAGCACAGAAAAATTCCTTTTTCGAGATATACTGAGTACGGGGGGTAGGTTATAGAAAGGGAAGGTATTAGCACCCTTTCTATCCTTGGTTTTCCATGGGCACTTAGGTACTTGCTCATCATTTTTAAAATTGCTTCTGTGTTTATGTGATTTGAAAATTTTTTGTTTTACTCCGATTTAACCCTTGCTTCTGTCTTCAATAGTGTTATGAAGTGTTTTTGAAAACTTTGTTTGAAAAGAGTGTAAGTGTGAAAAGTTTGTTTGTTTGAGCAAGTACCTACTAACATCTACCTACTCGAAAAAAGAATTGTTCTATGTTCGTTTCCTTTAGACAATGCTATCCTACTATTAGTGAGTAGGTAGCACCATCGTCGGAGTTTTAAGGGTCAATTCGAAAGGGACGTACGATCACTAAAGCAATGTTAGGACGTCTTAGTAATAACCCTAATGTCTTAAGATCAATATTCGAGGAAACAATTCCGAGGCAACATTTCCGAACGGGACATTTGATCTTTGTTTAGACAGGAGGGCGGCCACTAAAATACCCTATACTCAATGATCATTTACCGAAGGCAACCGAAGTAGGAGTATACCCTAGGAGTGCGCATGTGCGAGTGATTTAATTTCAAGTTTATTATCTTTTCACATTTAGGGTTTTCTAACTGTTTTAAAGTTAATCATACATTCTTGTCATGCAACCTTAATATTCATACATCTAACAGTTAATAGTTTGCGGAAATTAAAGTGCGGAAAATAAGCTACGCTATTACAAGGCTTCGGGTATTAATTACATAGCCAAAAACAACCCGTAAAAAAACGATAAATGAAAAGGAAAAGAAATGTCCTAATAAATCTATTACAACTTGTGAGCAATTACATCAATATGGTTAGAATAAATAAAGCACGCACGAGAGAGAACTAGGGTTTTGACCCCGTCTAACCTAATCGAAAGAAACAATTATTTTTGTTGTTTTTAATTATTTAAGAAAAAAAGAATAAGGTTTTTTAAATTAAATACAAATCTAATTAGTAATTAAATTAATTAAAGAAAATAATTTACAAGGCCTATTTTTATATTTTTGGTTATTTTTAAGAAAATAGAAAATAGAATTAAGTTAGAAACAAAACCCTAATTGTTCTAATTAATTTTAATTTATTTACAAAATAATTAAAGTTACCTAAAATTAAATAACCTAATTAAATTAATTAATTTTTGGTAAAAAATAAACCTAAATCTAATTGGATGAAAATATTATTTTTTTGTGATTTTTTTTAATAAAAGAAAATTAATTTGTGTTAGTAAAAAAATAAAAAAATAAATTAATAAGAAAATATAAAAAGAAAAGATGATAGAAAATGGGCCTGAAATAACAATTTGGGGGGTGTGAGTATCAACTTCTGGGCCCAAAACAAGTGATCCACGTTGACTTGCCCAGATTTCCTGTGATGCATTGACCATGGCCTATGATGCTCCTTCATTTGATGGCCTTCAGATCTGGCCATATGGAGATCCAATGGCTAGATCCTGAGGGCGGATGGTTGTCCTTATGATTTGTATGCATGCCTGA
Organism: Vicia faba; assembly: GCA_948472305.1. Classification (NCBI taxonomy): domain Eukaryota; kingdom Viridiplantae; phylum Streptophyta; class Magnoliopsida; order Fabales; family Fabaceae; genus Vicia; species Vicia faba. The sequence goes on from OX451735.1 coordinate 334,077,617, forward strand.
TCAAGGAAAGAAAAATAACATGAAAGAATGGGGGGGCCTGGGATTCGAACCCAGACCCCAAAGCCTTTTCACCTGCACCAATTCCAACTGAGCTACGCGCTTGCTTTGTATACATAATAATAGCAATTGATAATATACAATAATGGGAGTTAGTGGAGAGAAAAATAAAATTGCGCCAGAATTCAAATAAGCGAATAAGAGGGTGCCACGCCAGTCATCCCCAACCTCGCTCCGTTGGTAAAAGTTAAAGACTTTTAACTACAGACATATGTCCGTAGCTACAACCCTGGCTCATTTCAAAATATTCCATGGGCATGATAAATGACATCTAATGCCATGAATCGAACCGCCTTGACATTCTGAGCATCATGGGGGCCAATTTTACCTGTACACAAAGATCCTAAATCGAAGCAAAAAACCCTAACAATGGTAAACTCTGATATAGTCCACAAAAACTAAATTAAATGTTATACATAGTTTGGAAATGTTTCAAGGAGCAAGAATATATAATTATTTCATGCTATAGATGCCAAAATTATGCAATTCGATTTCAAGAACAAACCAAAGTCGTGGCTGACTTACAGTGGGTTTTGGCGCTGGAAAGTGCTTGTTCTTGATTGGTACAACCTCCTTGCAATCCCAGGAATCGAATGAGATGGCTAGGGGACCTTGAAAATTCCTGGAAATAGCAAAACGTATTACCACTTTTCTTTGTTTTTTTTAAGTTTGGTTCTGCCTTGTGCGCCTCTCAAGCCTTGTGATTTTTGTCTGCAAATATTCCCTATATACTGAGGATTGGATTAGGGTTGCAAACATGATCTCAATCTTTGCCAATTATTGATTTTGATCTTGATTTGATCCATTTGAAAATCCTTCCAAAAATAGGCTAAAACCAATCTTTTTATGCACACAAAGGCCTTGCATGAATTCAATCACTTTCCAGCTGGATATAGGACCTGAAACATGTACAATATCATGAGGTTTCAATGATTTGGATTTTCTCATGATTTATTTTGATTTAAATTGATTTAATTGAAATAAGTATCAAAATAAATAATAAAAATAAGATAAAGACAAGTGGAAAGAGCTAGGGCTCGTGGACCATGCTACCAACTCAAAACAAGTGCAAAAGATTGGGCCCATTTAACAAAAATTGCAATTTGAGGCATAGTTGACTTTTGACAATTTTTCAAAAAGGGTCAACTTCACCAATGCATAACTTCCTCAATTTTGACTCTTTGAAGGTGTTCTTGGACTTTTTAGAAATAATGAGATGTCCTCTAAGCAACCCTTTTGGTATCATCTCAATTTGGTATTCCATGTTTATGTATGAAGCTTTGACAAAAAAAGTGTTTTTGTTGACTTTTCTAAATGACCTATAATGTCAAAATTCATAACTTCTTGTGAGTGCATATTTTGAACTTGGGAGATGAATATGAATTTTATGGCGTTGCATACTCTTCAAAATGAGCTTTGGATGGGTCATTTCTCATAAAGTATGAGAAAGTTATGCTTAGTCAAAGTTGAGTTGACTTTTCCTACAAAACCCTAATTTAGCAACTTTTAGGTTTTGATGAATTGAGAGCAATCCTTGATGAATCATGACCAACCCTTGATCAAATTATTAATAATACTTAAAAAGGAGGATGTTGACCAAAAATCTTGAAGTTTGACTATATGTAGGCCACAGTTGACTTTTTCCCTAACACAGTCGATTTTTAGGCCTTTGAGCAATTGACTGAGCAAACTCTCTCTGCAAGGCTTGAAACTTGACATGGATGATCTTGAAAACATATTAGGACAATGGTGAGAATTTGGGATCCCTTGGACTCAAGTATCTTGATGCAACATGAAACCCTAATTTGAGGTAGACTGTCTTAGGAGAGAGCTTATCTGGTCAACCCTTGGACTTCCTTGAGCAATTTGAAGACCTCACTTGGAATATATTGAGAAATATGAGAGGGAAAATTTTGGGGTACAACACTATCACTCCTCAATCAAAATCAATCCATCAAGAATAAAATAATCAAAGCTCAAGAATTCAAAGACTTGATAATCAGATAGGTTGTTGTCATAATATTTGATTTCAAGATCCATCATCCGAAAAGGTTTTAATATCATCATCATAAAAGCTTTCACGTACAACCAGAAGACTTGTTTCTCAGATAGGATGCTGCCGATCATTCTGAAAACAAGAATCCACTATTGAATGTATCTGAAATGAAACATCTTATCAACACAATCTTTATCTCTCAGATCTGAAAAGAAATATGCCTTCAAGAGTTGTTCTAGATCAAAAGAAAAGCTTTGTGTTTCAGATAGGCTGTTGCCCATAATTTTTAAGACAAGATTTGGTTCTGACTACTCTGGTGTTCCTGCGCTACAACAACAAAGTAATTTCTGAACTACTCATTAGTCAGTCATCAGAATGATGAAGACAAGTGATTGATCTCTTCCAAGCTTAATACTTCAGAATCACAAGTACATCATCTAAAGATAAAGATCAAGAAACTTAGTCAAGAAGAAAATAGTACCATGATAGTACTATTCAAAGAAGTTGCTCTCCCACTGACGTACGCTATCTACTGCAAGTAAAAGCTATAGGAAAGTGATGTTTCGTACAATTCCAAACCTCTCTTGAATATATCCGTTGTGAATAAACCTTTGGAAGGAGAAAAGACTTTTCTATCCTTAAATCGACTCTTTTATTTGAAGGCTATAAAAGGAGAAATATGAAATGAAGAAAAGTTACTGGAAAGCCATGAATGCAGACGATGTTGGAGTTGTTATGCTGAACAGGTTAAAGCTAACCAAATAAGATGAAATGAAAAAAGCAAGGAGTTGTTGCTCATATCTTGCTTAATGAAGAAATAATATGAAGAAGAAGAATTCTACAAGATGTTATTCAAACTACCAATCATATACATCTTGGCAGAATTATGAAGAAGCAAGGAGTTGTTGCTTATAGCTTGCTCAACAAAGAAGATGAAGATAAGAAGACTACAAGATGTTGAACTTAACTTAGATTATATTCATCTTTTTAGAAATATGTAAAACACAAGAGTTGTTTCTCAGATTGTGTTATTTCTTAAGATATTCATGTAAGTTGTTTGTACACAAGATTTGTTACTCAGAATGTTTTTACACAATATGTACTTAAATTAGGAGTAATATGCTTGATAAGAAGCACTCATGTAATCTCCAGAAAAACAATTATGTTTAAAATTGGTTGATTCCTCAAGTGATCAAGTAAAGATCAGAAGACTTGATAAGACGTTGGCTTCGTTCATCTTAGATGAAATCCTGTTCTAAGGGACAAGTTTGGTCAGAAACATTGTGGGTTCAATGATCTCTATATCTCTTAGGGGACCAAGAAGGTCAGAATTCTTAAGAGATCACATGCTAAGGGTCATTGTGAGAAATCCCTCACAGAAATATCAAGTTGATCAGATTTCTGGTAGGGTAAATGATCGTTATATCTCGTGGAGATCACTGAACGAATCATTGTATTATTCCTTGAGTGACTAGTGTTATTCAGAAGACTCAAGATGACAATGGCTGCAGGTTGTTATGAAATCCTGTTAAGAAAGATCAGGTAGGTCAGATTTCTTAAGGGGTTAATGGTTGTTGATTATTTTATTATTATTAGTCATCGGTGGGTAGTCCGTACATCTGTAATCAGTTTAGTTATAGTGGATTAAGTCTTTGTTGAAGGAAAATCACCTGACGAGGGTGGACAGGAGTAGCCTAGTTAACGGTGAACCTGGATAACTGAATGTGTCTCTTTATATTTATTGCATTATATATTCTTTCATAGTTTAATAAAATAATTTTCTAAATGGGAATACTGTATTAAAACCCAATTCAAACCCCTATTTTCTTGTGTTTTTCTCTACCTTAAAAAAGAACGATTTTGTGATCTTAGTTGTGATGCTAGACTGAGTGACTCCTTGTTCACAATAAAGTAAACATCTAAACAAGTATTAGATATAACCACAATCCTAAACAAATAATAGGATAAAAATATCATCAAGCTAGTTATAGATAAGAGAATATGCCTCAAGAACCACTAGCCTAAGCATGTGATAGGCATACGTGAAACAAGCAAACATCTAAGTAAGTGATAGACATGTGAAACTAGTAATTATCTTAGGAAGAAATACCTAAGAAAGTGATAGTTCTACATGAAACAGGCAATCATGCTATGAAGGAGTACCTAAGCAAGTGATAGGTCTATATGAAAATCCTAAACATGCAATAGGATGGCATGTTATCAAGACGAACATGTATGAGATGTGAAATTATACTAAGCAAGCAATAGGATGCACATGTTATCAGGACAAACATGTATGAGATGTAAAACTATCCTAAATAGGAAATATGATGCACATGTTATCATGACAAACATGTATGAGATGTAAAACTATCCTAAACAAACAATAGGATGCACATGATATTAGGACAAAGATGTATGAGATGTAAAGCTATCCTAAACAAGAAATAGGATGCAAATGTTATCATGACAAACATGTATGAGATGTAAAACTTGTTATAACAAGATTTGGATTTATGTTTAATCTCTAAGTTTTGATGATAACAAGCATATATTTTATGAGAAACAATTTTAGTACTAATGGTTTCATTGAGTATGCAGATACATTATTAGAATTTTGGATAGTCTTAATCAAGATATCATTAAAATCACCTTATCACTCAGAAGAAGAACCGTTGAGTTATGTTTCTTATGTAACATCAGTAGTTCTATGGAATGCTAAATGTTCAACAAGAAAAGAATCTCAATGAGTGTCCAAGAATAAAGAGTTTCTGATAAGCTGTTGCTTTAAGATCATAAATCAAGAGGATACAAGAAATAAGCTTCCAATCTAGAAGATCAAAAGTCAAGAATAGTTCATTAGAAGGGCCGCTGCTTACAAGTATAAAGACAAAGTCAAGATTCTGAACACATATAGAGAAAGCTTCTACTCCAAGATCAGAAGTCAAGACCAGTTCATCAGAAGAGTTGATGCTCATGTTTCTGAAAGTCAAAATCAAGATTCTGAATACTCGGAGAATTCATGGAATACGCACCTTCATTCAACATCATAAGTATTCCATCAGAAGAGAGGATGAAAGGAAATAAGATCTTCTGGACTCATTTTTAATCAACATCTGAAATTCCACCAGAAGACAAGATCAAAGGATTATATCTTCTCAAGAAAATCTACTCAGCAGAAGTAATATTCATAAGAAGAAAATATCATCAGAAGTACCACTGCACTCAACAAAAGAACTATTGTGACTTTTTCTAATAGAAACATCAGTAGTTCTAAGGAATTCTGAATGTTCATCGGAAAGGGAATCAAGTATGTTCTCAAGAAAGCGTCGCTCTTAGATAAAAACATATTCGTTTCGAAAGAAAGAAAAGAAATCATGACCATACAACAAGATTTAGATGACATAAGCTGTTGCTTTCAGCTCACTCTAAGGATTAGATTTCAAGAGATCATAAAGAAGGGGTTCAACGTCAAAATTAGATAAACTGATATAAGTTATTGTTTCAGGAATAAGACATAAGATATGTGTAATATGGTGGGAGAAATGACTTGGGTGAAAAGAATAGGAAAGACCTTTGAGATATTTTCTTGAGTTCGGGGGGTAGGTTATGAAAAGGGAAGGTGTTAGAACCCTTTTCATCCATAGTTATCTATGGTCTCTTAGTTGCTTGCTAGATCACTTTTGAAATTGCTTTGTTTGAAATGTGTTTGTGGTGGGTTTTAAAAATATTTTTGAAAAGCGCCTTAATTTAAGCAAACTTTGTAATGATTCTCGTCTCTATAAGAATGCATACAAAGTGTTGGGCCTTTTGAAAATATTTCATGTATTTGAAAGTTTTTAGTGTGTTTGGAAAGATGTTTGTTCTTGAAGATGGATTGTGAGCAAGCAACTAAGAACGTTCTACCTACTCAAAATTCTTTTGTTCATTTATTCCTTCCTTTGATATTGCTATCTCAACATCGATTGGTAAGTAGCCTTATCTTTGGATGTAAAGGGACGGGCATGGGTTATCGTATAGTCATGAATAACAATGTTATAAGATATCTTAGCATTTCTCTTGAGGGACTAAGATCATTTGTAAGGCAACATTCGTAGCGTCATCGAGGGACTATGATCTTGTATTTTTGATTGTTTTTGCTAAGATGTCTCACATGCATATCATGACCATTTTCTAAAGGCAACAAGTGGAGTTAACCCTAGAGGTGAAAAGTGTGCAAGTATATGTATTTCATGCTTGATTTATCTTGAATTAGGATTTTGTAAGTATTGATTTTATCTTTCCATACAAACCCTAATTTACTAGCATTTATATGAAAGCGATAAATTGCGAAAAGTAAATATTCTACGCTATTACATCATTTGGGGATAGGGGATACAAATGTACAAATGGGGATTTCAAGAAATTTAAACCTAAGTTACTATTACAACCATATTGAATTGAATGACAATGTACAAGAAATGTAAGTATAATGTACAAAGAATAAAGTAATATGAAATTGTTTTTGTTTAAGTTTTTGTTAAGAAAAGGTTTTCTAACCTAATTAACTAAGAAAATAAATTAATTTGATTTAAAAAAACTAAAACTAGGTTAATTAGAAAAGAAATTAAATTAATTGGAAAAAAACAAGTTTTTAGGGTTTTAAGAAAAAGATTTTTAGTTTAATTAATCAAACTAAAGTGAATAGAAAAATTAATTAAATTCCAAATTTCTAAATTAATAAAAATAAGATAACCTAAGTCTAATGTTAATTATGTTTAAGGAAAGGAATTTTTAATAAAAAAATATTTTGTCTTTTGGTTTCAAAAGAAATAAAATATAAGTATATAAAAAAATTAAATATTTTTTGTTTTTTTATTAATAAAAATAAAAAAAATAAAAATAATAAAATATAAAAAAGAAAAGAATAATGAAAAAAAATAAAAAATAAAAATAATCAGGGGTGTAAAATGGCTTGGGGTGTTTAGAAGCAAAATAATTTTTGTGTTTGATTAGGCCCAAGTTGATTTTTGGAATCAGAAAAGAAATATATATTAAAACAAACAATGGGCCTGTGTGGTGATAAGTAGACATGAGGTATTATTAAGCAAAAATAAAAGGCTCAGTGAGAGATGGCTCAATTGCGCATGCTATGTGAAAAAAGGATAAAATGTTAGAAAAATAAGGTAAAAGGGCATCGTTGGGGCTCGAACCTAGGCCCTTAGCAATACGCGCACGCTTCCTTTACCACTGGGGTGGCTATACATCTGGTAACTTAAACAAAACCATAAATATATATTGAAAATCCATTCCTAGGCATGTACTTCATCTTCAACCTCACGCTCAGCCAGACCACTTGTAACTTACTCATTTCTCAACGAAAATTAAAATTGCAAACATGAAAGTTGTTCCATTTTTCCTCACGATTTCAGAAATATAAATCACATAAACTATAAATCAAAGATAAGCAAGAATTTTTTTGGCCCTAATCCGAACCCTACTTTTTCCAAAAATTTCAATCTCAAAATTCTCTTAGCTCAAGCAATATAAATGGAAACTATGAACATGGTTAGTTTCAGGGCAATGATGTCTACGTTTTGTCTTTGAAAATGGAAGCCTAACAATGCCTATATGAAGAGTTGAAAGTTCTAAAAATTACCTTCAAAACTGGAAATTGTGAAATGATTTAGAGGACCTTTCAAGTTGTTGTGATGATTGAGTTAGCTTCAGTGAACCTCCAAGAAGCTAATGCAATGGTTAGTTTGTGCTGAGGATGAATGGGATGGTCTGGAGAAGTCAAGATACAATGCCCTATTTTTGAAAATGGAGGTTGGTAAAGATGGAGTTACAGTTGGATAACAGGTTTTGGGATTGTTTATGTATTATATTTGGAAGCTTTAGGAACCAAAAGGCCAAGAAACGCACGAGTATATTTGAAGATTGGGTTCAAAACTCAGAAATGACAAGTTTTGAGGTGTTCTTGGAGATTCTCTGTTTTAGGGTGTTTCAGGGCTTGAGCATTCATGTGTTTGCTTATAAATAACTTGTATAGTTATAAGAAAAAGGTCTCAGGGTTTGAATTTGACAGATCTGTGAGATCTAGAGTTATGGCTATGTTACTTGATTTTGAAGAAAAGTGGAAAACAAGTTTCAATGTGTTGTACAAGTATGGTCTGAGTTGGTAGGAGGTTCTAGCCATGTTGCTTTTGGTTTTTGACTTTGCTTGTGTTCAGATGAAACAAGTTAGGAGCTCTATGCATTGACTTTTGCAATAAAGCTTGCTTTTCCAAAATGGAAGTGTTACCTTTATGCCATTAATGGAATAACCATTTGGACAATGCCTCAAATGCTCGAATTAAAGCTCTAACAGTTGTGTAAATATTTAATTATGGAGTGAAATGTAAGTTAGAAGCCTGAAAAGTTAGATTTGTACAACATGCTTGAAGATTGGATCAAGTGTTCTTCACAATTTGCCTTGTAAAATAAGAATGAAATCCTAACTTCATGGCTTCGATTATCTTAGCTCAAACATGATCTCAATGATTTATTTGACTTTTTAGAAAGCTCGTAACATGATCTTAAATTCCTCTTTGAATCACTTTTGCAAAATCCAATTGGAACTATGTGAAACTTGGCCAAGAAGTTAGGTCAAAATCCTGACTTAAAATGCTCAAAATTTCACTAAGTGTTTTAGTTTCATGGAAATGTCTTTATGAATTAATAACTTGAGATCCAAGAATTTCTAGAAAAAGATCTATCCTAAAATGTTTTAGATCTCATTAAGATACAACTTTCGTGTTGGAAGTTTTTCTTGAATCATCTTGCATCATGGTGAAAATTTGGCACAAAGTCATGAAAAAAGGTTAACTTTTCAACACTTAGAAAAATTTCTAAGTCTTAGAATTTTGACTTTTCAAAGATAATTTTGAATTTTTGATTTCTTGATGAAAAATATTCATATTTTGACATGTCTTGATGAAATATGATTTTTGAAACTTGATTTTGATCAAAAAGTCAAAATTTGACTTTTCAGTGTATTAGTTGACTGAATTTCAACTATTAATCAATTGATCTTTAGGGATGTTTTGAACCATATCATTAGGTTAAAATGATACATTTGAATCCTTGATATCATGTCTCAAGCCAATAAGTCATGTATTTGGTCAACAGTCAAAAATTAAGCCTCTTCAGTCAAAACCCTAATTTTGACCATTTTGCCCTTTTGGTGATCTGATCAAATTTCTTGAGGAATTATGATCCAAACTTGATAAATTGACATATATGAGTTCAAAATGTTGATATGGATAAAAAATGATGAAATTTGACTGTAAATTGACCACAATTGACTTTTTCCCATTACAATTGCTTTTTGGTTAACTGATCAATTGACTGAGCAAAAATGTGATCCAAAGCTTGAAACTTGACCTGAGCAATGAAAGTCATATGAAGCATTAAAAGTACAATTATCCTTGTACAAACTCAAACCCTAATTTTGAGTCATCAGTGCTTGAGGAGGTGTCTTGAGCTGATCAAACCTTGTGCAGTATTAAATTAATAGAGATCTTGTGAGAGAATCCTTAAGAACTTGAAAGGGAAAATTTTGGGGCACAATAACTGCCCATGTTCAATCTTCTTGAACCTGAAGAGTTAGATTGGCGGATCCGCCATTCGTGGCTTGAAGGTGAAAAATGATTGAGCACTAAAGTGCCCAGAAATTTGCACTCGATGATGTATTGATTCGGGAATTGGCTTATAGATGCCAATTGGAGAGATGATGGTAGAAACTGGGAGAAACATCAACATAAATCTTTGATCGATTCGTGCTAAAAACTAGGTGACTTTCCTTCCTTTAACTGGAAGAATTAATTCTGATCTAGTAGAGGTCTTTGGATCAATGATTTTTTTTCCTACAAGGAACAAAGGGGTTAGTGAAGAAGTGAAAAACACAAGAAGGGGGGTTGAATTGAAAACTTAAAATCAAAAGCTTAGTAAACACAATATTTTTATACTGGTTCGTTTGATCTCAAACTACTCCAGTCCACCCGTCAAGGTGATTTCTCCTCTCTCCAACGAGGACTTAATTCACTAATCAAAAATTGATTACAATCACTACTTTGACAACTTCCAAAGTCTTCTTGAGGACAACCACAACCCGGTTAATCTCAAGGAAAACTAGCTTAATCAAGATAAAAGAGTATTATGTGTATAGTTGTTTTTCCTTACAAAAACAGTATCACAACTGTGATATTTTACACAATTTTGAGCTAGAAAAGAATATGTAAGCTTGCAGCATTTTTAGAGATATTGCAGTTGTGTGTGAAAATCGTAAATGATTTGTCCTCTTAGCTTGTTTATATAGGCATGGAAATCCTGTCCAACATAAAGCGTGATAATGGACATTCAATGATGTTTCCATATTGAGAAGATTCTTGTCTGAATGAAGCCGTTGCATGTGACGTTGTCTTGATTGAATAGTAACGATTCAGAATCTTAGAATCTTGCATGCTGCAATTGCTTCAGAATATTGATGACTCATAGATGTGAGGATCTGATGGTATATGAAACTTCTGTTCAGAATCAGAGTATTCTTCACTTCAGCACAGGTTCTGATTATCATTCTTCAACGCATATTCTGATTACCTCAGCTTGAAAGCTTCTATAGCTTAACTTCTGATGCTGCTTTGGTCAGAACTTGTGCATATAAAATAACACAAATTTAGAGTGCATATTTGTTCTTTGTGTTTGTTATCATCAAAACTCTAATTAAGGGTTGTAGAATCAAACTATGTTATAACAATCTCCCCCTTTTTGATGATGACAAAAACTAGGATTTTCAATGAAAAGTATAGAACAAAAAGCTTAAGAGAGACTCCCCCTGAGTTGATTACTTCCCTGAAGTTCCTTCTCGTCAGAGCTTTTGATGCATCTCCTTCTATCCTTATCAGAATGTGTTCCTGTTCAAGCTTTTCAGAAAATATAGAGGTTAAAATATTCAGAATGTTTGAGACTTTGTCCCTGTATTCTATTATTAAAAATATCTTACTTTCTCCCCCTTTTTGTCAGGTATTAAAAACCAATATAATCAGAGTAAAAAAGGATGAATTATATTGAAAACAGAATGCAATGACAATTTTCAGAAACTAGGAGGATAAGATAAAAAATACAGATAAACACTTTAAAGAAAATCTAAGAAGGAGGGGGAAGGCGTGTGAACAACGCTTCCAACAAGCTCTTGATCTGAGTGCTTGAATCTTCCTGCTTTCCCAGAATGTCTTTGATTTCTTTTGTTGTATCTTCTTGTTTATCCAAAATACCCTTGATCTCTTTGTTTGCATCCTCTTGCTTATCCAGTCTGGCATGGATTAAGGAATTCTCCTTCTCCAACTATTCCAGAGTTTGCATGACTAGTGACGAAGCTGGTGTATCTTCAGGGGTTGCATGTCGTTTAAAACATTCTGCAGCCTCTTCTGATTGAACCACTTCTAACTTCTGAAGACAAGTTGATCAGATGTTCATAGAAAAACAATAAAGTTCTGAGGGTTAAGATATGCAAATAAAACATTTTATTCTGGGCATAAATTCATGCTGAGATGTTTCAAAATGAAATAGAATCTATCTTCAGAAAGGGGTTTTGTAAATACATCAGCCCATTGATGGTCTGTGTCAATAAATTTTAAAGTAAGAATTCCTTTCTGAATATAGTCCCTAATAAAGTGATGTTTTATTTCTATATGCTTAGCCCTAGAATGCAAAATGGGATTTCTACTGAGACATATGGCAGAAGTGTTATCACAGAAGATAGGAATGTTACTCTCAAATATGTTAAAGTCTTCAAGTTGAATTTTCATCCAGAGCATTTGAGTACTACATCCAGCAGCTACTATGTATTCAGCTTCTGCTATTGACAATGCTATTGTGGATTGTCTCTTGCTGGTCCATGAGATCAGATTGTCTCCCAGAAACTGGCAGCTTCTAGAAGTGATTTTACGCTCTACTTTGTCTCCAGCAAAGTCAGCATCACAGTATCCTACTAAGCTGTATTCATTGGATTTTCTATAAAATAAATCCAGATTAGTAGTACCTTTAAGATACTTGAAAATTCGCTTAACTGCTGTTAAGTGAGATTCTCTAGGATTTTATTGGAATCTAGCACATAAGCAAACACTGAATAAAATATCAGGCCTTGAAGCCGTCAGATAAAGGAGAGAGCCAATCACACCTCTGTAGATTTTCTGCTCTACCTTTTTACTTACCTCTTCCTTTTCTAGAATGCGCGTGGGATGCATTGGAGTCTTTAAGGGATTACATTCTGAGAGGTCAAATTTCTTCAGAAGTTATCTGACATATTTGCTCTGATGAATGTAAGTTCCTTCTGGAGTTTGGTTTATCTGAATGCACATAAAGAATTTGAGTTCCCCCATTAAGCTCATCTCAACCTCCGCCTGCATGCACTTAGCAAATTCTCTTAAATGTCTTACATAACAAGGTTGTGTCCATTTTCCATCTGGTGAATTCCTTTTCTAACAAGAAGTTACTTAGTCTTTCATACCAAGCTCTGGGAGCTTGTTTCAGACCATAGAGTGAATTCTTTAGTTTGAAAACATATTCTGGGTGTTTGGAATTCTCAAACCCAGGGGGTTGGTGCACATATACCTCTTCATCTATGTAGCCATTTAGGAATGCACTTTTGACATCCATCTGATACAGAGTGATGCCATTGTTTAAAGCAAAAGAGATTAAGAGTCTGATAAATTCTAACCTGGCGACTAGAGCAAAGGTTTCTGTATAGTCTATCCCCTCTTGCTCACTATAACCTTGTGCCACCAGTCGTGCTTTATTTCTGATGACTTCTCCTTGCTCGTTCAGTTTGTTTCTAAACACTCACTTTTTTCCAATGACGTTGAATCCTTTTGGTTTGGAAACCAGATCCCATACGTCATTTCTGGTGAATTGATTTAGTTCCTTCTGCATTGCCAGAATCCAGTCATTGTCCAGAAGAGCTACATCAATTGTTGTTGGTTCAATCAGAGAGACCAGTCTCATGAGGGATTCTTCAGAGTTTCTGAATGTTGATCTTGTTCTGATTGGATTATCCTTATTTCCCAGGATCTTATCTTCTGGGTGAGCTATGCTGCTTCTGGATAACCTTTTCTGGAGTTGATCAACAGAAGGTACTGGATCACTTGTAACATTTCTTTCTGAAGTTGTTTGAGCGTCTCTGTTAAGAACTTCTGATGAGTTGTCTTCAGTACCTATGAATTCAATTTCTATATCTGCATAGAATTCATTCTGCTTTGACTTTTGAGGGTCAAGCTTATCATCAAATCTAACATTGATTGACTCTTCAACAATCTGTGTTTCTGTATTGTATACTCTGTACCCTCTTGAGCGTTCAGAGTATCCTAACATAATACACTTTTGTGCTTTAGAGTCAAACTTGTTCAGATGATCTTTAGTATTCAGAATAAAACAGGTGCATCCAAAAGGATGGAAATAAGAAATGTTGGGATTTCTGTTCTTCCATAATTCATATGGAGTCTTTTCCAGAATAGGTCTTATAGAGATTCTATTCTGAATGTAACACGCTGTTTTAATTTCTTCTGCCCAGAAGATCTTAGCAATGTTAGTCTCATTGATCATGGTTTTGGCTATTTCTTGCAGTGTTTTGTTCTTTTGTTCTACAACTCCATTTTGTTGGGGAGTTCTAGGACAAGAGAAGTCATGCAAGATGCCTTTTTCATTAAAAAATGATTCAAATTTTTTATTTTCAAATTCTCCACCATGATCACTTATGACTTTAACAATTCTAAGATCCTTTTCATTCTGAACTTGGTTACAGAATACAACGAACACAGAATGTGACTCGTCCTTGTGTCTTAAGAACTTTACCCATGTCCATCTGCTATAGTCATCTACGATCACTAACCCATACTTCTTTCCACTAAAAGACGCAGTTTTTACTGGTCCAAATAAGTCTATGTGCAGAAGTTCTAATGGCTTAGAGGTGGAAACAACATTTTTAGATTTAAAAGCAGGTTTTGAAAATTTTCCTTTCTGGCATGCTTCACACAGAGCATCTGAGCTGAACTTCAGATTAGGAAGTCCTCTGACCAGATTGAGTTTGTTAATCTGAGATAATCTTCCCATACTAACATGCCCCAATCTTTTATGCCAGACCCATTGCTTGTTGTTAACAGAAAGAAGACATTTTACATTCTGACTCTTTAGTTCAGAAAGTTTTATCTTATAAATGTTGTTTTTCCTCTTTCCATTAAAAAGGATAGTTCCATCTTTCTGACTAACAACTTTGCATGAATTTTGATTAAAGATTATATCATAACCGTTATCACTTAATTGACTTATGGATAACAAGTTATGCATTAATCCATCAACTAAGAGAACATTATTTATAGAAGGAAGATTTCCATTACCTACTGTTCCAGAGCCAATGATCTTCCCTCTTTGGTTGCCTCCAAAGCCCACGTAGCCTCCAGGTTTAAGTTCGAGGCTTTGGAACATATGCTTTCTTCCCATCATGTGTCGAGAGCATCCAGAGTCCAGGTAGCATGACTGGTGTTTTAGCTTTGCTGCTAAAGATATCTGCTACATATATAATTTTGTCCTTAGGTACCCATATCTTCTTGGGTTCTGGTTTGTTAGTTTTACCAAAATTCTGTTTGAATTTTGGTTTGACAGAGTAATCATTACTAGTGTATTTTAGGTCATGTGTGTGCACATATGTGAAGTGTGATTTTAGTGGTGTGCATTTTATGACAAGGTCCATGACTTTCTTAGGTGTAGATACCTTGCCTTGGTATCCTATTCCTTTTCTGCCATTCCTGCTAACTCCATAGATCATTGAAGCCATCTTGCTTCTATCTATGTTATTAGCCAGAAACTTCTGAAAGCTGTGATCATACTCTTTGATGATCTTATCAGCATTACCGAGAGTCTATAAGATTATTTCTTTCTGAGAGTTTTGTAAATTGTTTTCTAATTTTGAAACCTTTTCTTTTAACTCAGAATTCTCTAATCTAAGACTCTCAGTCTTTTCAAAGCCAAAGACAAGATCCCTTTTCAGGTTCTTGAATTTGACTCTGGTTTGCTGATACCTTTCCAGAATTTCATTCAGACTTTCTGCAAGTTCAGCCTTAGTAAAATTAATAGTGAAATCAGGGAATACCTCTTCTGTTTCTGATTCTGAGTCTGAACCAGAAGCTTCACTGTCTTCTGACACATTTTCCATGAGAGCTATGTTGGATCTTTCATCATCTGACTCTGAGTCAGCATCAGAAGTGTCTGAATCGTGCCAAGTTGCCATGAGGCTTTTCTTCTTCTCCTTGAAGAACTTCTTTTTAGGCTTCTCTGAAGCCTTGGACAGTCACTTTTGTAGTGCCCTTCCTCATTGCACTCATAGAAGATGATGTCCTTGTTATTTGACTTTCTATGTCCTGAAGAACCTTCAGATCTTCTGTGTCTAGAGGAGGACTCAGACTTTCTGTATCTGGAGGAGGATTCATTTTGATTCTCTGATCTTCTAGGGTTTCTGAATTTCCTTTGTCTCTGCTTCAACAGTTGATTGACCCTTCTAGAGAGGAGAGACAATTCATCTTCTTCTGATGAGGATCCATCAGAGGTTTCTTCCATAGCCTGAAAAACCTTAGAATATGATTTTTTGTTAGATTTTAATGCTAGAGGCTTACTGTTGTATCCCAAAATTTTCCCTCTCATATTATCAGGATTTTTCCTCACAAGACCTCTTGGACTCCAGACAAGATTATGGTTTTGCTCAGCTCAAGACATCTCCTTGCACTGATAACCTGAAATTAGAGTTTGAGTTTGCACAAGAATTTTTGGACCATCAATGCTTCATGTGACTTTCATATACCATCTTGGACCACTAAGATTTCTCATACCAAGCTTCAAGCCTTGAATCACATTTTTGCCCAGTCAATTGGACAGTTGACCTAAAAATCAGCTGTATTGGGGAAAAAGTCAACCATGGCCAATTTAAAGTCAAACTTCATCATTTTTGATCCAAAACAACATTTTAGGCTCATATGTACCATTTGATCAAGTTTTGATCACAACTCCTTAAGAAATTTGATCAGATCATCAAAAGGGCAAAATGGTCAAAATTAGGGTTTTGACTAAGAAAGGGAAATTTCCGAGTTTTGACCTAGCCAATGACCAATTGGGTTCAAGCATGATTTCAAGGACTCAATAGCATCATCTTTACTTAATCACAAGGTTCAAAAGATCTCATGTACATAGGATTGACAGATGAATTTTCCAATCAACTGATCAAAAATCAATTGTACACTGAAAAGTCAAACTTTGACTTTTTGGTCAAAATCAAGTGCCAAAGGTCATGATTCATCAAAACATGTCAAAATGTGAAACTTGTTGACCAAGAAACCTAAAATTGCAAATTAGGGTTTTAATTTGAAATTTTGCATAACTTAGAATTTTTCTAAGTTATGGAAATTTCTTATTTTTTTCCAACTTTCCGCAACTTTTTCACCATGATGTAATTGGAATCAAAGAAAACTTCCAACATGAAAGTTGTAGTGATCCACAAAATCTACAACTTTGCTACACAAAGTTTTCCCAAAAGATGCTTGGATCTCAAGTTATGATTTTGTGAATAGGGGTCCATAAATTTTTTAACTTAGTGAAATTTTGCCCTAGTTTAGGCAGATCTTTGACCTAACTTCATGGAAACTTTTCACCTAGTTCCAAGAGGAATCTCAAAATGCATTTCAAATATGTATTATAGTGCATGTTACAAGCTTTCCAAAATGTCCAAGAACTCTCCAAGATAATTTATGGTTAGGTAGAATCGAAGAAAGGAAAATGGCAATATATCACTTTTGTTCAAGGCATTTTCACAATGGTTCAAGTTGAAAATTTGTCCTAGCATGCTTGTACCTTGAATTACAGGTCCTAATCCTTTATACACTCCATAATTAAATTTAAATTCATTGGATATTGACTTTATTCTGACCAATGGAGCATTGTACAAGAGTTTAATCCAAAAATGGCATAAAGGTCACAATACTACTTTGATAAAGCATGCTTTTTGCAACTTTGTAAATCTTGAGCCATGGACCTGATCTTTTGTTGCAAAGAAGATCCAAAAACATCAGTCAAAGTACACCAACTCTATGCAGTCCATAAGCTAGCCTGTACAGGCCTTTGGCATTGTCACGTCAAACTTTCTTCAAAAGCAAGCAAACTTGCAAAAGTCAATACAACTTGTGTATCTGTTAAAGGCAAGACTTGGTATCATTTCAAAGAACTTTAGAACTTTGTAACAAGCCTAAGCACGAACCCATAGCATCCCAAACACTCTCAAACACTAAAATCGCACTTTTCTTCCCGAACAGGGCATCATCTGCAGAACACTTGCCAACTTGAAACTTGCTCGTGCGTTTTTCCTTTCAACCCTTGAAACATCTTCCCTACATCACATCCAAGCTATCCAGGCCCTTGTCTTGCAACTGTGTGTCCTGTTTCAAGCTTCACCATTTTCATTTTGGAGGTTTACAGGTTGACTCGTGCAGGGAGATTCGAGCATCTACAAGGCCAGCTGAGCATTGGAGAAGCTTGATGGAACTTCAAGGAAGCTCACACGATCCTCAGGCCTCACTCAAAGGTCCCACATTGCCATATCCAAACTCAATTGAACAAGGTATTCTTCAAAGTTCTATCTCCTTATTTAGGCATCCTTAAGCTTTGATTTGTGAAGAAAAAATGTAGTCCTTAACTTTCTTAAGTTGTACATATACATAGTTTCCATTTATATTAACTGAGCTAAGAGTATTTGGTTGTTGAACATGCCGAAAAAACTAGGTCAGAAATTAGGGCCATTAAAATTCTCCCTGATCTTTGAGAGTTAAGTCATGAATCTTATATCATTGGAATCGTGAGTTCACAACCTACACTTTTTATGTTATGAGTTTTTAATTTCATGCAAGCTAGAGCAAGATACATGTTTGGCTAAGAAACGCGCATAAGAGGGAGCTGAAGGACAGGGACGAAGTTGTCCTGGGCCTGGCGCGTTGGGCTTGCTACTTTTCACACCCCCAGTTTACTTTTGCACCCCCCTGATTCATATTTTGTTATTTTTCATATTTTCTTTTTATTTTTATGATTATTGCCTTTAATAATTTTTTCTGAACATTAAAAATCACAAAATTAATTTTCTTTATTTTTTGCATTTTTATTTTATTTTATTTTATTTTTTGCATAATAAAATAGTTTACAAGAATAAATAGAAATTCATTTTCTTAAAAAATAGTAAAAAACATTTAAAAATACCATGCATTTTTATTTTATTATTTTTCACGCATAAAATATTATTTTCATACATATTTTTTTTTTTATACTTGTAAATATTTTTATTTATTATTTCTTGTAAAAAATGGACAAATGAATAATAATAGAAAACATATTTTCTTTTAAAACAAAATTAGGGTTTCCCCTTTCAAAAATAAAAATATTATTTTTTCTTATTTTTAGGACTTAAATAATTTTATTTTTATCATACATAGAACAAATACAAAAAACATTTTTACATAATTACATATTATTGCATATTCAAATAATTGTTTATTTATTTATTTTACAATGAATTCAATTGGGTTGTAATAGTTTCTAGGGTTTTATTTTGAGCAATATCCCCCATTCAAACTTATATCTCCCCTCCCATAATATTGTTGTAATAGTTTAGATTTATTTTCCGCAATTTATCGCATTATATACATGTTTAGTAAATTAGGGTTTGTATGATAAGATGAAAATCAAACAAATAACATGACCTAATACAAGACAAACAAAATGCATGAAAAATGACAACACATTGCACACAAGCACCTCTAGGGCTTCACCCACTTGGTTGCCTAAACAAAATGGCCATGGTATGCATGTTAGGTGTCTTGGCAAAACAAAATAAAAGATCATAGTCCTTTGACGACGCTATCAAAAGGTTGCCTAAACAAAGATGATCTTGGTCCCTAAAACTTGCTAAGATACTTGGCACCATTGCTATCATGGTCATACGATGACCCACGCCCGTCCCGTTTAACATCCAAAGATAGGGTTATCTACCAAAACAATGGCAGGTTAACAATATCAAAGGAATAAAAATATACAAGAAAGACTTTTGAGTAGGGTAGATAGCTTCTAGTTACTTGATCAATTTGCAAACAATCCTTGCTATTTTCAAACAAACACACACACACATTTCAAAACATTTCCAAAAAACTTTCAAAACATTGAAACATTTTTCAAAAGACAAACATCTTTGTATACATTCTTACGAACGAGAATCATTACAAAGATTGCCTAAACAAAGGCCTCTTTTCAAAATACTTTCATAACCACACAAAGCACCATTTCAAACAATTGGAAAAGCAAAGCAAGTGATCTAAATAAGTAACTAAGAGCCCATGGAAAACCATGGATGAAAAGGGTGCTAGCACCTTCCCTTTTCATAATCTACCCCCCGAACTCAAGAAAACATCTCAAAGGTCTTTCCTGTTCTTTTTTACCTTTCATTTTGGATAATATAAAATTCGGTGGCGACTCTTTCTAAACCGAAACATTTGCGACGAAATGCAAAACCTCAAGGCAGTTCTCCCACCGCATCACAGAACTGGTGACTCTGCTGGGGATATAGATGAAAGTGGGGTTACCTTAGGGCTTTAGATCACCTTTACACGCTTATCTTGTTTGACTTGTATGCTTTACACTTTGGTTCTATTGTTTGGGTTTGAATCCTCTACCCGGATTTGGGAAACATTCATAGGTAAATTAGCAATACGTTGTGGAAACTGTGCGGGGTATACCGACATGGTCTCAGCAATAGATATATTAGTGCGACATATTTGTGGTTACCGGTAGCCTTTGAGTCAATCAAAGAAAATACGGGGTTGCTGAGTGATGTCATGAAGAACTAATGGACTTTTAGAACCTTTACTTGACCAACTTGGCCTTTTAGGATGTAGTGAGATGATCGGCTTTGGTGCAGTCCGAAGTTGGTAGATACTCGATACTACACTCATTGAGGGTTGGTTCCTTAGAATATTTCGGTCGCCAGTAAAGAGGCTGAATTGAAATAATGAACAAGGAAACAATCCAGTGATATTGAGCTCCTTAGAACCCGGTTACTATTTCTAGGACAGGTTGAGCCAACTAAACTTCAAGAGGGTACTTACCTATGAAACCCCATGCAAGCCTAAACTAGGAACTTTTGTGACTTGTTTGTACATATATACTTGTGCATAACATCATGGACATCATGAAGCATCATATGCATCCACTAACCATTTCAAGGATTTTGGATTCATCTTTGTTCTTGTTTTGTAGGTTATGGAATCACTTCGCAGGAAAATTGTCCAAGTCAACCTTGTAAGAATTCCTCCTTAACTCAAGGAGCTAGCCTCAAGGATTCTTGAGAATTCTCCGTTCACCGAGAGGCATGGTAGTCTTCTCAACTTAGTCACTTCCAACACAGAGGAAGACATGATGAAAGTTCTTTTCCAGTTCTTTGACCCTTTGCATCACTGCTTCACATTTCCTGACTACCAGCTTGTGCCCACTTTGGAGGAATTTTCTCAGCTCTTGAGGATCCCTATTCTCAATCAACTACCCTTCAATGGCACGGAAAGATATCCAAAGCAAGAGGATATTGCTCAAGCCCTGCACTTGCACTCATCTGATGTCACAACCCATTGGGAAACTAGAAGTGGTGTCAAAGGCTTCTTGGCAAAGTTCTTGTTTGAGAAGGCCCAAAGCTGCTGGAATTCCTTGGCCCTACAAGCTTTTGAGGAGATTGTAGCTCTTCTCATCTATGGGATGGTCTTGTTCCCTAACCCTGATCAACTCATAGATGTGAGTGCTGTCAAAATCTTCATGGCTCGCAACCCGGTGCCTACATTGCTTGGGGATATCTTGCACTCTTTTCACACTCGAACAATGAGGAAAAGAGGTGTTCTCATGTGTTGCACTCCTCTACTGGAAAGATGGTTTATTTATCATCTTCCCCAATCAGTCTTGAAGAATGAGCAAGGTTTGAGGTGGTCACAACGATTGATGACTCTTACACATTCAAATGTTCATTGGTGTTCTCGGTCTAGAGAAAATGTTATCATCATCGACCGTTGTAGGGAATTCCCTAATGTCCCTCTACTTGGCATTAGGGGAGGCATCACCTACAACCCCTGCTTGGCTCTGAGACAGTTTGGTTATGCCCGAAAGGATGGCCCACATGACATGCTGGTTCCAAACTTGGTTTTTGACTTCGACAACGATGATCAAGGACTTCGACAAAGGTTCATCCGAGCTTGGAGGATGCCAAACAAGGTAGACAGTAAGACCTTGGGACACAAGAATACCACCCCCCTTGAGCCTTACCTCAAGTGAGTACGAACCCGCGCCCAAAGTCTTATGATGCCTTATCCCTCTATTCTCCTAGTGATTATAGAGCCTGTTAATGAAGGAGAGGTTCCATACACCCTCATACATCCTGACATGCCAACATCACTCGAAGACTTACAAAGGAGTTGGATACAGCTCAAGGGAGAGTGCGATACTTTCGAAGCCCAATTCTATGCAAGCGAGAAGAAGGTTTTGGAACTCACTCGTCAACTTCACGAAGAGCAGACTCTCAACACCTACATTGCACTGAAGAGGATGCGCAACGTCTTATTACCTTAGAATTTTGTATTATTTTGCCCATGGGGCATTGATGTACTAACAAATTCTATCTTATTAATATGACGTGTGTTCCTTTTTTGTTTAAAACAAATTTGAATTTCTGAATCCTTGAATGCATTACATGAATACATATCATTCATCATATGCATAAACAGGTCTTTACAAGAAGTTTCCTCATCTCTCTGCTGTTTATTTCAGCAAGATGGATATTAAACAAACGGTCAAAGACTTGCAAGCTCAGAATTCACAATTTCAACAGCTACTCCTGACCTTGGCTAAGGGACAGGAGGAGCTAAAGACTCTACTAGAGAAAGAAAAAGATAAAAAGAAGAAGAAGAGATTCGGTGTGGCTATCTTGGGCAGAAGGTTCGAAGGTTAAGCCAGACGGACTTTGGATTTTCCATCAACCTCTGAGGAAGGAGAGTGAAAAGGTAAAGAGACTGCAGTGCCATCTGAATCTGAATCTGAAGAAGAGGAAGATAAGGACTACTCAGAACAACAGTACCCTCCGGCCGATGACAAATACAAAAACTTAGAAGAGCGTCTAGCTGCTATGGAGATACAGAGAGTGCCTGGGCTATACTTTGAAGAGTTAGGGTTGGTATCTGGAATAGTAATCCATCCGAAGTTTAAAGTGCCTCTGTTTGCTAAGTATGATGGGTTGTCTTGTCCCAAGATGCACCTACGATCTTATGTCAGGAAAATTCAGCCACATTCTTCTGACAAAGACCTGTGGGTCCACTTTTTCCAAGACAGTTTATCAGGGATGCAGCTGGATTGGTTTTACCAGTTGGAGAGGTCTGATGTGCATAATTGGGAAGACTTAGCCGCCGCATTCTATAAATAGTATCAATACAAAACCGACTTGGCGCCAACCCGTACTCAGCTACAGAGTATGGCTATGGCTACCAATGAGGGCTTCAAAGACTATGCCCAGAAGTGGAGGGATTTAGCCGGAAGGGTGCAACAACCTTTATCTGAAAGAGAGCTAATGGACATGTTCTTGGGGACTCTGTCAGGTCCTTTCTTCAATCACCTGATTGGGAGCTCCTCTGCAGGATTCACTGAGTTGATTCTAACTGGCGAGAGGGTTGAAGCTGGTATTAGAAGCGGGAAAATTCAGAAAGATGCGTCTACCTCTGCTACTGCCAAAAAGCCCTTCACTGGTAAAAAGGAAGTGTCTGCTGTCTACACATAGAGAAATCAGGGAGGAAACAAACGACGACCAACTGTGGGGGCCGTTATGATTCAAAAGTCTGCATCAGACCAGTCAAGAAAAAATCAATCTATAAATGATCAACCGAGGAATAACCAGCAAAGGATGGAAAGGCCTGAAAGGCAATTCACCAAGATAAACATGACTCCTGCTCAAGTCCTACCACATCTCTTAAAGTTAAATTTGGCCATGCTAAAAGAGGCCCCTAAAAATCCTAATACTTCATCTCCGCACTACCATCTGAATGCCAGGTGTGCTTACCATTCAGAAAGTCCAGGGCACGACACCAACAACTGTTGGGCCCTGAAGAACAAGATCCAAGATTTGATTGACGCAAAGGAAGTTGAATTTGAAGCTCCTGAAAAGCCGAATGTGATCTCCACTCCAATGCCAAGACATGGACACAATGTCAGTGTTGTGCAAGAAGACCTATTTGTTTCTACTGTGGATGAACTGTTAACTCCTCTCCTAACCATAAAGTTGAATTTGTTAAAAGCTAGGGTGTTCCCAGGTTGTGACCAAGATTGCCATGCTTGCCTGTACTCCCCATTTGTCTATCCTCTTTTGAAGAAAGGAATCCAACAATTGATTGATAACAAGGAAATTTTGTTTGAGAAAGCTCCTGTCTCACCCATTTCAGTTCTAGAAGTTTCAATAATAACCATATACGCCAATCCTTCCACGGTTCCTAAAAAACCCGTTAGGATTACATCCGCTCCTATGACTACTCCGTTGAAGATAACAATGCCCGGGCCTTCCCCATACAAATCCAATAAAATGGTACCATGGAACTATGGTGGAGAAATCTACTATCATGGTGTCAAACAGATTGAAGAGACTGCCGATGAAGAGAGTTCTGAAGAAGACAATTCCGATATCAGTAATATTGCTGGGACAAGCAAAATTACTCGTAGTGGAAGAATTTTCTCTCTAGAGATTGTGCCACCAAAGGCAGTCTCTGGACCCGTTGCCATTCCTAAGATTACAGCTCTGCCAGTGATTACACCTGCAAGTGTACCCGCCAACAATGACAATGCAATTCCTACCCCTATTTCCGCTGCTGAGATAAAAGGAAAGAATGTTCAAGAGGAGCCTGTCTTGACAAAGGCTCAGTCACTAGTCATTCCTGAAACATCCCAGAAAGAGATGGAAGAGATTTTGAGAATCATTAAGAAAAGTGATTATGATGTTGTTAAACAACTGGGGAAGACCCCCTCCAAAATCTCTATGTTAGCCTTACTGCTGTGCCCTGAGGCACATGCTAAAGCTTTGGTCAAGTTTCTGAAGGCAGCGCACATGCCGCAAGAGACTTCGGCTGATCAATTCCAGGAGTGTGTAGCCAGTCTGACAGCCGACAATGGCCTGGGTTTCTCCGATGCTGACTTGACCTTCAAAGGACGAAAACATAATGACGCACTAGATGTCTCGGTGGAGTGTAGGGGAACCACCTTAGCCCATGTTTTGGTTGATACTGGATCATCTCTAAATGTCTTGCTAAAGAAAGTCTTGGATAGATTGGATTGTGAAGGCCTAACCCTGAAACCCAGCAATATCATTGTGAGAGCATTTTACGGCTCTAAAAGGATGGTCCATGGTGAGGTGGACATCCCGATCAAGGTGGGTACCCAGACGTTCAATTCAAAATTCTACGTGATGGACATCCGTCCTTCCTACTCTTGCTTGTTGGGACGCCCCTGGATTCACAATGTCGGAGCTGTCACCTCCACCTTGCATCAAATGCTCAAGTACCCCGTCCAAGGGAAAATTATAACTGTCCATGGGGAAGAGGAATATATGATTAGTCATCTGAATTCCTTCCGTTATGTAGAGTTAGATGGAGAATTCATAGAGACCCCTTTCCAACATTTTGAAGAAGTTTCTCAGGAAATAGAAGCGACCAAAGCAGTGTCCTTAACTCCTGTGATCACAAGACCTGTACCTCAGATGTCTTCTAGAAAAGATGCAAGGGCAGTAGTGGAAGAAGGCGGAACCACTATCTGGGGGCAGCTTCCCGACTTTCCTTTCAAATCAGATAAGTTTGGCCTGGGATTTACCTCGACTGCTCAGAAGGCCGTGCACCGCTCCCGTGCCGGAGGGCCACCTATGAAGATCAGCCACCAAGGGGTTAATGCACTAGAGGATAGTGAAGAAGAGGGTAGCCTGGAAGACTGGATTTTTCCTACTATTGGCGGAGGACTGTGCAACTGGTAAGCAAAAGATTTTGTTTCGATTACTTTCATACCGCAATAATTTATCTTTTCCATTTCTGTTGGATCTGTAATAATTCACAAACAATTCGTACTTTTTCAACCTTGTGTCTTACCCGAGGCACATAGGTCCATTTGTAAGGGTTCTTATTTCATTTTCATATGCCATTTTAATGAATCATGGACGCTTTTCATATATAAAACTTTTATGCTCATTGTCTTTCTTTTACATTTTTTTGTTTTAAGATGGCTATGCCCTTACACACACCCACACTCACGAATGCAGGTACCTTTCCACTCTGAAACCCATGGGTAACAATACTGCTATAGCCTTCAGTGACTCTGAAGATCTAGTCTACCAAGCCGAATACGAAGGTGAGGAAGATTGTGAGGTGCCAGGGGAATTGGCTAGACTTCTACAATAATAGGAAAGAGCAATATTGCCTCATGAGGAGCTGTTAGACACAATCAACTTGGGTATAGAGGAAGACAAGAGGGAAATCAGAGTGGGTGCCAACCTAGAGCCAAATGTCAAGGAGCGCCTAATTCAGCTGTTGAATGATTATGTTGAGATCTTCGCCTGGTCATACGAAGACATGCCGGGACTCGATACAGACATTATGGTACACCGTCTACCCATAAGAGAAGACTGTCCACCAGTTAAAAAGAAAGTCCGCCGCATGAGACCCGACATGTCAGAAAAGATCAAAGCAGAAGTTATGAAGTAGTTCAATGGTGGGTTTCTTGCTGTTACTTCCTATCCACAATGGGTTGCTAACATTGTTCCCGTGCCTAAGAAGGACGGCAAAGTCAGAATGTGCGTGGATTACAGAGATTTAAACAGGGCTAGCCCTAAAGATGACTTTCCACTTCTGCACATTGACATCCTGGTTGACAACACAGCTCATCACAAAGTATTTTCTTTCATGGACGGATTCTCAGGCTATAACCAGATCAAAATGGCCCCTGAGGACATGGAGAAAACTACTTTCGTTACACAGTGGGGTACGTTCTGCTACAAAGTGATGCCATTCGGACTGAAGAATGCTGGGGCAACCTATCAACGCGCCATGGTAGCTTTGATAAAGGTCTACGTATATGACATGATAGCCCGATCACAAACTGAAGAAGAACACCTTGATCACTTGCAAAAGCTGTTTGTCAGGTTGAAGGAGTACAAGCTAAGGTTGAACCCTAACAAGTGTACATTCGGAGTCCGGTCTGGTAAACTTCTAGGTTTCATTTTCAATAACAAAGGCATCGAGGTTGATCCTGCCAAAGTCAAAGCTATACAAGAAATGCCAGCTCCTCGCACTGAGAAGGAGGTCAGAGGTTTCTTGGGACGGCTAAACTACATTGCTAGGTTCATTTCTCACCTAACATCTACTTGTGAACCAATCTTCAAGGTGTTAAAGAAAGATCAGGTAGTTAAATGGAACGAAAAATGTCAAGTTGCTTTCGATAAAATCAAGGAGTATTTGCTAGAACCTCCTATCTTGATGCCACCTGTCGAAGGAAGACCGTTAATCATGTATCTGACCGTCCTAGAAAATTCAATGGGGTGCGTACTGGGGCAGCATGACGAGTCTGGCCGAAAAGAGCATGCCATTTATTACCTTAGCAAAAAGTTTACCGACTGTGAAACAAGATATTCACTACTCAAGAAAACTTGATGTGCT
This sequence comes from Vicia faba, assembly GCA_948472305.1. Lineage (NCBI taxonomy): Eukaryota > Viridiplantae > Streptophyta > Magnoliopsida > Fabales > Fabaceae > Vicia > Vicia faba. Next base: position 334,104,473 of record OX451735.1, read on the forward strand.
TTGGAATGGGCTGCTCGCTGGCTAAGGCAATATATGTTGACTCATACCACTTTCTGATATCTAAGATGAATCCGATAAAATACATCTTCGAAAAGCCTGCTTTGTCTGGAAGGATAGCTAGATGGCAGATGATCCTCACAGAGTATGATATACAGTACACGACCCAAAAAGATATAAAGGGGAGTGTGCTAGTTGACCATCTAGCTCATCAAGCTGTCGAAGATTACCAATCCATGAAGTTTGACTTCCCTGACGAAGACATTATGACATTGGACAACGTTGAAGATTTCAGACCATATGACAGACCTGAACAAGGATCCCGATGGACCCTGTACTTTGATGGGGCCTCCAATGCACTTGGCAACGGTATCGGCGCGGTACTCATCTCCCCTAAAGGTTGCCATACATCTTTCACCGCCAGACTTTGCTTCAACTGTACGAACAACATGGCAGAGTATGAAGCTTGCATCTTTGGACTCAAGGCTGCCATAGACTTGGGAATCAAATCTTTAATTATGTTTGGGGACTCAGCTTTGGTCATCAGTCAGATCAAAGGAGAGTGGGACACTAAGCATCCAAACCTCATCCCTTACAAAGAACATGTCTTGACATTGCTACCACATTTCGAGCAGATTACCTTCGAGCACTTCCCGCGAGAAGAAATTCAGCTAGCAGATGCTCTAGCTATAATGTCATCCATGTTTAAACTTAATTGGGATAATGAGGCTCCCCAAATCACAATTTAACGGATAGACGAACCTTCACATTGTCACGAGATTAATACCGAAGAAGTAGTGGACCAACCATGGTTTCATGAAGTCAAAAGGTATCTCGAGGAGCAAGAATACCCTGAAGGAGCTACAGTCAATGACAAAAAGTTCTTAAGGAGGTTTGCAGCTAAGTTCTTCCTAAGTAATGGCATCCTGTACAAGCGCAATCATGATTCTATTCTGCTCCATTGTGTGGACAAGATTGAAGCTGAAAGGATTATGGCTGAATTGCATGAAGGCACCTTCGGCACTCACTCTAGCGGGCATACGATGGCTAAGAAGATTCTAAGGGCAGGCTATTACTGGTCTACCATGGAAGCTGACTGTTATCAACACTCTCGTATTTGTCATAAATGTCAAATCTATGCAGACAAGGTACACGTGCCTCCAGTTCCTCTAAATGTCTTAACAGCTCCTTGGCCATTCGCTATGTGGGGAATCGACATGATTGGAGAGATCAAGCCTACAACATCCAATGGAGACCGCTTCATTCTGGTGGCCATTGATTACTTCACCAAGTGGGTCGAAGCAGCTTCCTTCGCATCAGTTGCTAAGAATGTGGTTGCCCACTTAATCAAGCAGAATCTCATTTACTGGTATGGTATCCCCGAAAAGATCATCATTGATAACGGTACAAACCTTAACAATACTATGATCACCACTTTGTGCGAGCAGTTCAAGATTCAAAATCATAATTCATCTCCCTATCGGCCAAAGATGAACGGTGTTGTCGAAGCTGCAAACAAAAATATCAAGAAGATCATACAAAAGATGACAATCACCTACAAGGACTGGCATGAGATGCTACCGTTTGCTCTCCACGGGTACCGTACCACAGCTCATACATCAACCGAGGCAACACCCTATTCCTTAGTTTATGGCATGGAGGCTGTTTTACCTATTGAGGTTCAGATTCCCTCCTTGAGAATCATAAAGGATGCTGGTTTGAGTGAAGATGATTGGATCCAAACCCGACATGATCAGTTGAACTTAATTGACGAAAAGAGACTTACTGCTGTTTTCCACGGCCAGACGTATCAAAAACGGATGATCAAGGCTTTCAACAAGAAAGTCAGACGCCAAACATATCAAGTCGGAGATCTTGTAATCAAGCGCATTATCTTGCCACAAAGTGATCCCAGGGGAAAATGGTCTTAACCACCATGGACGGTGACGATCTGCCACACCCTGCAAACGCAGACATAGTCAAAAGATACTACGCATAAATGACCCGCTAGGTTGACACACCTAGGCAAAAAAAGGGGTTTCCCGGTGGATCGAAAACCCGAAAGGGCAGTTCAGGCAAAAATTAGGGATAAATAAAAAAAAGTATGTACACCCGGCAAGTTGAAAACTCGAAAGGGCGACTTGGGCAAAAAAGGGTTTCCCGGTGGATCAAAAACCCGAAAGGGCGGTCCAGGAAAAAGTTAGGGAATTAAAGCGTATGACTATGTCTCGTCGGATCACTTTAAGGATAATCTCTTCACTGACAAACCTGGAGCTTCTGATCAATTCAATCATCTTCGGACGAAGCAACGAATGGACAAGATATTCGGAGTTACGAAGGCTATAGCAGAATGGGAACCCCATGGGATTTTTACACATAGCTATCTTTCTTTGTATAAAATTTTTCTTAATTTTTACGACACCATCCTCTTACTAGGATGCTTGTCTCCTTTTTACAAAACACTTACTCAAAGTTAATACAAAGATATCTCTTTCAAAGTACAAAAACTATTTGTCTTTTTCTTTTGTACCTGTGTTTTTTATTTGCAAAAAAAACATCCAATGATTCATTGATGAACATATGCATTTGAACATAATTACTGTTTACAAATAAACAGGATGGAAAAGAACAATTACTGTCAGACTGAGAGGATAGGAAAATGTCTTTAGGCTATTCCATGAGCAATCCTTACAATACATCATCTAGATCCCCAACAGAGCTAAAACCTTGAAATACATATCCCCAGCGGAGTTATAATTTCAAACCCTTAATTCCCATCAGAGTTAAGTTTTCAAACTCCCAATCCACAGCGGAACAAAAACTTTGAGTTACAGATCCCCAACGGAGTCGAAACCTTCATCCCCAGTCAAGTCAAGACTTCTAATCCCTAGCGGAAACCATCCAATTTCCCCAACAAGTTATCTTGAATCCTGGAAATCAACCAGATAACAGTTAACTTTTGTCTCTCCCCAACCTATGGAACTCCCCAGTAGAGTGGCAGACGACTGAAACTCCTGAACTTACTCCCAGCAGTAAACTCTTCCCCACAGAGTCTTCATTACTCCCCAGCATGAAGTCGCCAAAGTTTTCAGGGCTCCCCAACAGAATGAATATTCTCATTCTTAATTCCCCAGTGAAGTCACCAAAGTTTTCATTACTCCTCAACAGAATGAAGATTCTCATTCTTAAATCCCCGCAGAAGTCATCAGAGTCTTCCTTATTCTCCAGCAGATCAAGGTTTTCCTTTGTATGATCCCCACTAGAAGTCATAAAGCTCTGGATTCTCCAAGCAAATTTCTCAAGCAGTTTGACATTACTCTCACAACAGATTATTGTCAATACTCCACTTTTAAGACATGAAGGATCCTCATATCCCCACAGAAGTTGTCAAGGATTTTTAATCTCCAACAATCTCCCAGGATTCCTTATCCTCAGCAATCAAAGATTTTGAATCTCCAGCAGTGGTCAAGGATTTATTTTCCCCAGCAGCAGTCAAGGATTTATTTTCCTCAGCAATACAGCTAATCAACTTACATGCGCATACATTACATCCATATATCATAAACATTGATAAATAACATTTATTGCATCATACATTTCATGCAACATAACTCTGTGTTTCAGCTAAAATTTTACCCTTTACAGGATAAGATTAACAACTATCATTAACAATATTCAACATTCAGATGCAGTAAAGATACACTCCAGACACGGAAGTCATTCTATTACTCATTCAGAATTCAAGGTCAAGATACAGTTCAGATACGCTCCAGACACGGAAGCCATTCTGTCACTTATTCAGATCTCTTGTTCAGAATTCAAGGTCAAGATACAGTTCAAATACGCTCCATACACGAAAGCCATTCTGTCAATTATTCAGATCTCTTATTCAGAATTCACAGTCAAGATACAGTTTAGATACACTCCAGATGCGGAAGTCATTTTGTTTCTCATTCAGACTCAGATCTCAGATACAGTACGGATACACTCCAGACACGGAAGTCATTCTGTCACTTATTCAGATTCTAGTTCAGATACGCTCCAGACACGGAAGTCATTCTGTCACTTATTCAGATTCTAGTTCAGATACACTCCAGACACGGTTGCCATTCTGTCACTTATTCTGATTTTTCCCAGCTCAGAGACGCTCTAGACACTGATGCAATTCTATTGCTTATTCAAATTCAACATTCAGATACAGCTTGGATACGCTCCAGATACGTATGCTATTCCTTTGTTCATTCAGATTCAGTCCCCAGATACAGTACAGACACGTTCCAGACGCGGATACCATTCTGATACTTATTCTTCTGACTTACAACTTACAACTCAACAAACATTCTTGGATGGCATCTTTAAGCCCATCTCCAACAAAATTCTATCATCTCCCCAAATGGCATCTTTAAGCCCATTCCTTCAACTATATTTTAACGAGTACAAATTTATGGGCACTCTAGTGTCCAATCATCTTTTACCTTCGAGTCACGAACGGCAAACTCGCCAATCTAACTCTTCAGGTTCAAGAAGATTGAACAAGGGCAGCTGTTGTACCCCAAAATTTTCCCTCTCATATTATCGGGATTTTTCCGCACAAGACCTCTTGGACTCCAGACAAGATTAGGGTTTTGCTCAACTCAAGACATCTCCTTGCACTGATAACCTGAAATTAGGGTTTGAGTTTGCACAAGAATTTTTGGACCATCAATGCTTCATGTGACTTTCATATACCATCTTGGACCCCTAAGATTGCACATACCAAGTTTCAAGCCTTGAATCACATTTTTTGCCCAGTCAATTGGACAGTTGACCTAAAAATCAGCTGTATTGGGGAAAAAGTCAACCATGGCCAATTTACAGTCAAACTTCATGATTTTTGATCCACAACAACATTTTAGGCTCATATATACCATTTGATCAAGTTTGGATCACAACTCCTCAAGAAATTTGATCAGATCATCAAAAGGGCAAAATGGTCAAAATTAGGATTTTGACTGAGAAAAGGCAATTTCTGAGTTTTGACCTAGCCAATGACCAATTGGGTTCAAGCATTATTTCAAGGACTCAATAGCATCGTCTTGACTTAATCACAAGGTTCAAAAGATCTCAAGTACATATGATTGACAGATGAATTTTCCAGTCAACTGATTAAAAATCAACTATACACTGAAAAGTCAAACTTTGACTTTTTAGTCAAAATCAAGTGCCAAAGGTCATGATTCATCAAAAAATGTCAAAATGTGAAACTTGTTGACCAAGAAACCTAAAATTGCAAATTAGGGTTTTAATTTGAAATTTTTCATAACTTAGAATTTTTCTAAGTTATGGAAATTTCTTATTTTTTTCCAACTTTCCACAACTTTTTCACCATGATGCAATTGGAATCAAAGAAAACTTCCAACATGAAAGTTGTAGTCCTCCACAAAGTATACAACTTTTATTCACAAAGTTTTCACAAAAGATGCTTGGATCTCATGTTATGATTTTGTGAATAGGGGTCCATAAATTTTTTAACTTAGTGAAATTTTGCCCTAGTTTAGGCAGATCTTTGACCTAACTTTATGGCAACTTTTCACCTAGTTCCAAGAGGAATCTCAAAATTAATTTCAAATATGGATTGTAGAGCATGTTACAAGCTTTCCAAAATGTCAAATAAATCTCCAAGATCATTTATGGTTAGGTAGAATCGAAGAAAGGAAAATGGCAATTTATCACTTTTGTTCAAGGCATTTTCACAATGGTTCAAGTTGCAAATCTGTCCTAGCATGCTTGTACCTTGCATTACAGGTCCTAATCCTTTCTATACTCCATAATTAAATGCAAATTCATTGGATATTGCCTTTATTCTGACCAATGGAGCATTGTAGAAGAGTTTAATCCAAAAATGGCATAAAGGTCACAATACTACTTTGATAAAGCATGCTTTTTGCAACTTTGCAAATCTTGAGCCATGGACCTGATCTTTTGTTTCAAACAAGATCCACAAACATCAGGAAAAGTACACCAACTCTATACAGTGCTTAAGCTAGCCTGTACAGGCCTTTGGCATTGTCACCTCAAACTTTCTTCAAAAGCAAGCAAACTTGCAAAAGTCAATACAACTTGTGTATCTGTTAAAGGCAAGACTTGGTATCATTTCAAAGAACTTCATAACTTTGTAACAAGCCTAAGCACGAATCCATAGCATCCCAAACACTCTCAAACACCAAAATCACACTTTTCTTCCCAAACAGGGCATCATCTGCAAAACACTTGCCAACTTGAAACTTGCTCGTGCGTTTTGCCTTTCAACCCTTGAAACATCTTTCCTACATCACATCCAAGCTATCCAGGCCCTTGTCTTGCAACTGTGTGTCCTGTTTCAAGCTTCACCATTTTCATTTTGGAGGTTTGCAGGTTGACTCGTGCAGGGAGATTCGAGCATCTACAAGGCCAGCTGAGCATTGGAGAAGCTTGAGGGAACTTCAAGGAAGCTCACACGATCCTCAGGCCTCACTCAAAGTTCCCACATTGCCATTTCCAAACTCAACTGAACAAAGTATTCTTCAAAGTTCTATCTCCTTATTTAGGCATCCTTAAGCTTTGATTTATGAAGAAAAAATGTAGTCCTTAACTTGCTTAAGCTGTACATATACATAGTTTACATTTATATTAACTGAGCTAAGAATATTTGGTTGTTGAACATGCTGAAAAAACTAGGTCAGAAATTAGGACCATTAAAATTCTCCCTGATCTTTGAGAGTTAGGTCATGAATCTTATATCATTGGAGTCGTGAGTTCACAAGCTACATTTTTTATGTTATGAGTTTTTGATTTCATGCAAGCTAGAGCAAGATACAGGTTTGGCTCAGAAACACAAGCAGGAGGGATCTGAAGGACAGGGACGAAGTTGTCATGGGCCTGGAGCCTTGGGCTTGCTACTTTTCACACCCCCCAGTTTACTTTTGCACCCCCCTGATTCATATTTTGTTATTTTTCATATTTCCTTTTTATTTTTATGATTATTGACTTTAATAATTTTTTCTGAACATTAAAAATCACAAAAATAATTTTCTTTATTTTTTGCATTTTTATTTTATTTTATTTTATTTTATTTTTTGCATAATAAAATAGTTTACTAGAATAAATAGAAATTCATTTTCTTAAAAAATAGTAAAAAACATTTAAAAATACCATGCATTTTTATTTTATTATTTTTCACACAAAAAATATTATTTTCATACATATTTTTTTTTTATACTTGTAAATATTTTTATTTATTATTTCTTGTAAAAAATGGACAAATGAATAATAATAGAAAAGATATTTTCTTTTAAAACAAAATTAGGGTTTCCCCTTTCAAAAATAATAATATTATTTTTTATTATTTTTAGGACTTAGATAATTTTATTTTTATCATACATAAAATAAATACAAAAAACATTTTTGCATAATTACATATTATTGCATATTCAAATAATTATTTATTTATTTATTTTACAATGAATTCAATTGGGTTGTAATAGTTTCTAGGGTTTTATTTTGAGCAATATCCCCCATTCAAACTTGTATCCCCCCTCCCATAATATTGTTGTAATAGTTTCGATTTACTTTACGCAATTTATTACATTATATACATGTTTAGTAAATTAGGGTCTATATGATAAGATGAAAATCAAACAAATAGCATGAACTAATACAAGACAAACAAAATGCATGAAAAATGACAACACATTGCACACAAGCACCTCTAGGGTTTCACCTACTTGGTTGCCTAAACAAAATGGCCATGGTATGCATGCTAGGTGTCTTGGAAAAAGAAAACAAAAGATCATAGTCCCTCGATGACGCTATCAAAAGGTTGCCTAAACAAAGATGATCTTGGTCCCTAAAACTTGCTAAGATACTTGGCACCATTGCTATCATGGTCATACGATGGCCCACGCCCATCCCGTTTAACATCCAAAGATAGGTTTATCTACCAAAACAATGGTAGGTTAACAATATCAAAGGAATAAAAATATACAACAAATACTTTTGAGTAGGGTAGATAGCTTCTAGTTACTTGATTAATTTGCAAACAATCCTTTCTATTTTCAAACAAACACACACACATTTCAAAACATTTCCAAACAACTTTCAAAACATTTAAACATTTTTCAAAAGACAAATATCTTTGTATACATTCTTACGAACGAGAATCATTACAAAGATTGCCTAAACAAAGGCCTCTTTTCAAAATACTTTCAAAACCACACAAAGCACCATTTCAAACAATTGGAAAAGCAAAGCAAGTGATCTAAACAAGTAACTAAGATCCCATGGAAAACCATGGATGAAAAGGGTGCTAGCACCTTCCCTTTTCATAATCTACCCCCCAAACTCAAGAAAACATCTCAAAGGTCTTTCATGTGCTTTTTTACCTTTCCTTTTGGATAAAATAAAAGTCGGTGGCGACTCTTGCTAAACCGAAACATTTGCGACGAAACGCAAAACCTCAAGTCAGTTCTCCCACCGCATCACACTTACCTTGCTTTTGAGGCTCATCTTATTCTAGCTCTATCTCGTGACTTCAGGGGGAGCTGACAAGTTCCTCTAGAGATATCTTGTTGAGATCTTTAGCTAGCTTAAGTGCAGTGACCATTGGCCTCCATTGCTTAGGTAGACTTCTGATAATCTTCTTTACGTGATCAGCAGTAGAATATCTTTTGTCAAGAACCTTCAGCCCAACAACAAGAATCTGGAATCTTAAGAACATTGCTTCTATGGATTCATTGTCTTCCATCTTGAATGCTTCATATTTATGAATGAGCGCAAGGGCCTTGGTTTCTTTGACTTGTATGTTGCCTTCATGCATCATTCTCAGAGAGTCAAACATGTTTTTGGATGTCTCTCTATTTGAGATTTTCTCATATTCTGAGTATGAGATAACATAGAGAAGTATTGTTCTAGCTTTATGATGGTTTCTGAAATCACGTTTTTTCTGGTTAGACATCCTTTTTATGTCTATCTTCTGACCACTTTCATCCACTGGATGTGTGTATCCGTCAATTACCATGTCCCATAGATCAGCATCATGGGCCAGAAAGAAGCTCTCAATTCTATCTTTCCAATAGTCAAAATTTTCTCCATCAAAGACTGGAGGTTTGCCACTGATTCTGTCCTTGTCCTCATGATAGTCATTGCTGATGTTTTGGCTTGGGCCCACCATATTGTTTTTCTAAAGCTAGGATCTTGTATTGACACTGTTAAGTGTATGAACTCAAAACCAGGCGCTCTGATGCCAATTGAAGAAGTTAAAAACACAAGAAGGGGGGTTGAATTGAAAACTTAAAATCAAAAGCGCAGTAGACACGATATTTTTATCCTGGTTCGTTTGATCTCAAACTATTCCAGGCCACCCGTCAAGGTGATTTTGCCTCTCTCCAATGAGGACTTAATTCACTAATCAAAAACTGATTATAATCACTACTCTGACAACTTCCAAAGTCTTCTTGAGTACAACTACAACCCGGTTAATCTCAAGGAAAACTAGCTTAATCAAGATAAAAGAGTATTCTGTATATAGTTGTTTTTCCTTACAAAAACAGTATCACAACTGTGATATTTTACACAATTTTGAGCGTAGAAAAGAATATATAAGCTTGCAGCATTTTTAGAGATATTGCAGTTGTGTGTGAAAATCGTAAACGATTTGTACTATTAGCTTGTTTATATAGGCATGGAAATCCTGTCCAACATAAAGTGCGATAATGGACATTCAATGATGTTTCCATATTGAGAAGATTCTTGTCTGAATGAAGTCGTTGCATGTGATGCTGTCTTGATTGAATAGTAATGCTTCAGAATCTCGCATGCTACAATTGCTTCATAACATTGATGACTCAGAGATGTGAGGATCTTATGGTATATGAAACTTCTGTTCAGAATCAGAGTACTCTTCACTTCAGCGCAAGTTCTGATCATCATTCTTCAGCGCAGATTCTGATTACCTCAGCTTGAAAGCTTCTATAGCTTAACTTCTGATGCTGCTTTGGTCAGAACTTCTGCATATAAAATAACACAAATTTAGAGTGCATATTTGTTCTTTGTGTTTGTTATCATCAAAACTCTAATTAAGGGTTGTAGAATCAAACTATGTTCTAACAGTTAGCTGTATGCGAATGTGTGTATGGTGTAATGATGTTCTCAAAATAAATGAGATTATGTTGTATGTATATGTTATATATGTTATATGATGTATGAATTTTACATGTTGTCTGTTGTACCCCAAAATTTTCTCTCCCATTTTACTCAACATATGTTCATGGAGATCCTCAACTTGCTCAAGGATGCCCAAGAGTTGACCAAACAAACTCTCTCCTAAAGCAATGAACCTCCAAATAGGGTTTCCATTTTCATAAAGATGGGTGAGCTCCAAAGGCCTCATATTCTATCCAAAGTCCTAATATGTCCTCAAGATCATCCATGCCAAGTTTTATGCCTTGCACAAGAAGTTTGCTCAGTCAAACTGCTTAGATGCTTGAGAATCGACTGTATTAGGTCAAAATTCAACTGTGGCCCACATATAGTCAAAATTCAATATTTTTGGTCAACATCAACATTTTAAAGGGTTATTCATCATTTTATCAAGGGTTGATCATGACTCCTCAAGGAATGCTCCTAATTCATCAAAACTCAAAAGTTGTTAAATTAGGGTTTCTTAGGAAAAGTCAACCAAACTTTGACCAAGCATAACTTTCTCATACTTTATTAGAAATTTCTCATACAAGGCTAATTTTGAAGGGCATCTAATTTCCTACAACTCATATTCAGCCCTCTAGTTCAAAAAATGCACTCATAAAAAGATATGAATTTCTACATTATAGGTCCTTTTGAAAAGTCAACAAAAACACCTTTTGGGTAAAAGATTCTTACATAAACATGGGGGACCCAATTGAAATGAGACCAAAATGGTTGTTTATAGGACATCCTAAGCTTTCTAAAAAGTCCAAGAACACCTCTCTAGGGTTAAAATTGGAAGAGATATGCATTGCCAAAGTTGACCATTTTTGGAAAATTGCCAAAAGTCAAATGTGCTCAAAAGTGCATTTTTTTGTCAAATGGGCCTAGCATTTCAGGATTGTATCTTGTTAAGGACATGGTCCACGACCCAAATCAGCAGCCATATATTATTTTCTCTATTTATTTTATTTTATTTTTATTTTTATTTATTAAAAATCACATTAAATCAAATAAATAACAAAAAATATCAAAGATTGTTTTGATGATCTGATTTTGATGAAAATCAAATCTAATTATGATGGCCTAATCAGATCAAATAGAATCAAGGCAATTTGAGGAAAAAAAGGCATGATTTGGCCAAGTTTGGAATGAAAGAATATGACTTAAAGATCAAAGATTTTATCCATTAACTCCTAAGATTGGATCCAAAGTTGTTAACCTAATTAGACTCAATACTTATATTGAGGCTTGTTTGAACCCTGGGGAGAGGAGGGAGAGGCGCAGCTGCTCAAAAGATACCCTGAACACAAGCTTGAAATTTAAGGAAAAGTGACCATTGAGTTTGGATTTTGAGGCAGATTCAAGAGGTTCTAAAGGTTGCAACGTATTCCTGGAGACACACTGAGAATAATTGCATTATTTTCAAGTGTCAAAACTCTCAGAATCACGACCAATCCGATCACAGTTTGCATTTTCTTTTCAAAAACAATTACAGTCATACATATGTTATAAATACTTTTTGATCATGCATTCTTGTTTGTATGGATGTTTAGAACATGTTTGAATCACTAATTGCATGTTTTGACGCATACATGGACAACTTCCATTTTTAGGGTTTGAGGTTGCGTTTCAGGGCTTTTTAATACAGGCGAAATCATGGCACGAGAGGAGTATCATCATACTCACGAGATCAAACCTAGTTGATCTGTGAGTTTGGATTTAATTTATCCTGCTTGTTTGAGTCCTTTTGAGATTCACAGGGATGTAGCTACAGACATCGTCTATAGGTAAAGGGACTTCATCTAAAACGACAGTCCCAGGAAGAAGAAGAATATGTGGCATGATCGCAGTGGCCAATTTGAATTCGCGCACGTTTTTCACAAGCACTGACAATATTTCAATATATTATATGTTTTCCATTTATATAAACAAAAGATAACATGGCCATGTGGTAAAGGGAAGCGTTTCAAAGGGGAAGACCTGGGTTCGATACCTAGGTCTGGATTTTTTCATTTTCTCGTTTGTTCATTGCAAATCCAGTGTACCTCCTTGCCTAATGTCCACCATGCGTATCCAAATTCAACCCCAAGATCTCATCATATCAAGATCCAACATCCAGTACGTGCAGTCATACCATGAACCATCAGAAGGAAGTTACACTGGATCTGGCGCTGGCATGGGCTCAGTATGCATGAGCCTAACAAAAAAAACCAGAATCACCCCCCCTTGGGTTGCTTATACAGGCCCAATCTCTTTTTTATTTTAATTATTTTTCTTATTATTTATTAATTATGTTTTTTTAATAACACCAAAAAAAAAAATCATATTTTTTTATTTAATCAAAAAAATCATAAAAACATCAAAAATCATTTTTTTCATTAAAAATATTTTATTAATTAATTAGTTTAGTTAAATTAGGGCAATTTAATGTCTTTTTATTATAGTTCAAAATAAATTAGAATTAGGGTTTAATTTGGTACATACCCTAATTTTTCCTAAAAAAAATAACATAAATATTTTCTCAAATTAGATTTTAGGTTTTCCAATTATTTCTCGCATTTAATTCTCCGCGCACGCTTTTAATTTTCTTTTCTATTATTATTGTAACTGCTCCGGGTTTGTAATAGATTTAAATAGGGTTTTAATTCCGCATTTTATTTTCAGTCAAAAATAATTATGTATCTGCCCAAAGCCTTGTAATAATTAGGACTCTAGCTTCTCGCATTTTAATTTTTGCAAACTATAAACTGCTTAGATGTATGTATAGAATTGCATGGAAAGACTAATTTAAATTAAAACGGTAGAAAACCCTAAATTGTGCAAAGATAATTAACTGAAAAAATACACTTGCACATACACACTCCTAAAGTTTACTCCACTTGGTCGCCTCAGAAATAATGGTCGTGTCCCTCGAACGTAGGGGTACCTTAGCAATGACCCGCGATCCAAAATCGTCATAAAGATCATAGTCCCTACTTGTCCCTCGAGTTGCCTACAAATTGATCTTATGACGATAGTCCCTTCGAGATGCTAAGGTATCCTTACCTGTTTCCTTCAAAGACCATTTCATCCCTTCGAATGTCTCTTTAAAACTCCAACAATGATGCCACCTATTCCTTAATAATAGTGTAGCGCTGTCTAAAGGAGAACGAACAAACTTTTTTCGAGTAGGTAGATTAGCTCCTAGGTACTTGCTCAAACAAAACTTTTCACACAAACACTTTTCAAAACAATTTTCAAAACAACTTCGTCACACTCTTGAAGACTGATACAAGGGTTATCACGAAGTAAAACTTTTTCAAAACAAGCACGCACAAGCAATTTAAAAAATGAGCAAAGTACCTAAGAGCCCATGGAAAACCACTGATAGAAAGGGTGCTAACACCTTCCCTTTCTATAATCTACCCCCGTACTCAGAAACATTCTCGAAAAAGGTTTTTTCTGTTCTTTTTCCTTTTCCTTTGTTGGATGAAATAAAAGTCGGTGGCATCTCTTGCTTACCGCAAAATTTATGAATACAAAACGCAAACTAGTATTAACAGTCGGTTCTGCCACCGTATCACAGAACTGGAGACTCTTCTGGGGAGTATAAATAAGTGGGGTATACCTTAGGATATAGGTCACTTTTAAAATTGCTTTCTTGTTTGCTTTGTCTGCTTTATATTCAAGGGTTTTGTTTTGGTATTATTGAAAATCCTACGGCCGGATCAGGGAACACCTTTTAGGTAAGTAACAATAAACTGCGAGGGAACTATGCGGGGTATACCGACACAGTTAAAGCAGTATCTACATTAATGTGGCACTTTGGTTGGTACCGGTAACCCTTGAGTCAATCAGGGAGAGTACAGGGCCGCAACGTGGTGTCGTGAAGCATCAACTGACCTTAGAACCTTTAATTGCATAACTTGGCTAGTAATATGTAGCGAGATGGCTGACTTTGGTGTATTCCCAAGTTCGACAGATACTCGATGCTACACTCATTGAGGTTTGACTCTTGAGTTTTGTTTGGTTCCGAGTCAATCGCCTATTAAACGAAGCTGGGGGAAAGATCAGTGATATTGAGATCCGTTAGAACCCGGTTACTATTTATAGGACAGGTTGAACCAATACAACTTCAAGAGGGTACTTACCTATGGAATCCATGCAAGCCTAAACCTAAGGCTACTTGTGTGACTTGTTTTCTTTCTGTTCTTAACAATTTGAACTTATTGCAGGGCTTTGTTTGTATTCCTTGCAGGACCTTGTTTGTATAAATCCAATAAATTGGTTTCTTACCCTGCATTTTTGCTAGATGCATAACATACACATCATAACATCATACCATAGCATTTCCTTAACCATTTCAAGGATCTCGAGGGCCTGTGATGCAGGTTATGATGAACCAGACGTCTAGCAAGGGGCAATGGGATTTATTTTCCTCTAGCCAGTGCCGTCAAAAGACCAAAACACGACAACTTGAGTCAGGGGCTATGATCCACGTGATATGGTGAGCTTGACTCTTGTAGAACGACCTTTAACGATATGAAGTGCTTCAATTAAAACGGCAAAATTTCAATTTCTGACATTTTCTTGTTTACCCCGCGAGATCCTTGAAAACATTGCATACATATATCATACATATCATGGCATAACAGGTCTTCCAGTACATGTCTCTCATGTTCTCGCTGTTTATTTCAGCAATGGCTTTCCAACAAGACAACAGAGATCTTCAAACTTAAGAAGCTCAGTTCAGAGAGATGTTCCTAAACCTATCCAAGGGGCAGGAAGAGTTGAAAGCACTCCTCGTTGGGAACTTGGTCAAGAAAAGTCCTGAAGACAATAAGGACGAATGGCTGAACAACTGCATGCTAAGGTTGAAGCAATGAGGACCCAAATGTTGAGGCAGATGGCTCTTATCCAAGGCCTAGTCCGGGGACAAGAAGAGCTGAGAACCATTATCAACAAACTTCATCAAGAGGGATACAACCGTATGAAGCAAGCAGTCAAGGCTGGGGAACAAGTCATTGATCGACCTCCAAGAATACAAGAGTTTGGTTTGGTGAAGAGTGGACCTTTCCAAATGGCTACTACACCACGATTCCAAAAACAACCTTGCGAAAAACAACGGGTTAATCAGAGTAAGCCAGATATACCCAAATGGAAGTTTACCAAACTCAACATGCCGCTGTCTCAAGCTTTGAAAAAACTATTGAGGATGAATCTGATTATATTAATAGGACCTCATCTGAATCCCAAGACTTCTTCGCCAAACTACAATCCTGATGCAAGGTGTGCATATCACTCCAATAGTCCGGGGCATGATACTGACGACTGTTGGAGGTTGAAATACAAAATTCAAGACCTAATTGATGAAGGAGCATCGAAATTCACACAAGATGGTCAATTGGAATGTTTCTGTCATTCCTCCAAGGCCCACCATTTGAAGTGACAAGTTCTGACAAGAGGGCTTTTCATTCATTAGAATTTTCAATTTTCAATTTTATTTTGATTGTTCGAACATTTATTCATGTCAAACTTTGTTAATTTATCAATGCATTTGCATATGTCTGTTTTGAATCAATTAATTCATATTCACTATATTTAAACTCTGTTCATTTTTGTGATATTCAACTCTCGATTAAAAGGATGTAAGCCTTTAGAGGGAGGATGACGAAAATGATACCACAATCTCTACAATATGCTTTTGAACAGACCCCGCTGACAATGTACACGCGTTGTTTCAAATCCCAAACAGTGGAGTTATAAGGAAGATAATCCTTAGTCAACCCCTTTGAGCCAAAGAAGTAGGAGTTTTTCTTTCACACAAATTAAAACCCTTAATCATAACCTGGGGCAGGGTAGTTTCTCAGTTAATTCAGATTCGCATTCAGTCACAATATTCTACTTCATACATAATGAATGACATCAAAGATGTCCTTCCAAATCAAAAGACGGCGATGGTTCCGCATAGTCATTAATAACAGGCAGTCATTATCTCTCAAAATGAAAGCCCACTAAGTAAAAACCTATGAAGGAGACTTAAGAAAAACTAAGGCATCCCGCTGACTGTAATCACAAAAAGAAACAGTTCAGGCAAAAGACAGGGATAATAAAATAAATAAATAAAAAAGAGGTCCCACCAATCCTCGACAAAAAAAAAGATTACAAAATGAGTGCCTCTTCCAAACAAACTTTCAATATCCGAACCATTATCAGAACCTCAAGGACAATACTTCAGGACCCAACTGGGATTCTAAACGCGTAATTAGATGAGTATAGGACTGAAGGACATCACAAAGAACGGGTGGGTACAAATAAATTTTGAGCCTTTGTCTTTTGTTTCTTAAACCGTGAAACAGGCCACGTTATAACCCTTAAAAGTCCTAGATGAAGCATGGGTTATTTCGAAAGCATATTGTTACAAAAGGTATCCTGACTCCTGTAGGGTTTGCTATAAATCCCGAGTTGATATCACACTTTTACAAAATTTGTTTGTTTTACTAAAAAATGAATTTTCAAACTTCAAGACAGACATAAGCTTTGCATTCTTAAAATACCATTGTTTGCATATCACTATTTGTTCAACAACAGAGAAATTCACACGACGGATATTCAGTGAACAAAGATCTTCTCAATGAACAGAATCACCTCGGACGGAAAGACATTCCATTGATAGGCCTTTCATAATCAAGGGGCATAGCATGATGTCCAGCTGATCTGGGGCAGTTAAGTCAAGATTCAAGGAATCTCTCAAAGGTGCCAAGTAGCCAGGGGCAGATCACCATCTGAATCACTTGGGGCATTGGACATGAATTCCAGCAACGAATCATGTATGATCAAACGAGCATCTTCTGGCTGTGTGGCAACACTTACTACTAAGGACAGTGACAATTCTCCGCACCCGGTGAACGTGGACATAGTCAGAAAAGACTACGCATGAAAAGACCTGCTAGGACGACTGGCCTAGGCAAAAATAAGGGCATCCCGACGAACCAAAAAAAAGTTTCGGGATATACATATAAAGAAAAAACTGTACACCCGGTAAGTCGAAAACCTGAAAAGGCGGCTTGAGCAAAAAGGGTATCCCAGTGGACTGAAAACCCGAAAGGGCGGTCTAGGAAAAAGTTAGGGATTAAAGCGTACGACTATGTCCCGTCACCTTGTCACTTGCCTATCAGTAGAATACTTATCATTTTGATTGGAAGTTACCAAGCACCTCATGAGTTGGGATAACACTCAAGCTATCCACAAAGCCTCCACAGTACTTTCTCCAACAGGTACAGGGGAAGAAAAGTCCTGATGCAAAGTCATTGCCGTATCCTCAACATGCATCCCAGTGACATCTACACTCCCCACAGAGTATAGACAACCAAAGCTTTGACAATGGCTTCCCCAAACAAGAGCTAATTTCCCCAGCCAAGTTCCTTCAGAGAACCGACATCTATATTCCCCAGCCGAATTTCATAATCGCAAGCGGGTCATAAAGTTTTCTCCCGAGCAGAATTTATTTCTCTGAATACAGAAGCTCAATCCCCAGCAGAGCTTATTACTTTAGCTACGGAAGTTCATCTTCTAATAGAGTTATTTCCCCGCAGAGGTATTCTCAAACAGAGTCTCTCCCCGGCAGACTATTCGCAAAGAGGAGTAAATCCACGGCATAGTCATCTCTGTTCACCATCCCCGATGGAAGTAGAAGAACCACTTTTCTACAAACAGTCACGAATTCAATTTCCAATATTCTCCAGTAACAGTCAGGGATTTATTTTCCCAGACTCGGACATACCCCAATAGCATATCATGTACATACATCATGAAATGCGCATACATATCATATACAACATGATCTCATTTATTTTGAGAACATCATATCACAAGGCATTTCATGCATTGCATATAATTAACCCTGGTATCTTTTCAAGAAAGACGATTATCTTCAACAAATCCAGCAATTATACAGGTAAAACCTGCAGACGAATAATGGAAAATCAGTTCCTGAAACCAAACGGGTCAACTAATCTACGTGATCAAATGAGGAAGCCCTACTACCCAAGCTTTATTTTGAAGTAACCCTATGACCCAGGTTCCTTCCCATAGGCCCTACTATCCAGGCTTTCATTTCGAAGTAACCCTACAGACCAGGTTCCTTTAATAGGCCCTACTATCTAGGCTCCCGATGTAACCTTACTATCCAGGTTCCTTCTCACAGCCCTACTATCCAGGATCTCATCCCGAAGTAACCCTACTATCCAGGTTCCTTCTCAAAGCCCTATTATCCAGGCTCTCATCCCGAAGTAACCCTACTATCCAGGTTCCTTCTCACAACCCTATTATCCAGGCTCTCATCCCGAAGTAACCTTATTATCTAGGTTCCTTCTCACAACACTACTATCCAGGCTCTCATCCCAAAGTAACCCTACTATCCAGGTTCCTTCTCACAGCCCTACTATCTAGGCTCTCATCCCAAAGTAACCTTACTATCCAGGTTCCTTCTTACAGCCCTACTATCCAGGCTCTCATCCCGAAGTAACCCTACTATCCAGGTTCCTTCTCATAGCCCTACTATCCAGGCTCTAATCCCGAAGTAACCCTACTATCCAGGTTCCTTCTCACAGTCCCACTATCCAGGCTCTCATCCCGAAGTAACCTTACTATCCAGGTTCTTTCTCACAGCCTTACTATCCAGGCTCTCATCCCGAAGTAACCCTACTATCCAGGTTCCTTCTCATAGCCCTACTATCCAGGCTCTCATCCTGAAGTAACCCTACTATCCAGGTTCCTTCTCACATCCCTACTATCCAGGCTCTCATCCTGAAGTAACCTTACTATCCAGGTTCCTTCTTACAGCCCTACTATCCAGGCTCTCATCCCAAATTAACCCTACTATCCAGGTTCCTTCTCATAGTTGTACTATCCAGGCTCTCATCCCGAAGTAACCCTATTATCCAGGTTCCTTCTTACATCTCTACTATCCAGGCTCTCATCCCGAAGTAACCCTACTATCCAGGTTCCTTCTCAGAGCCCTACTATCCAGGCTCTCATCCCGAAGTAACCTTACTATCCAGGTTCCTTCTCACAGCCCTACTATCCAGTCTCTCATCCCGAAGTAACCCTAATATCCAGGTTCCTTCTCATAGCCTTACTATCCAGGCTTTCACCTCGAAGCAACCCTACTATCTAGGTTCCTTCTCTCTTATCTCTAGATAACAGTTTACAACACTGTAAGACCTGGACCCGACCAGTTTCGGTCAAGTTCACAATTCCCCAATAAGTCATTGTGTAGTCTGGACCCTGACCAGATATGCAGTTTACCTCCACTTCCTCAATCAAGTTAATTTCCCAGTAGAGTAATGGACAACTGAAGCTCCTATACTCTATTTCCCAGGACATAAATCAACATTCCCCAACGAAGTCCTCCTCAGCGGCAGGTACAGGAATTCTCGCAAAGGAATCTCTTATGCAACCGATATCTTTTCTGGATGGTGTCTTTAAGCCCGTCTCCGACGATTCTCAGTCGATTTCCAAATGGCATCTGTAAGCCCATTCCCGATAGCACCAATCAGTATTACTTCATGCGAGTGCAAATTTCTGGGCACTCTAAGTGTTCAATCATCTTCTACCTTCAGATCACGAAGGGCAGAACAACCAATCTACATCCTCAGGTTTAAGAAGATTGAACAGGGGCAGCTGTTGTACCCCAAAATTTACCCTCCCATTTTACTCAACATATGTTCATGGAGATCCTCAACTTGCTCAAGGATGCCCAAGAGTTGACCAGACAAACTCTCTCCAAAAACAATGAACCTCCAACTAGGGTTTCCATTTTCATCAAGATGGGTGAGCTCCAAAGGCCTCATATGCTCTCCACAGTCCTAATATGTCCTCAAGATCGTCCATGCCAAGTTTTATGCCTTGCACAAGAATTTTTCTCAGTCAAACTGCTCAAATGCTTGAGAATCGACAATATTAGGTCAAAAGTCAACTGTGGCCCACATACAGTCAAACTTCAAGATTTTTGGTCAACATCAACATTTTAAAGTGATATTCATCATTTGATCAAGGGTTGATCATGATTCCTAAAGGAATGCTCCTAATTCATCAAAACTCAAAAGTTTCTAAATTAGGGTTTCTCAGGAAAAGTCAACCAAACTTTGACCAAGCATAACTTTCTCATACTTTATCAAAAATTTCTCATCCAAGGCTCATTTTGAAGGGAATCTAATTTCCTACAACTCATCTGCCGCCCTTAAGTTCAAAAATTGCACTCATAAAAAGATATGAATATCTACATTATAGGTCCTTTTGAAAAGTTAACAAAAACACCTTTTGGGTCAAAGCTTCTTACATGAACATGGAAGACCCAATTGAAATGAGACCAAAAGGGTTGTTTAGGGGACATCCTAAGCTTTCTAAAAAGTCTAAGAACACCTCTCTAGGGTTAAAATTGGAAGAGATATGCATTGTCAAAGTTGACCATTTTTGGAAAATTGCCAAAAGTCAAATGTGCTCAAAAGTGCATTTTTTGTCAAATGCGCCTAGCATTTCAAGATTGTCTCTTATTAAAGACATGGTCCATGACCCAAATCAGCAGCCATATATTATTTGCTCTATTTATTTATTTATTTTATTTTGATTTTTATTTATTAAAAATCACATTAAATCAAATAAATAACAAAAAATATCAAAGATTGTTTTAATGATCTGATTTTGATGAAAATCAAATATAATTAAGATGGCCTAATCAGATCAAATAGAATCAAGGAAATTTGAGGCAAAAAGGCATGATTTGGCCAAGTTTGGAATGAAAGAATATGACTTAAAGATCAAAGATTTTATCCATTAACTCCTAAGATTGGATCCAAAATTGTTAACCTAATTAGACTCAATACTTATACTGAGGCTTGTTTGAACCCTGGGGAGAGGAGGGAAAGGCGCAGCTGCTCAAAAGATACCCTGAACACAAGCTTGAAATTTAAGGTTGTTGTACCCCAAAATTTGCCCTCCCATATTCTTCAAAATTTGCCAAGTCAAAGCTTCAAAATCTCCCCAAGGGTTGCACAGTTCAAGGGCCTCCTAACAGTCAAAAACTAGGGTTTCAGTTCTGATAAAGAAAATGAAGTTTCCAAGGGTCCAATCAAGTCCCACATGCCTATAAACATGGTCAAGCATCCTCATACTAAGTTTCAATACTTACAGCACAAAATTGCACAGTCAAAAACCCTAATTGCACTACAGTCAACTGTAGGGGCAAAATGGTCATTTGACAGTCAAAAGTTCAAATTTTTGGTCAACATCTCATTTTTAAGCCACAAACATCATTTGATCAATTCTTGATCATGATTCTCAAAGCTTGGCTCAAAAAGTCTCAAGATGCAAAAGTTTCCATATTTGGACAGTTGAAAAAGTCAACTGTAACTTGACCAAGGCATAACTTCCACATGGTTTATCAGAAAAATTCCATCCAAAGCTCATTTTGAAGAGAAGGACATTTCCTACAAGTCCTCTTCATACTTCAAGTCCAAGAAATGCTCTCACAAAAAGTTATCAATTTCAACATTATAGGTCACTTTCAAAAGTCAACAAAAAGGGACTTTATGTCAAAGGACATAACTTGAGATTGGTAAATCAAAATGACATGGGACCAAAGGCATTTGTTAGAGGACTTCAAGACCTTTCCAAAATGTCTAAGAACATGATCAAAGCTGAAAAATTGAGCAAGATATGCCTTGTGGAAGTTGGGAAATGTTTGGGAATTTTGAAAAGTCAACTTTGCTTCAAATGTCCTAAAATTGCTAATGGGCCACATTTTCTTCCAAGATTCATCATCCAAAGCATGTGCACGACCATTTGGCCCAAAGGGAAGTTATTCATCATTTTTATTTATTTATTTGAATTTTTAATTGCTAATAATTCATTTAATTAAAATAAATATGTGGAAAATACCAAAGCAAACTTTTTAAATCTTTTTATGCATGAAATACACTCAAGATTCGTGCATGATCTGATATGGGAAGAATCAATGTGATTTGGACATAATTGGCATCAAATAGGCATGGAAAAGATTTGAAAGATTATGCATGAAAATCAAATATTCTCTACATCAATGCAAAGGGTTTTTTGATCCAATTTTCAACCCTAATAATTCCATACATAAGCCAGATACTAACCCTAAAGTTCATGACCTAAGAGCTGCGCCAGAAAACAAGAGCAAAGTTTGAGTTTTTGCCAAAAAATTCCAAAACTGAAAACTACATTCCAGTGCGATTCAAAGGCAAATAACCATTCTATTGCGTTCCTGAGGCTTCAAGGAACGTGTTTGAATAAAAATCATCAACTCTAACGCCCAGAATTGGTATACAGAACTCAAAGTTTTTCACATTTTATTCATATTTGTGTTTCAATATTCAAGCATTCTCATTGCATTTTTTTTGTGGATTCATACTAATTGATTGATTCTAAAGCTAACTGCATACTTTAATTGAGTTTTCGTGCAAAATTGGAGGATCCACCATTGAAGCGTTCTAGGTTTTCAGAGACCTTGAATTGGGGGTTCTGGCATAGGGTAAAATTGGAACACGAGACCCAGACCATTAAAATCAGTACCTTCAGACGAACTCAATGATGGGTTCGCGCCTAATTTATGATCAAAGGGTTGCTAATCGCTATTTTTGTACTTGTTACTTAGTGGGGGTTTAAAACCCCCTCTATTCAATCTGTTTTTGTTTCAGATACAGCGCATAGATGGAGAAGACGGTGATGTGTAAGGCAATGATTGGAGTATTTGAAATTCGCGCGCGAATATTCCACTAACTCTTGTTTTATCTCATATTAATTGTTGGCCATATAATAAACAAAGAAGGTGGCTGGTACAGTTGGCAAGCATGTGCATTGGTAAGCAACGGGACCTGGGTTCGATCCCCAGGTCCCCCATATTATTTCCATAATATTTTTTCTAATATCATCCTGTGCAGCTTGCTCCCTGATGATCATCATGCGCCCATAATCTCAATATGCCACATGTCCCACTGCGTCCATCCTATGGCCAGGATTCAAAGCTTATGATGTGTCTCAGTCAACGAAGCCACACGCTAGCCAAAGAGTCAACGAGGCCAGGAACTTAATGGGCCTGAATTGCTGGAACAAAACCTCCACTTGGGGTCAACACCCCCTAGGGTTTGTATCTATTTTCTTTTGTTATCTTTTTTATTATTATTTGTTTAATTTAGTTATTTCCCCTTAATCCTTTAAATTTAATTTATTTTCATAAAATATTAAAAAAATAGTAAAAAAATCAAAAAAGACAAAAAAACAAAAAAATATTTTATTTTAGTATTTTTTGTAAATAAAAATCATTAATTAATTTAGTTTTCAAATCTAGGATTAATTTTGACATTTTTCTTAATAAACTTAAAATTTGTAGAATTAGGGTTTTAATCAATTTTTATCTTTTTCTTTTCTTTTATCATCATTAATTATTAATTACTATATTTTTGTAAATAAAAATTGAATTAATTAATTAGGTTTAATTTTAGGTTAAATTTTAATGCTTTTCTTAATAAATTAAAAATAACTAGAATTAGGGTTAATTAATTTCGTTTAGTTCTCATTAAAAAATTCATAAATACAAAAACTCAAAAAATAATTTCCTTTCATTTTAATTTAATTAATTTGATAATCATAATTTAATTTCATTAAAAAGGGTCCAACGCCCTCGCTTTCAATTTTAATTCAATTCGCGCATTTATTTCCTTTCTTATAATTTTTTAATGTAATTCTCCCAAAGCCGTGTAAATTTATATTTCTCGCACTTTCCTTTATTTCTATGTCAAATCGGGTCCTGGATTTAATTTGGCGATGTGGACCCGCGCCTTTGTAATAGTTTAGGAACTTTATATTTCTCGCCTCTTTTTAACTGCTAATCAATTGCATGCAAGAATGAATGTCAAAATAAAAACAAAAGCGTAGATCACCCACGACATGAACAAGACAAAATATCTGAAAACGACACACAAATCACACACCACCCCTAGGGTACGCCTCACTGTTGCCTTGCCTCTCGAAAGGTGATCGTCGAGTAGAGGATGTCTTAGTAAGTCCTCATGATCCGGGAACCTGGCATGAGGGTAGCTTCTAAGGTATCTTCCTATTGCTCTGGTGATCACCATGTCCCGAACCTTCGAATTGATCCGAATACCTCCAACGGTGGTGCTACCTACCTCTCAATGGTGGGATGGCACTACTTTAAAGGACATTTACACAGACGAATTCCTTAGGGTAGGTAGACGACTCTAGATACTTGCTCTAATTTCAAAACAAATCAAAAATACTTTTCACACCGACACCTTTTCAAAAAGCTTTCGAAAGCAATTTTTCAAACACTCTTGAGGACCGATACAAGAGTCGAACTGAAATTTTCAAAGAGACTTTTTAAACCCACAATTGAAAAGCAAACAAACCATTTTTGAAAACACAAATGAGCAAGTATCTAAGAGCCCATGGATAACCATGGATAGAAAGGGTGCTAACACCTTCCCTTTCTATAATCTACCTCCCGAACCGAGAGCAATCTCTATAAGGAATTTTTCTGTGCTTTTGTCCTTTCCATTTGGAGAAAATAAAAGACGGTGGCGACTCTTGCTTACCGCGACATTTCGCGAACCAGCATTAAACAGTCAGTTCCAGATCCACCGATCACTGAACAGGCGACTCTGCTGGGGACACTTAAAGTGAGGTGTACCTTAGGACTAAGATCACTGTGTTTTCAATTGCTTTCTTTGCTTGCTTTAAATTGTGGGACTGTCTTGGGAGTTCTATAGATCCTAACCCGGATCTGGGGATACCTTCTTAGAAAGTAGCAAGAAGGCTGTGAGGGAACTGTGCGGGGTATACCGACATGGTTGAAACAGTCTGCTACATTGATGTGGCACTTTGGTGTGTACCGGTAACCCTTGAGTTCAGTCAAGGGGAGTACGGGGCCTCCGCGTGGTGTCGTGAAGCATCAACAGACCTTAGGAACCTTAATTGAACTATCTTGGCCTCTTTAGGGTAGTGAGATAACTGACTTTGGTGCAGTCCGAGGTTGGTTGATACTCGATACTACACCCAATTGAGGGTTTCTTTCCTGGAATATTTCGGTCGCCAGTTCAGTGGCTAAATCGAAACGATGAACAATGAAAGCAATCTGGTGATATTGGGACCCTTAGAACCCGGTTACTTCTGATAGGACAGGTTGAGCCCACCAACTTCAAGAGGGTAGTACCCCAGACCCCATGCTGGCTTAAAATCTAAGGGCTCTTCTGTGTGACTTGTGTGCCTTCTAACTTGAATTACTTGCATGTACTTGTTGCCTGACACTTGAATTTCTTGCAGGTTTTGTTTACAGTCCTTAATTGGGACTCATAACAGGGTTACTCACATTATCCCATGCATACCATAACATCATACCATTGCATACATCCTAACCCATTTCAAGGATCTTAAGGGCTTGTGATGCAGGTCATGATGAATCAAACTGTCTAGCAAGGGGCAAAGAGGATTTATTTTCCTCTAGCCAAGGTTGTCAGAGGCTATGACCCACTTGATATGGTGAGCTTTGACACTTGAAGAAGGACTCTCAACAACATGAAGTTTCTTCACTCAAGCTACAAAATTGAAACTTTAACGGTTTCTTGTTTACCCTGCGAGATCCTTGAAAACATTGCATGCATACATCCATATCATTGCATTGCAGGTACCCTTTTGACAGGTTGCTTACCTTCTTCGCTATTTATTTCAGCCGATCTTCATGAATCCTGAATCGTCTACTGAGCAATCCATCAAGGCTCTCCAGGCCCAGAATGCCCAGTTCCAGGAGTTGATTGTGAGCCTAGCTCAGGGTCAAAAGGAATTGAAGACTCTGATTCAGAAGAAGAAGAAGAGGACTGTTTTGTTCAGCCCTAGACGCAGATCTTGGAACACACTGCAGGATGAAGCTGTGAGGACAACTCCATCTGTGGGGAAAGGCAGTCCCCATGAGAGAGAGGTGCCCAGTCCAGTGGTCTCCGACAATGAGACGGAGTTCAATGATGAGCAGTACCCTCCAGCTGAGGACCGGTACAAACAACTAGAGGATCGTCTGAATGCCATGGAAATTCAACAAGTGCCTGGGTTGGATTTCGGAGACCTGGGTCTATCTTCTGGTGTGGTGATCCCACACAAATTCAAGGCTCCCTCTTTTGTTAAGTATGATGGGGCATCCAGTCCCAGGCTGCATCTCAGATCTTATGTGCGGAAGATTCAACCATACACTGTGGACAAGAACTTGTGGATCCACTTCTTCCAGGAGAGTCTTTCAGGGACTCATCTCGAATGGTTCTATCAGCTGGATGGAACCAAAGTTCGTAACTGGGAGGAGTTGGCTACTGCTTTTTACAAGCAGTATCAATATAATGCCGACCTTGCTCCTACACGTACCCAACTCCAGGGTATGTCGCTAGGGTCAAGTGAAGGTTTTAAAGAGTATGCACAAAAGTGGAGGGACCTGGCTGGCAGGGTGCAGCCTCCATTAACTGACCGGGAACTCGTTGATATGTTCTTAGGGACCCTGTCCGGGCCGTTCTTCAACCATCTCATTGGTAATTCATCTGCAGGATTTACCGACCTCATTCTGATTGGGGAAAGAATTGAAGCTGGTACCAAGAGCGGGAAGATTCAAGAGGCCACACCTTCTGATACTCACAAAAAGCCTTACACGGGTAGGAAAGAGTCTAATGCTGCATACGGTCAGAAGAGTCGTCGTGACCAACAAGCAGGGGCAGTCATGATCTCTGGTGCTGCACCACGCCGACAACCACAAAAGGGAAATCAGCGAAGGCCGGACGAGCCTAAAAGACAATTCACCAATATCAACATGCCATGGTCCCAAGCATTGCAGCACGTGTTGAAAATGAACCTGATTGCGGTGATCAACCCTCCTGCAAATCCCAAGACCTCCTCTCCAAACTACAATCCAGAGGCGAGGTGTGCTTATCATTCTGATAGCCCGGGGCACGATACTGAGGACTGTTGGGCGCTGAAGTATAAAATCCAGAATATGATCGACGCTAAGGAGATCGAGTTCGAGCCTGCTGAGACTCCCATTGTGACCACTGCTCCTTTGCCAAAACATGGCTAGGATTGAGAGATTTTTGTTCATTTGAATTCAAGTTGTATTTTTCTTTTCTTGTTCAAATAAACAATTGTCATGGTAAACTCTTTTATTTCATGAATGCATTACACATGTCTGTCTTGAATTAATTATGTTTACTATACTTAAAACTGTCTTCATATTTTTGTGATGATCAACTCTTGGTTAATAATGCTAAGCCTCTTGAGGGAGGATGACGAAAACGATACCACGATATACAATATGCTTTTGAACAGACCCTGCTGATGAGGTACAGGCATTGTTTCAATCCCTAAACACTGGAGTTATAAGGAAGATGATCCCTCGTCAACCCCTCTGAGCCAAAGAAGTAGGAGTTTTTATTTTCGAAAATTAAAACCCTTAATCATAACCTGGGGCAGGGTAGTTCTCTCAGTTGATCCAAGTGCATAACAAATGGCACCAAAGAGGTCCTTACAAAAAAAGAGAAGACAGTGATGGTTCCGAATAATCAATGAAGAAAGGCAGTCATTATCTTTCAAAATAAAAACCCATCAAGTCAAAACCTATGAAGGAGACTTACGAAACTGGGCATCCCGCTGATTGAAATCACAAAAGAAACAGTTCAGGCAAAATTCAGGGATAACAAAAAAAAAAGAAAGAGGTACTACAAACCCTCAACAAAAAAAAAAGAAATGACTGCCTATTCAAAATAAATGTTCAACATCCGAACCATCACTGGAATTTCAGAGCAAAGACTCAAACAAGGTCTAACGTATGATCAACTGAGTTTAGGTTTGGAGAACATCACGAAGAGCGGGTGGGTACAAATAAAATTTGAGCCTTTATCCTTTGTTTCTTAAACCGTGAACCCGGCCACGCTATAACCCTTAAAAAGTCCTAGCTGAAGCATGGGTTAGTTCGAAAGCATACTGTTACGAAAGGTATCCTGACTCCTTAAGGCCTACAGTAAAAACGGAGTTGACATCACGTTTCACAAACATTCACTTGTTTTATGAAAAGAATACATTTTCAAAATCTTCAAGACAGACATAAGCTTTGCATTTTTGATATAACCTTGTTTGCATATAACTATTTGTTTGAACAGCAGGAAAATTCGCACGATGAATACCTAGTGAACAAAAGCACTTCCAATCAAGGGGCAAACGTGATCATGGTCTATTATCTGGGGCAATCCAATCAAGATTCGGAGAATCTCTCAAAGGCCAAATAGCCTGGGGCAAATCTCCGCCTGAGTCACTTGGGGCATTCCAACAACGAATATTGCCTGACCAAACACCTTCCGGTGGCATGACAAAACACTTCTAACAGGGGCAGCTCCCTACATTCTGAGAGCGTGGAGATAGTCCAAAAAAATACTACGCATAAACGCAGACCCGCTAGGTTGACACACCTGGGCAAAAATAAGGGCTTCCCGGCGAACCAAAAGGGTTCGGGCAGAAATAAGGGATGAAAATGAAAAAATTTGTACACCCGGCAAGTCGAAAACCTGAAAAGGCGGCTTTGGAAAAAATGGGTATCCCGGTGGACTGAAAACCCGAAAGGGCGGTCCAGGAAAAAGTTAGGGATTAAAGCGTACGACTATATCCCGTCATCTTGTCACTTGCCTACCAGAAGTAAGTTTGTCTATCAACAACTATCAGCATCTCACAGGTCTTCCTCCCTCACCTCAGAAACAGGGGAAATAATGAGTCGTCTAGGCGGTCTAGTTGCTCTATCAACCAAAATACCAAGGAAAGGTTAATACAAAGATGATTACCTTTACCAATTCCAGATCGTAGGTTAACATCCGAAACCAAACAGGACAATCATCCACTTGATCATCATCAGGCAACCCTACACCGGTTCCTTCTCAACTTTCAGAGAAAGTCTTACACGGACTCATCCACAGGCAACCCTACACCGGTTCCTCTTCTTTCAGAAAAAGTCTTACACGGACTTATCATCAAAATAACCCTACACCGGTTCCTTCTCAACTTTCAGACAAAGTCTTACACGGACTCATCCACAGGCAACCCTACACCGGTTCCTTTTCTTTCAGAAAAAGTCTTACACGGACTTATCATCAAAATAACCCTACACCGGTTCCTTCTCAATTTTCAGACGAAGTCTTACTCAGACTCACCCTCCACAGATAACCTTACCCCGGTTCATCCAGAAGTTTTACACGAACTTATCCTGCAGTAACCTTACCCCGGTTCCTCCAGAAGTCTTACACGGACTTATCTCAAGATAACCTTACCCCGGTTCATCAAGAAGTTTTACACGAACTTATCCTGCAGTAACCTTACCCCGGTTCCTCTAGAAGTCTTACACGGATTTATCTCAAGATGACCTTACCCGGTTCATCAAGAAGTTTTACACGAACTTATCCTGTAGTAACCTTACCCCGGTTCCTCCAGAAGTCTTACACGGATTTATCTCAAGATGACCTTACCCCGGTTCATCAAGAAGTTTTACACGAACTTATCCTGAAGAAACCCTACACAGGTTCTCTCTCCCCAAAGATGCAGTTTTACACGGACTCGTCATCAGAAACCCTACCCAGGTTTTACCTCTTCCAGGATGCAGTTTTACACGGGCTCATCGTCAAAGTAACCCCACACAGGTTCCCTTCTCAAGCTCTAGACGTAGTTTTACACGGACTCGTCATCAGTCAACCCTACACAGGTGTCCTTCTTTCCAAGATGTGGTTTTACACGAGCTCATCATCAGGCAACCCTACATAGGTTCCCTCTTTCAACTTACAAAATTACAGTTCAAAACTTCCCCAGGAGAGTCCAATCTAGTTCCCCAGGAAGGTTGGAATTCATCTCCCCAAGCAGTAAGCTTATCCCAAGTAGATTCTGGAAGCTTATCCCTCGCAGAGCACGAACGCGTCTCCCGGCTTTATTCAAAGAGTTATTTCCCTACCAGGATATAACTGGGTTATCCTCAGCCAAAAGCCACGGAAAGATCGTTCTCGGCAAGGTCTTCTTATCCCCAGCGAAGTCTATTAACACTTCCAACACAACAAGGGTATCCCCAGCAAGTTATCATCAACAGCTCAACAAAGTACCTCTCTCCCCACAGAGTATTGCTCTCCAGCAAGATCGTTAGAGTATTTTTCTCCCCGCAGAGTAATCCATTCGCCAAGTTTATTCCCCAACGGAGTTATCTTCTCCTACCGGTATTCTTGCAACTATCATCCCCAGCGGAGGCAACAAAGCACTACTCTCCAACATCAGCCCAGGATATGACTTCCCGGCACCCGTCAAGGATTTACTTTCCTAAAGACGAAAACATACATTCATAAACATCACATATATCATTATAAGCATGCATATACGCATCATATCTTACTAATCTCGTTTATGTTGAGAACATCATCACTTGATCCATATCATGCATTGCATATGACTGACCTTTACCTTTCAGGAAAGATCCAGTTAAGTTCTCAGCTACATTTCAAGACCTAGACCGGTTCAGTTAAATCGACCCTAAGATTTTACTGTTTCTTATCCAGTCCAAGGCCTTTTCTGGTTCAGTCAGATCGATCCTAAGATCTCCCTGTTTCTTATCCAGTTGAAGATTTCAAGACCTAGACCGGTTCAGTTAAATCGACCCTAAGATTTTTCTGTTTCTTATCCAGTCAAAGGCCTTCTCTGGTTCAGTCAGATCGACCCTAAGATCTCCCCGTTTCTTATCCAGTTGAAGATTTCAAGACCTCGACCGGTTCAGTTAAATCGACCCTAAGATTTTTCTGTTTCTTATCCAGTCAAAGGCCTTCTCTGGTTCAGTCAGATCGACCCTAAGATCTCCCTGTTTCTTATCCAGTTGAAGACATTTCAAGACCTAGACCGGTTCAGTTTAATCGACCCTAAGATTTTACTGTTTCTTATCCAGTCAAAGGCCTTCTCTAGTCCAGCTAAATCGACCCCTAACATATTTTCCTGATAAAGACTCAGTAGAAGATATCCAAGATTCTCTCAGTGTTACTGTTGAGGTAGAAGTCGCCCAAGATTCTCTCAGCGTTACTGTTGAGGTTGAAGTCGTCCAAGATTCTCTCAGCGTTACTGTTGAGGTAGAAGTCATCCAAGATTCTCTCAGCGTTACTGTTGAGGTTGAAGTCGCCCAAGATTCTCTCAGCGTTACTGTTGAGGTAGAAGTCGCCCAAGGTTCTCTCAGCGTTCCTGTTGAGGTAGTAACCATCCCTGGTTCATTCATCACCTTTTGAAGCTCCAGATCCAGCTCCTGTAACCAGTCAGGACACATCTACACAAAGAGTTTGAAGACCAGCTCCTGCAACAGGCCAGGTAATCATTTTCTTTTGCAGGTACGCAAGTTCTAACTAAGGAATCTCTTACGCGATCAACAGCCAGAGGGCATCTATAAGCCCATCCACCTTCCATCATTTCTTAGCATGGCATCTATAAGCCCATCATCCTATCCATCAATCTCCAAATGGCATCTATAAGCCCATTCCGCCATCACACTGCTACTATGTGAGCGCAAATTTCTGGGCACTCAAGTGTTCAATCATCTTCCACCTTCGGATTACGAAAGGCACGTCAGCCAATCTGCATCCTCAGGTTTAAGAAGATTGAACAGGGGCAACTGTTGTACCCCAAAATTTTCCCTCCCACATTCTTCAAAATTTGCCAAGTCAAAGCTTCAAAATCTCCCCAAGGGTTGCACAGTTCAAGGGCCTCCTAACAGTCAAAAACTAGGGTTTCGGTTCTGAAAAAGAAAATGAAGTTTCCAAGGGTCCAATCAAGTCCCACATGCCTATAAACATGGTCAAGCATCCTCATACTAAGTTTCAAGACTTACAACACAAAATTGCACAGTCAAAAACCCTAATTGCACTACAGTCAACTGTAGGGGCAAAATGGTCATTTGACAGTCAAAAGTTCAAATTTTTGGTCAACATCTCATTTTGAAGCCACAAACATCATTTGATAAATTCTTGATCATGATTCTCAAAGCTTGGCTCAAAAAGTCTCAAGATGCAAAAGTTTCCATATTTGGACAGTTGAAAAAGTCAACTGTAACTTGACCAAGGCATAACTTCCACATGGTTTATCAGAAAAATTCCATCCAAAGCTCATTTTGAAGAGAAGGACATTTCCTACAACTCCTCTTCATACTTCAAGTCCAAGAAATGCTCTCACAAAAAGTTATCAATTTCAACATTATAGGTCACTTTCAAAAGTCAACAAAAAGGGACTTTAAGTCAAAGGACATAACTTGAGATTGGTAAATCAAAATGACATGGGACCAAAGGCATTTGTTAGAGGACTTCAAGACCTTTCCAAAATGTCTAAGAACATGATCAAAGCTTAAATATTGAGCAAGATATGCCTTGTGGAAGTTGGGAAATGTTTGGGAATTTTGAAAAGTCAACTTTGCTTCAAATGTCCTAAAATTGCTAATGGGCCACATTTTCTTCCAAGATTCATCATCCAAAGCATGTGCACGACCATTTTGCCCAAAGGGAAGTTATTCATCATTTTTATTTATTTATTTGAATTTTTAATTGCTAATAATTCATTTAATTAAAATAAATATGTGGAAAATACCAAAGCAAACTTTTTAAATCTTTTTATGCATGAAATACACTCAAGATTCGTGCATGATCTGATATGGGAAGAATCAATGTGATTTGGACATAATTGGCATCAAATAGGCATGGAAAAGATTTGAAAGGTTATGCATGAAAATCAAATATTCTCTACATCAATGCAAAGGGTTTTTTGATCCAATTTTCAACCCTAATCATTCCATACATAAGCCAGATACTAACCCTAAAGTTCATGACCTAAGAGCTGCGCCAGAAAACAAGAGCAAAGTTTGAGTTTTTGCCAAAAAATTCCAAAACTGAAAACTACATTCTAGTGCGATTCAAAGGCAAATAACCATTTTATTGCGTTCCTGAGGCTTCAAGGAACGTGTTTGAATAAAAATCATCAACTCTAACGCCCAGAATTGGTATACAGAACTCAAAGTTTTTCACATTTTATTCATATTCGTGTTTGAATATTCAAGCATTCTCATTGCATTTTTTTGTGGATTCATACTAATTGATTGATTCTAAAGCTAACTGCATACTTTAATTGAGTTTTCGTGCAAAATTGGAGGATCCACCATTGAAGCGTTCTAGGTTTTCAGAGACCTTGAATTGGGGGTTCTGGCATAGGGTAAAATTGGAACACGAGACCCAGACCATTAAAATCAGTACCTTCAGACGAACTCAATGATGGGGTCGCGCCTAATTTATGATCAAAGCGTTGCTAATCGCTATTTTTGTACTTGTTACTTAGTGGGGGTTTAAAACCCCCTCTATTCAATCTGTTTTTGTTT
This sequence comes from Vicia faba, assembly GCA_948472305.1. Lineage (NCBI taxonomy): Eukaryota > Viridiplantae > Streptophyta > Magnoliopsida > Fabales > Fabaceae > Vicia > Vicia faba. The sequence continues at coordinate 334,138,131 of OX451735.1, forward strand.
CAGATACAGCGCATAGATAGAGAAGACGGTGATGTGTAAGGCAATGATTGGAGTATTTGAAATTCGCGCGCGAATATTCCACTAACTCTTGTTTTATCTCATATTAATTGTTGGCCATATAATAAACAAAGAAGGTGGCTGGTACAGTTGGCAAGCATGTGCATTGGTAAGCAACGGGACCTGGGTTCGATCCCCAGGTCCCCCATATTATTTCCATAATATTTTTTCTAATATCATCCTGTGCAGCTTGCTCCCTGATGATTATCATGCGCCCATAATCTCAATATGCCACATGTCCCACTGCGTCCATCCTATTGCCAGGATTCAAAGCTTATGATGTGTCTCAGTCAACGAAGCCACACGCTAGCCAAAGAGTCAACGAGGCCAGGAACTTAATGGGCCTGAATTGCTGGAACAAAACCTCCACTTGGGGTCAACACCCCCTAGGGTTTGTATCTATTTTCTTTTGTTATCTTTTTTATTATTATTTGTTTAATTTAGTTATTTCCCCTTAATCCTTTAAATTTAATTTATTTTCATAAAATATTAAAAAAATAGTAAAAAAATCAGAAAAGACAAAAAAACAAAAATATATTTTATTTTAGTATTTTTTGTAAATAAAAATCATTAATTAATTTAGTTTTCAAATCTAGGATTAATTTTGACATTTTTCTTAATAAACTTAAAATTTGTAGAATTAGGGTTTTAATCAATTTTTATCTTCTTCTTTTCTTTTATCATCATTAATTATTAATTACTATATTTTTGTAAATAAAAATTGAATTAATTAATTAGGTTTAATTTTAGGTTAAATTTTAATGCTTTTCTTAATAAATTAAAAATAACTAGAATTAGGGTTAATTAATTTCGTTTAGTTCTCATTAAAAAATTCATAAATACAAAAACTCAAAAAATAATTTCCTTTCATTTTAATTTAATTAATTTGATAATCATAATTTAATTTCATTAAAAAGGGTCCAACGCCCTCGCTTTCAATTTTAATTCAATTCGCGCATTTATTTCCTTTCTTATAATTTTTTAATGTAATTCTCCCAAAGCCGTGTAAATTTATATTTCTCGCACTTTCCTTTATTTCTATGTCAAATCGGGTCCTGGATTTAATTTGGCGATGTGGACCCGCGCCTTTGTAATAGTTTAGGAACTTTATATTTCTCGCCTCTTTTTAACTGCTAATCAATTGCATGCAAGAATGAATGTCAAAATAAAAACAAAAGCGTAGATCACCCACGACATGAACAAGACAAAATATCTGAAAACGACACACAAATCACACACCACCCCTAGGGTACGCCTCACTGTTGCCTTGCCTCTCGAAAGGTGATCGTCGAGTAGAGGATGTCTTAGTAAGTCCTCATAATCCGGGAACCTGACATGAGGGTAGCTTCTAAGGTATCTTCCTATTGGTCTGGTGATCACCATGTCCTGAACCTTCGAATTGATCCGAATACCTCCAACGGTGGTGCTACCTACCTCTCAATGGTGGGATGGCACTACTTTAAAGGACATTTACACAGACAAATTCCTTAGGGTAGGTAGACGACTCTAGATACTTGCTCTAATTTCAAAACAAATCAAAAATACTTTTCACACCGACACCTTTTCAAAAAGCTTTCGAAAGCAATTTTTCAAACACTCTTGAGGACCGATACAAGAGTCGAACTGAAATTTTCAAAGAGACTTTTTAAACCCACAATTGAAAAGCAAACAAACCATTTTTGAAAACACAAATGAGCAAGTATCTAAGAGCCCATGGATAACCATGGATAGAAAGGGTGCTAACACCTTCCCTTTCTATAATCTACCTCCCGAACCGAGAGCAATCTCTATAAGGAATTTTTCTGTGCTTTTGTCCTTTCCATTTGGACAAAATAAAAGACGGTGGTGACTCTTTCTTACCGCGACATTTCGCGAACCAGCGTTAAACAGTCAGTTCCAGATCCACCGATCACAAAGGTAAAGTGACCATTAAGTTTGGATTTTGAGGCAGATTCAAGAGGTTCTAAAGGTTGCAACGTATTCCTGGAGACACACTGAGACTAATTGCATTATTTTCAAGTGTCGAAACTCTCAGAATCACGACCAATCCGATCACGGTTTGCATTTTCTTTTCAAAAACAATTACAGTCATACATACATTATAAATACTTTTTGATCATGCATTCTTGTTTGTATGGATGTTTAGAATATGTTTGAATCACTAATTGCAAGTTTTGACGCATACATGGACAACTTCCATTTTTAGGGTTTGAGGTTGCGTTTCAGGGCTTTTTAATACAGGCGAAATCAGGGCACGAGAGGAGTATCATCATACTCACAAGATCAAACCTAGTTGATCTGTGAGTTTGGATTTAATTTATCCTGCTTGTTTGAGTTCTTTTGAGATTCACAGGGATGTAGCTACAGACATCGTCTGTAGGTAAAGGGGCTTCATCTAAAACGACGGTCCCAGGAAGAAGAAGAATAGGTGGCATGATCCTAGTGGCCAATTTGAATTCGCACACGTTTTTCACAAGCACTGACCATTATTTCAATATATTATATGTTGTCCATTTATATAAACAAAAGATAACATGGCCAGGTGGTAAAGCGAAGCGTTTGCAAAGGGGAAGACCTGGGTTCGATACCCAGGTCTGGAGTTTTTCATTTTCTCGTTTGTTCATTCCAGATCCAGTGTACCTCCTTGCCTAATGTCCACCACGCGTCTCCAAATTCAACCCCAAGATCTCATCATATAAAGATCCAACATCCAGTACGTGCAGTCATATCATGAACCATCAGAAGGAAGCTACACTGGATCTGGCGCAGGCATGGGCTCAGTATGCATGGGCCTAACAAAAAATCAGAAATAACCCCCCTTGGGTTGCTTATACAGGCCCAATCTCTTTTTTTATTTTAATTCTTTTTCTTATTATTTATTAATTATGTTTTTTTAATAACACAAAAAAAATCATATTTTTTTATTTAATCAAAAAAATCATAAAAATATCAAAAATCATTTTTTTCATAAAAAATATTTTATTAATTAATTAGTTTGGTTAAATTAGGGTAATTTAATGTCTTTTTATTATAATTCAAAATAAATTAGAATTAGGATTTAATTTGGTACATACCCTAATTTTTCCTAAAAAAATAACATAAATATATTCTCAAATTAGATTTTAGGTTTTCTAATTATTTCTCGCATTTAATTCGCCGCGTGCGCTTTTAATTTTCTTTTCTATCATTATTGTAACTGCTCCGGGTTTGTAATAGATTTAAATAGGGTTTTAATTCCACATTTTATTTCCAGTCAAAAATAATAATGTATCTGCCCAAAGCCTTGTAATAATTAGGACTCTAGTTTCTCGCATTTTAATTTCTGCAAACTATAAACTGCTTAGATGTATGTATAGGATTGCATGAAAAGACGAATTTAAATTAAAACGGTAGAAAACCCTAAATTGTACAAAGATAATTAACTGAAAAATATACACTTGCACATACTCACTCCTAGGGTTTACTCCACTTGGTCGCCTCAGAAATAATGGTCATGTCCCTCGAACGTAAGGGTACCTTAGCAATGACCCACAATCTAAAATCGTCATAAAGATCATAGTCCCTACTTGTCCCTCGAGTTTCCTACAAATTGATCTTATGACGGTAGTCCCTTCGAGATGCTAAGGTATCCTTACCCGTTGCCTTCAAAGACCATTTCATCCCTTCGAACGTCCCTTTAAAACTCCAACGATGATGCCACCTATTCCTTAATAATAGGGTAGCGTTGTCTAAAGGAGAACGAACAAACTTTTTTCGAGTAGGTAGATTAGCTCCTAGGTACTTGCTCAAACAAAAAATTTCACACAAACACTTTTAAAAACAATTTTCAAAACAACTTCGTCACACTCTTAAAGACTGATACAAGGGTTATCACGAAGTAAAACTTTTTCAAAACAAGCACACACAAGCAATTTAAAAAATGAGCAAAGTAACTAAGAGCCCATGGAAAACCATGGATAGAAAGGGTGCTAACACCTTCCCTTTCTATAATCTACCCCCGTACTCAAAAACATTCTCGAAAAAGGTTTTTTCTGTTCTTTTTCCTTTTCCTTTGTTGGATGAAATAAAAGTCAGTGGCGACTCTTGCTTACCGCAACATTTGCAAATACAAAATGCAAACCAGTATTAACAGTCAGTTCTGCCACCGTATCACATTGTTGAAGCGTATCCTTGACAGATAATGGGGAGTTTTGAGAAGTTAAATCCCAGACTACTGTTGGGGATGAAGAGTATGTATATCTTCAGACTTTGTTAACAATGCTTCCGCTAGGGATCCCTGCTTTGTTGAGAAAAATCTTCGTTAAGGAATATTGACTTTTCTTGAGAAGACTCTGTGGAGAGTGTTGATTTTTTCTTGGGAACCAGAATTTAGGGGTTTTAGTTATCCATTGCTATGGTGGGGAATTATATCTTGAAAGTTAGCTGTTATTTGGTCGGATTCCAGGCTTCATAACAACTTGCTGGGGATAAAGAAGTTAACTGTTATCCTTTCAGATTCCAGGCTTTGCAGCAACTCACTGGGATAGTGGCAAACTCTACTAGGAAAGAGGAGTTTTATTAGTGATCTTTAAGAATTAAAATGTTATCTGGTCGGGTCCAAGTTTCAGAAACTTGAACTGTTAACTGGCCAGGTCCAGGTTTTACAGTAGATGTAGAAGTTAAATTACTATCTGGTCGGGTCCAGGCTCTAGCCATTTGAAATTAAGGTTTACTTTTATCCGGTCGGGTCCAGTCTTCAGCAATTTGAACTTGAGAACAACTGTTATCTGGTCGGGTCCAGGTTTTAGTAACTCGAACTGTTAACATGTCGGGTCCAGGCTCTGCATTCGAAGGAGTTAAACTAATATCTGGTCGGGTCCAGGCTTGAATTATTGGCTGGTCGGGTTCATGCTTAAGAAATTTGAGAAGTTAAACTAATATATGGTTGGGTCCAAGCTTTAGTAACTTGGAATTGAGATTTACTGTTATTTGGTCGGGTCCAGTCTTCACAATAAGTTGAGAGTAGGATGAAGATGAACTAGTATCTGGTCGGGTCCAGACTTTGTAGTAACTTGCTTGAAAGGGTGAAGTTGACTGTTATCTTGTCAGGTTCTAGGCTTTACAACAACTTTCAGAGATAGCAATGACTCTGTCGACGACTTCACTAGGGATTAGGAGTTGAGGTCCCTTGATTTGTAATAGTATGCGAGGCAAACTAAAGCTGGGGAATATGTAATTTGTTGGGGAAATAAAACCTTTTAAAGAGGATATTTGACAAACTGTCGGGGAGGATATTTTTTAGGAAGAATTCCATATGGCTTCCTTTTAAGACCAACTCAGCTGGGGAGAGGATCTTCCGGAGATTGAAACTCTGGTTGGGGATTTTATGAATCCAAATCTGTGGAGATAATGTTATTTAAATAACTCGGTGGGGATATCTCAAATGCATTCAAGGAGATGCTTTGTCACTGTTTTTAAGCATACATTTGCCAAAAGTTTAAACATGTTCATATGTATATGTTCATTCAATTTTAGTCATTGGACACTTTTGCACTTAAAACAGAAAAGACAGAAAGTTTGCACTTCAAAGTATATTTGTATTGATGTTTTACCCATGAATAGGAGTTTTTGTACAAAGAGACCGAGATCCTAGTAAGAGGAAATCGTCAAAAGAAATGAAAAATGTACATAGTGAAAACAAAAATAATAGTCGTGTGGAAGTGATCTCATTGTGTCCCAACTCTTCTATTGCCTCTATGTCTTCGTATAAACCCTTACCGCTTGGAAGAAACCAATTGAATGGACCTGGTATCATTGAATTTGGCTCTTGCTAATAAAACTGGTTGTAGAGCTCCCACGGGACATAGTGATACGCTTTAATCCTTAACTTTTTCCTGGACCGCCCTTTCGGGTTTTCAGCCCACCAGGATACCCATTTTTGCCCAAATCGCCTCTTCGAGTTTTCGACTCGCCGGGTGTACAATATTTTGCATGTATCCCTAACTTTTGCCCGAACCTCTTTGGTTCGCCAGGATGCCCTTATTTTTTCCTAGGTATGTCAACCTAGCGGGTCATTTTATGCATAGTATTTTTAACTATGTCCGCGTTTACAGGATGTGGAAAATCTTTGCCATCCATAGTAGTCAGTATCATGGCACCACCAGAGAAAACTTTCTTTACAACAAATGGTCCTTCGTAAGTGGGAGTCCATTTGCCCCTGGGGTCGCCTTGTGGAAGAATGATGCGCTTTATTACCAAGTCTCCAGTCTGATATACTCGGGGGCTTGATCTTTTTGTTGAAAGCCTTGATCATAGATTTTTGGTACATCTGACCATGACAAACAGCAGCCAGCCGCTTCTCATCAATCAAGTTCAACTGATACAACCTAGTCTGAATCCATTCGTCTTCGTCTAAATCTGCTTCCTTCATAATCTTTAGAGAAGGGATCTGAACTTCAACAAGGAGGATAACTTCCAAGTCATAGACCAGGGAGAACAGGGTTTCCCCAGTTGATGTTCGAGCTGAAGTACGGTAGCCATGGATAGCAAATGGTAACATCTGATTCCAGTCTTTACAGGTTACCACCATCTTTTGCATAATCTTCTTGATATTTTTATTGGCATCTTCCATTGTGCCATTCATCTTGGGTCTGTACGGAGAAGAATTGTGATGCTTGATTTTGAACTGAGTACAAAGTTCCGTAATCATAGCATTGTTGAGGTTGGTTCCATTGTCAGTGATGATCCTTTCGGGGATACCATAATGATAGATGAGGTTATGATTGACAAAACTGGCTACAACGTTCTTGGTGACTGAGGCATATGAGGCAGCTACGACCCACTTGGTAAAATAATCAATGGCAACAAGGATGAAACGATGTCCATTGGGAGCGATAGGTTTGATCTCTCCAATCATATCAATGCCCCACATTGTAAACGACCATGGAGAAGTCATGACATTTAGAGGAATAGGAGGTACATGGACCTCGTCAGCAGAGATTTGAAACTTGTGGCAAGTCCTTGAGTGATGATGACAATCAGTTTCCATTATGGACTAATAGTAACCAGCCCTCAGGATTCACTTGTCCATAGTGTGTCCATTAGAGTGGGTCCCAAAGAGGACATCATGCATGTCTTCCATAATTTTCTATGCATCTTTCTTGTCCACACATCGGAGTAGAGTAGAATCATGGTTGCGCTTGTATAGGATTCTGTTGCTTAGAAGGAAGTTTGCTGAAAATATTCGTAAGAACTTCTTATCATTGATGGAAGCTCCCTTAGGGATACTCTTGTGCCTCAAGATATCTCCTCACCTCATGGTACCATGGTTTCTCTTTGTCAGTGACAAGCTCATAGAAGTGTGCAGGTTCATTGTCCCATTTGACCTTGAACATGGAAGACATTGTTTCCAGGGCATCAGCCAACTGATTTTCTTCTCTAGGGAAATGTTCAAAGGTGATCCCCTCGAAGTATGGTATTAGGGTCAACATAAGCTCCTTGTAAGGAATAAGGTTAGGATGCTTAGTGTCCCATTCTCCTTTGACTTGACTGATCATTAAAGAAGAATCTACGAATACATCCAAATGCTTGATCCTTAAATCAATAGCAGCCTTTAAACCAAATATGCACGCCTCATACTCAGCCATGTTATTCGTACAATCGAAGCAAAGTCTAGCAGTGAAAGGAGTGTGACAACCTTCAGGAGAAATTATTACATCACCAATTCCATTACCTAGAGTATTGGAAGCTCCATCAAAAAACATAGTCCATCGAGATCCTTGTTTAGGTCTGTCATACGGTCCAAGTCTTGCACAATCAGTCAGTAACATGATATTCTTATCCGGGAAGTCAAAGTTCATAGATTGATAATCTTCAATAGCTTGATGGGCCAAATGATCTTCCAAAACACTTCCTTTGATGGCCTTTTGTGTTGTATATTGAATATTGTATTCAGTCAGAATCATTTGCCATTTAGCTATCCGTCCAGAGAGAGCTGGCTTCTCGAAGATGTATTTGATAGGGTCCATCTTAGAAATCAATAAAGTGGTATGAGTCAACATATATTGTCTTAGCCGACGAGCAGCCCATGCCAGAGTGCAGCAAGTTTTCTCGAGCAGTGAATATCTGGTTTCACAGTTGGTAAACGTTTTGCTCAGGAAGTATATTACATGCTCTTTTCGGCCAGACTCGTCATGTTGCCCCAACACACACCCCATAGAATTCTCTAGCACAGTCAAATACATGATCAATGGTCTTCCTTCCACTGGAGGCATAAGGGTAGGAGGTTCTTGCAAATATTCTTTGATCGTATTAAAGGAAGCTTGACAGTCGTCGTTCCATCTGACTACTTGATCTTTCTTCTAGAGTTTGAAGATTGGTTCACAAGTAACAGTTAAGTGAGATATGAAGCGGGCAATGTAGTTAAGATGATCCAAGAATCCTCTAACCTCCTTTTTAGAATGGGGAACCATAATTTCTTGAATGGATTTTACCTTTGTAGGATCAACTTTGATGCCTTTACCACTGACGACAAAACCCAGGAGCTTTCCAAACCTTACTCCGAATGTTCACTTATTAGGGTTCAACCTCAATTTGTACTTCTTCAGCCTCTCAAATAGCTTGTGTAGGTGATCGAGATGCTCTTCTTCAGTTTGCAACCTTGCAATCATATCATCCATGTAGACCTCTATTTCATGATGGATCATATCATGAAATAAAGTTACCATGGCCCTTTGACATGTTTCCCCTGCATTCTTTAATCCGAATGGAATGACTTTGTAGCAAAAGGTTCCCCATTGTGTAACAAAGGTGGTCTTTTCCATGTCTTCGGGAACCATATTTATTTGGTTGTAGCCAGGAAATCCATCCATGAAGGAAAAGACTTTATGTTGAGCGTTGTTGTCAACCAAGACGTCAATATATGGTAGAGGGAAATCATCTTTGGGGTTTGCCCTATTCAGATCCCTATAATCTACACATATGTGAACCTTTCCATCTTTCTTTGGCACGGGGACCACGTTTGCAACCCATTGTGGATAAGATGTGACGGCCAGAAAACCTGCATAAAATTTCTTCGTTACATCAGCCTTTATCCTTTCAGACATGTATGGACGCATACGACATACTTTTTGCTTAATAGGAGGACAATATTCCTTCGTTGGCAGACGATGAACCACAATGTCGGTATCCAACCCTGACATATCTTCATACCGCTAAGAAAACACTTCAACATAGTTATGTAACATATGAACCAATCTTCTCTTGATACCATCTTCTAGGTTGGCGCCGATCTTGACTTCTTTCTTATTTGTCTCAGTACCTAAGTTGATAACCTCAACTGGCTCTTCATGAGGTTGAATAGATTTCCCTTCTTGCATTAGAAGTCTGGCTAATTCTCCTGGTATTTCACAATCTTCCTCGCCTCCGTCTTCGGCTTGGTTAATTGGATGTTCGAAGTCATAACTAGCAATAGTAGAGTCGTTGGCAATGAGATCCGGAGTGGATGAAGATCTGCAAGTGTGTGTGTATGTAAGATACATGGCTATTGGAAAAATGTAATAAAGGAAAAGAAAGACAATGAACACAAAAATTTGAATGCAAAAGGTCCAACGATTTATATTAAATGATCACATGATAAATGAACATGAACAAAACCCTTAACAAATGGACCATAGTGCCCCGGGCAAGGCACATGGCTTAAAAGTCATTGTTTGGAATTTTAGATTACATACAAAAGTTCTTGAATTGACATAAAATAGTAAACACTAATTACTCCTCAATGAAGGAGATGGGAGTGAAATACTTTGCATGCCAGTAGCTTTCCTTCGACAGTAGGGTAGATCCAATCTTCAAAAGTATTTTCATCATCAGAGTCTTCCACAACATTTACTTTATGATTCCTAGTGCGGAGAGGTGTCTTTCTCACGCGAGCGCGTCTGACTTATTTCTGAGCTTTGATGGTGAAACCCAATTCGAATTTGTATTCTTTAAATGGAATGTCGGGAAGTTTCCCCCAGATAGTACAGTTTCCATCTTCGACCATGGCACGGGCATCCTTAAGTGAAACCATTCTTGGTATAACTTCATCAGCTTTTGATATGTTGGATGAGATTTTGGTAGAGGCAACCATAGGAGGAACAACTTCGAAAGCCTGACAAAAAGTTTCTATAAATTCACCATCCATTTCCACATACTTGAAAGAATTGAGGCGGCTCATCATGAATTCCTCTTCACTGCAAACAGTGACAATCTTCCCCTTGACTGGGTATTTTAACTTTTGATGAAGGGTAGATGTTACTACCCCGGGCCCATGTATCAAAGGGCACCTAAGGAAACAAGAGTAGGCAGGACGTATGTCCATTATATAAAAAGTGGAATTGAAAATCTGTGAGCCAACTTTAATTGGGAGATCCACCTCTCCATGAACCATCCTTTTAGACCCATTAAAAGCTCTTACAACAATATTGCTTGGCTTCAATACCAGTCCTTCACATTCTAGCCAGTCCAAAGCACCTTTAGGTAACACATTTAAAGATGAGCCATTATCAACTAAGAAATTATCCAGGGTAGTTCCCTTGCACTCAATAGAGACATGCAAGGATTTGTTGTGGTTCTTTCCCACAAGAGTTAAATCAGTGTTGGAGAAACCTAGTCCATTGTCAACCGTTAAAATCACTACACAGTTCTCGAACTAGCTAGCTGTGGTTTCTTGGGGCACATGAGCTTTCTTCAAGAACTTGATTAAAGCTCGGGCATGAGCATCTGAGCAGAGTAACAATGACATCATGGAAATTTGGAGGGGGTTTCCCCAGCTGCTCAACTATTTGAAGTCACTCTTCTTTAAAATTTTTAGGATTTCCTCCATCTCTCGAGTGGAGGGTTCTTCAGTGTCAGTATCTTTGGTAGGTGCCTCTATCCCAACAGGCTCACCTTCTTTCTCTTTGCCTCTAGTGTTGACACTAGACTTGTCATTGGTTATGCGGACGGGAGTTGTTGTAGTAGTGGGCGGTGAAATATCAGGGGAAAATATCCTCATTGTTCTTGTTACTTTACTGGAACCTACAATGTTAGTAACATCAGCTTTGCTTCTGTTGATCCAAGAATCTTGTTTTATCCCATGATAATAAACCTCAGCATCATAGTTCTAGGGGACCGCTTTGTCAGAGGAGTAAGGAATCGGCCCAGGGGCAGTGATTATTAAAGGAGAAATGGTTGGTTCATTTGAAATTCTAATAGGACCCTTTGAGGGGATTCTACGAGGCTTGTTGGAAATGTTTATTATGGACAGGTCTTTAGATTTGTTGGTTAAAATTTTGATGGCAGGAATCCTCTCAAACAGAATTTCGCGGCTATTTATCAGGCGTTACACACATTCTTTCAGCAGCTTGCACCTATTAACTTGTTGATCACAACAAACATAATCTTTAAAATAGCCAGGGAATACCCTGACTCTCAGCAAATTATCCTTCACAATAGTTAATGGAGTTGTTAAATCCTCAATGGAAGAAACAAAAGTAGCATCATCAATTGCATTAACACCTTTGCCATGTTTCGGCGTCAGTGCGGTTATACATTTGGAGTAGCAGGTGGATCAAATTCAATTGTTTTGTTGTCTATAAAATCTGGAATCGTATTCTTCAGAGCCCATCATTGATCAGTTTCATGCCCAGGGATTTTGGAATGATACACGCACTTAGCATTTGGATTGTACTTTGGTGATGTGGTATTTGGATTTGATGGTGGATCACGCAATGTCACTAGGTTGGCCTTCAATAGATGTTGCAAGGCTTGGGACAGTGACATGTTAATTCTCGTGAATTGTCTTCGAAGAACTTCGGATCGTTGATTGTTGGATGATTTCCTTTGAGAAGATGGAGGGTTGGAGATTAATATAACATTAATAGAAGGTAGATGATCCTTCTTGGTATGGGCTCTTGCCCCATACACAACATTTGTTTCCTTCTTTCCAGTGAAAGGCTTCTTTACAACGTTGGATGCAGAAGCAGATGTCATGGGAATTTTTCCTCTCTTAATGCCACTTTCAACCCTTTCACCAGTTAGGATCAATTCAGTGAAACCATACGAAGAACTTCCAATTAACAGATTGAAAAACGGGCCAGTTAATGTACCCATAAACATATCAACTAGTTCTTTGTCATTTAGTGGTGGTTGGACCCTACCAGCAAGATCCCTCCATTTTTGCGCGTACTATTTAAACCCCTCATTAGTGCCCATTGTAATACCTTGAAGTTGGACTCTAGTAGGTGCCAGATTGGCATTCTATTGATACTGATGATAAAAAGCAGTGGCTAGATCTTACCATGTGTTGATGTGGGAACCCTCCAATTGATAGAACCATTCTAGTTGAGTCCCAGCCAGACTCTCTTGGAAGAAATGGACCCAGAGCTTTTTGTCGGTAGTCTGCGGCTGTATCTTGCACACGTAAGACCTTAGATGATGTTTCCGGCAGGAAACCCCATCATACTTGGCGAAGACCAGTATTTTAAACTTATGGGGAATGACGACCCCGGGTTCTAAGCCCAACTCACCAAAATCCAAACCAGGCACAACTTGAATTTCAACAACCTTTAGTCTATCCTCCAACTGCTTGTATTTATCCTCAGCCGGAGGATATTGCTCATCAAAGTAATCTTCGTCTTTGGAAACTTGATTATTGGCACCCCCAACACGGGTGCTCCTTGATCGAATTACACTGAGGTATCTAATGATTCAGACTGCAAGTGCACAGTCTTATCGTGTAGTTTTAAAAGATATCAAACCAGAGAGACTGATGAATCGAACTACCGTCGTCTATTGTTACTTTGCAAATCTAAAGCTAATGAACATTTGATTGGGTTGTAGGGAAACTAATTAATAAATTAAGTTTAATTTTAATTATCAGTAAGCGGAACTACCAGTATGTAATGGTCGGACCTTGAGAACTAGCTACCGGTTGGGTGTCATTGCATTTTCAAAACAACTTTCAGTAAAATCTATTTAGTTTAAAAGCCCTCGTCTCACACTGTCGTTTTATTGATCTAGGCTATGCAGTTAAGTCCTAACGTACGCTTCCGCCATCCCGCAGGAGTTAAAAACACCTTTTGAAAACAAAATAGAATCTTAATTAACTTTAAAGTGCTTCTGCTGTATTTTAAGCTAATACCTAATTACTACTGTCCAGTTGAAATATCTCAAACTTCCACTTTGTTGACCCTAACCTCTATCCGTTCTTTACTTTCGTAACAAAAAAATTTATCGATTAAAAATAGTAACTTAGACCAGAAAAAGGTTTTATAATAAAAATTACCCAACTGATTCACTCGATCCCTTGGTTATGTGACCTTACATACCGGTATACGAATTCTAGCCTAGCATAATATTAGACCAAATCACAGAACAATTTCAAAGACAAAACAAAATAAACATGATTATATTAATTAAAAGCAATAACAATTCATAAAAATAAACCTGAGGATAATAATTCTTGATACGGGTACAATTATTTCTAACTCTTGACTAGAAGCACTCCTCCACAAGCTGGTAGGCTTTGCTTCGATCAAGAATAGATACAATCGTACAGAAAACAAATGCTAGAGTAAATAGAAAATTGCAGGAAAAAAATGCTCAAAGAAAAAATGCTTAAGGAAAATGAATTCTCAAAATATAAAAGGTGACCCCCCTGGTTTGTTGTGTCCAGGGTTCTATTTATAGTACTTTGTGCGATACATAGGTTTGAGAAAATATAGGAACACTTCGAGTTCGTTTAAGAAAAAATAGGACCACGGAGTTGGTTACATCGTTCATGTGTTGACTGAGTGGAGCTTAAAAATAGGATGGTCGTTGGATTGGTGTTTGAACTTTCCTCTTCTGTTAGATTTTCAGACTACATGGTCAAAGAAGGAAAAGGTGGGCTTGTGACGTTCATCAAGTCCAAGTGACGTTGGTCACTTGGTCCATTATGCCCGTGACGACCGACAGCGTGCCTTGACGATCGTCAAGGTCCTTATGCTAGTGGGCCACATGCTCACGCCTTGTGATGGGCTTATACTTTCTTCTTCTTTTATTCTTTGGACCTTTTTCTATTTTTGCACCCTTTTTCTTCATTTCTTCCAAAGTCTTTAACTTAACATTTATCTGCAAAATAAGTGAATACTCGCGTAATACCTATATAAAATAATACAATTAAAATGAAATAAGGGAAATAATTTATGTAAATCAAGCTAAAAATATCATATATTTGTGTGTTATCACTCCTTGCCTCTTCGTCTTGATTTTCGTCCTCCTCAGATAACTCTCTGACTATTTGTACCTGATGAACAAACCTTTGAATCACTTATCCATGTTGATGAAGGCCTTCTTTTTGGTTTTCTTCTTGGCTACTAGCATAGTCATTAGCTCTTGTTGCCCCTTAGCCAGAGTCAGAAAGGTCTCTTGGAACTGGGAATTTTGCGCTTGCAAGTCCTTCACTGTTTGTTCGATATCCATCTTACTGAAATAAACAGTAGAAAGATAAGGAAACCTGTTGTGGAAAACTTGTTTATGTTATGATGCATGAAAATGCGTATGCAAATGATTTCAAGGACTTAGAAGATTTAAATTTGTTTAGACAAAAGAAACAAACATCAATTGCATTAATAAGTTCAAATTGATTACAAATATGCCTCTTGGGCTTACAATAAATACAAAATAAACTCCTAAGACAAAAAGGTCGAGCACATCCTCTTCGGTGCAATGTAGGCGTTCAAACTTCGCTCTTCATGAAGCTGTCTCATAAGCTCCAAAACCTTTTTTTCACTTGCGTAGAACTGGGTTTCGAAGGTGTCTCGTTCTTCCTTTAGCTGAATCCAAGCTCTTTGAAAATCTTCAAGAGAAGTAGGCATGTTAGGATAAAGGACAGTATAAGGAACAACATCTCCTTCGGCAACAGGCTCCATGATGATAGATAGGATGGCTTCATAAGGCATCATGAGGTTTTAGGTGCGAGTCGGCACCCACTTGAGATAAGTCTCTAAAGGAATGGAATTGTTATTCCCCAACGTCTTGATACCAACCTTATTAAGCATGCCCCAAGCTCGTATGAATCTCTGACGATAACCTTGGACATCTTTCTCGTAGTCGAACGCAATTCCTTGGACAAGTGCCTCATGAGGGCCATCCCTCATAGCATACCCAAACTATCGCAAAGTCAAACAAGTATTGTAGGTAATACCTCCCCTAATGCCAAGTAGAGGGACATTAGGAAATTCCCCACAACGGTCAACAATAGTAATGTCCTCCATGGATCGAGAACACGAATAAATATCAGAATGTGTGAGTGACATCAACCTACTAGACCATCTTAAGCCCCGCTTGTTCTTCACAATAGATCGGGGTAGGTGAGAAATAAATCACCTAGCCAGAAAAGGAGTGAAACACATAAGAAGTCATCTTTTCTTCATGGTGCGAGAGTGAAGAGAATGCAAGATATCCACAAGTAAAGTAGGCATCCGATTGCGAGATAGAAACTTTTTGATTGCGTCCACATCTATTAGTTGGTCAGGATTAGGAAATATAACCATCCCATAGATCAGAAGATCCAACACTTCCTCAAAGGCTTGTAGATCCATAGCATCCCAAGAATCTTGAGCCTTCTCCAACAAAAACTTGGCTAGGAACCCTTTGACACCACTTCTCGTTTTCCAATTGGCTACGATGTTAGATTGTTGCAAATGTAGAGCTCGAGCAATCTCCTCAGGTCTTGGGTCTCTTTTAATACCGCTGAAGGGTAGTTGATCAAGAATAGGGATTCCTAAGAGTTGAGAGAATTCTTCCATAGTAGGCACAAGTTGGTAATCAGGAAAGGTAAAGCAATGGTGTTTAGGGTTAAAGAATTGGAATAACACTTTCACCATATCCTCTTCAAAGCTTGTTGTAACCAAGTTGATGAGACGACCGTATTTCTTGGTGAAGGGAGAATCATTGGGGACCCTTGATGCCAATTCTTTGAGTTGATGAGGCGTTTTGACGAGGTTGATTTGGACAATATTCCTACGAGTGGGAGCCATGTCCTACAAAACAAGACAAAGATAAATCTCTAGATCCTTGAAATGGTTAATGCAAAATGCCATGGTATGATGTCATGATGTTATGTACAAACAAACATATACACACAAAGAAAAAAAGTCCTTAGGTTTAAGCTTGCATGAGGTTCATAGGTAAGTACCCTCTTGAAGTTTAATTGGCTCAACCTGTCCTAGAAAGTAACTGGCTTCTAGGGAATCTCAATATCACTGATCTTTCTTCATCGGGCATTGTTTTAGCGCAAGCTTCTTTATTGGCGAGTACGATCTCAATGAGAGTAGTATTGAGTATCAACCAACTTCGAACTGCACCAAAGCCGGCTATCTCACTACTTCCAATGGCCAAGTTGTTCAATTTAAAGGTTTTAAGGTCAGTTTGTGCTTCATGACACCATACAGCGGCCCCGTATTCTCCTTGACTAAACTCTAGGGATACTGGTACCAACAAATGTGTCACACTAACATAGCCATCGCTTCAACCATGTCAAGATACAAGAAATAAGCTTCCAATCCAGAAGATCAAAAGTCAAGACTAGTTCATTAGAAGAGTTGTTGCTTACAAGTCTAAAGACAAAGTCAAGATTCTGAACACATATAGAGAAAGCTTCTACTCCGAGATCAGAAGTCAAGACCAGTTCATCAGAAGAGTTGATGCTCATGTTTCTGAAGACAAAGTTAAAATTCTGAATACTCAGAGAATTCATGGAATACGCACCTTCATTCAACATCATAAGTATTCCATCAGAAGAAAGGATCAAAGGAAAGAAGATCTTCTGGACTCATTTTTAATCAACATCTCAAATTCCATCAGAAGACAAGATCAAAGTATTATATCTTCTCAATAAAATCTACTCAGCAGAAGTAATATTCATAAGAAGAAAATATCATCAGAAGTACCGTTGCACTCAATAGAAGAACTATTGTGACCTTTTCTAATAGAAACCTCAGGAGTTCTAAGGAATGCTGAATGTTCATTAGAAAGGGAATCAAGTATGTTCTCAGGAAAGCATCGCTCTTAGATCAAAACATATTTTCTTCTAAATAAAGAAAGGAAATCATGACCATACAATAACATTTAGCTGACATAAGGAGTTCAACATCAAAATTAGATGAACTGATATAAGTTGTTGTTTCAGGAATCAAACATAAGATATGTGTAATACAGTGGGAGAACTGACTTGGGTGTTTTGCGTTTTATCGTAATTTTTTCGGATAGAAAGAGTTGCCACTGACTTTTCTTTTATCCAATAAGGTGTAAAATCAAGCTTCTCAAATAAGCTTTTGTTTTGATGAAGACGAACCATGGCTAATAAAGAAGGCAAAGATTTTGGTCAAGCATCTGAGCATCTAAGGATAATATCTTCACTCAAAGCTCTCAACAACTTTAAATGTATAATAATATTATCTACTTTGATCTTAAGATATAGATGCTCAAAAATTAAAAAGAAATGTTTAAGAATCACTACTCAAGGTTTTCAAAGATAAAATTTCACTTTTCTTCTGCATGCAATCGATTTACGTCTTAGTGCAATCGATTGCACTCTTCAAAATTCCAAATCTTTTGCTTCTGTTTCTTTATGAAATCAATTACATTGTTAGTGCAATCAACTGCACACTTAAAATTTTCAAAATGTTTGCTACTGACTTTGCATGCAATCGATTACATAGTTAGTGCAATCGATTGCACTCAGTTAATTTTTGCTACTGACTTTGCATGCAATCGATTACATTGTTAATGCAATCGATTGCACTCTTAAAATTTTGAAATATAATAGATGTTGAAAACCTTGTGCAATCGATTACACCAAGGGTGCAATCGATTACACACAGCACGAATTTGAAAAATAAAAGCTTTGTTCATGCCTTTTGATCATGCCTTTTCATTACATCTTTTCACTCAAACTTGGCATTTGTTCATGATACATTTCCAGATCTTCATGATGTTTCAAAAGGGTGTTATGAACATATAAATATTCAATTTCAAATCCAGATCTAACACCTTCTTTCAAAATATTTTTCTGAACATTAAAAATACAAACTCAAGCATTCTTCATTTTCATGCATAAGTTTTCTACACATTTTCATACTTCAAACAGAAAACTTTGAGTAAATATATCTTGAGTCTTTGTACAATATTATTATTGAAAGAAGAATATTATACATTGTCAAATCACTCTTAGTGATCAATATTACTCTACTCACTCAAACTCACAAATTGATATTTACTTACTTATTTTCCAGGATTGTTGGAATTAAGTTTAAGTGTTTTTGTTGAAATCTTGTCTTTCCAAGTTGCTGGATACAAGTGTAGTTACATTGAGAGGATTGTTCTCATAGGTAACTTAGTGAAAATCCAAGAGGATTGTTCTTGGTCCAAGAGGATTGTTCTTGGTTTGGTTGGTAGTTCTTGTTTAAGTTTGCTACAATAAGGAAATCTCTTTCATGTTGAAAGGGGACTGGAGTACTCTCAGACTGTGAGGGGAACTAGGATATATCGCCTGTGTCTCTTTATTTTTCTGCATTCTTAAGCCTTCCTAAACTCACTTATAACCAGAAAAATAAGAACCATCATCACTAAAAACTAGAATTTTTAAAAGTACCTAATTCAGCCCCCCTCTTAGGCGCACTTCGTACTTACAATTGATATCAGAGCAGGTTATAGGTAACCTGCTCCTAAAGGATCCAGATTGGCTTTCGCAAATCATAATCCCGTTTTCAGAGATGGTGGTAGTAACAACAAGCCTCCTCTATTCTGTGGTGAATATTTTGACTTCTGGAAAATTCGCATGAAGGCGTATCTAGAAGCACAAGGAGAAGAAATATGGGATGCCGTTGAAAATGGTCCATTTATCCCGATAACGGTAATTAATGGTGTTGGCTCATCAAAGCCTAAAACTGAATGGGACGATGATGATAAGAAGAAAGTTCTCTATGACAAAAAGGCAATAAACCTTCTTCAAGGTACACTTAGCATGGACGAATTCTTCCGTGTCTCGGCATGCAAAACAACAAAGGAAATATGGGATACCTTGGTACAAACTCATGAAGGAACGGTTGAAGTAAAAAGATCAAGACTAAATACCCTAAGTCAAGAATACGAACTATTTCGAATGCAGCCCGGAGAAACCATTCTTGACTTACAAAAGAGATTTGTGCACTTGACAAATCATCTAAGTGCTCTTGGTAAAACTTTGACGAATGATGAATTGAATCTGAAAGTACTTAGGTCCTTAACTAGGGAATGGCAAAGGTAACGACAATTTCAGAAAAGAAAAGTCTCTCCAACATGACATCCGCAACTCTATTTGGAAAACTTCAAGAATACGAAACGGAACTCGGAAGACTCGAAAAGCATGAAAATCAAGAGAAGAAATCCAAGAATATTGCTTTGAAGATAGACTCCAAGGAAGTTGAAAAGGAAAACAATCCAAAAGAAGATGAAAACTTCATGCTTCTTGTTAAAAGGCTTGGTAAGTTCTTTGGTAGAAATGACAAACCTTTTTCACATTCAAAAGGAAAGAAACATTTTCAGAAAAAGGAAGGCTCCACATCAACACAAGAAATCACATGTTATGAATGTGGTAAGAAAGGTCATATCAAGCCGGATTGTCCAAAACTCTCCAAGAAAAGTGGCTTCAAAAGCAAGAAGGGATTCAAGAACAAAAAGGCTTATGTCGCATGAGAGGATAATGAAATAAGTTCCTCATCTGATTCCGATAGTGATAAAAGTGCAAATCTAGCATTGATGGCCTCACACCATTCCGATGATGAAGACAATGAGGTTAATAATGAATTTTCTCTTTTTGATAGTGATGCACAAGGTGCTATAGATGAACTATTGAATGAATGCAAAATTCTGTATAAAACCATTTCATCACAAAAGAAACAAATTTCATCCTTAGAAGAAAAATATGTTTCAATTGAAAAAGATTTCAAAGAAGAAAAACAAAAATCAAGTGATGAACAAAAACAGAATTTTGTATGCAAAAATTATGATTCACTCTCTTTCCAAATCTTCCAATTAAAAAGAGTCATTGAAAGATATGAAAAAGGGAAAATTGGATTGGAAGGTGTTCTTAGCCAACAAAGATACTCCAATGATAAAAGTGGACTTGGATATTCAAAGTTCTCAAAACCAAGTTCTAACAAAACTATCTTTGTTAAGGAGAGTGATCAATCTTCCAAAGAGAAAGTGAACAAACCTAAAATAGTTCGTCACTATCCGAAAAAGAAAACATTTTCTAAGAAGAAATCTTATCCTTCTAGATATAGAAGTAACTTTGAACCTACTTGTTTTTATTGTGGTATTAAAGGCCATACACCTAATGATTGCTATGTTAGAAACTTCAGTGTGGCAAGTGGACATTATGTATGGGTAAAGAAAGGCACTAATTATGAAGGAACCAAAGAAACTTAGGTACCTAACAAAACCTAATTTCTTTTGCAGGTATGCTTGAAGACCACATGCAATCTTTGGTATCTTGATAGTGGTTGTTCAAAGCATATGACAGGAGACATAAACCAATTTTCACATCTAGCGCTAAAGGCCAAAGGTTTTATCACTTATGGAGACAATAATAAGGGAAGAATCCTAGGCAAAGGAAAAGTTGGTGCTCCACCTTTCACATCCATTGAAGATGTTCTTTATGTTGAAGGACTAAAGCACAATCTTCTAAGTATTAGCCAACTTTGTGACAAAGGATTCAAAATCAAGTTCACCAAGGATGAATGTTTGATAGAAGACGAAGTCACTCATGAGGTTATACTTAAAGTTAAAAGAATCAATAATATATTTATGATTTCCCTTGATGATCCATCTTTGAAGGTTAAATGTCTCATGGCGAACAAAGATGATTCATGGATTTGGCACAAAAGAATTGCTCATATTCATATGGAACACTTGAATAAATTAATCAAGCATGATCTTGTCATTGGATTGCCTAAGAGAAATTTCGTCAAAGATAGACTATGCGATGCTTGTCAAAAAGGGAAACAAACTAGATCAACTTTCAAATCTAAGAATATGGTGTCCACTACAAGGCCACTACAATTGTTACATATGGATCTATTTGGTCCATCGAGAAAAAGGAGTTTCGGAGGTAATGTATATGCTTTGGTTATTGTCGACGATTTCCCTAGATATACTTGGACATTCTTTTTAGTGCAGAAAAGTGATGCATTCAAGGCGTTAATAAGTATGCTAAACAAATTCAGAATGATAAGTCTCTAACAATTGCCTCAATAAGAAGTGACCATGGCGGAGAATTACAAAATGCTCTATTTGAAGAATTCTGTGGAGAACATGGAATATCTCACAACTTCTCGGCACCAAGGACTCCACAACAAAATGGAGTGGTTGAAAGAAAGAATAGGTCTCTTGTGGAACTTGCTAGAACAATGCTTAGCGACTCAAACCTTCCAAAATACTTTTGGGCGGATGCGGTGAGCACGACATGTTTTGTTAACAATAGAGTTAACATTATACCAATCTTAAAGAAAACTCCATATGAACTTTTCAAAGGGAGAAAACCAAACATTGCTTTCTTTCATATATTTGGGTGCAAATGCTTTGTCCTAAACAATGACAAAGATAATTTGGGTAAGTTTGATGAGAAATCCGATGAAGGTATATTTCTTGGTTACTCACTCTCTAGTAAAGCATATAAAATATACAACAAAAGAACTTTGAATATTGAAGAATCTATGCATGTTTCTTTTGATGAATCTAACCCCTCCAAGGAGAATAATATTGTTTGTGATAATGATGATGAAATTTTAGAAGGTCCTTAAGAAAACTCTTCCAAGGATCAACCCATCAAACTAGAAGAATCACCTCAACAAGAATCGAATCTCAATGATCTACCAAAAGAATGGAGAACTCATAGAGATCATCCTATTGATAAAGTAATTGGTGATATAAGTCAAGGCGTGTCTACAAGATTAAATCTCAAGGATGCTTGCCTAAACATGGCGTTTGTCTCTCAAATTGAACCTTCCAAAGTTGATGAAGCTTTAGGCGATGACCAATGGATCATAGCTATGCAAGAAGAATTGAATCAATTTGAAAGGAATCAAGTTTGGGAACTCGTTCCTAGGCCAAGCAACAAACACATTATTGGAACAAGATGGGTGTTCAAAAACAAACTTGATGAGAATGGAATAATTGTTTGCAACAAAGCAAGATTAGTAGCACAAGGCTATAATCAAGAAGAAGGAATAGACTTTGAAGAAACTTTCGCTCCAGTTGCAAGGTTATAAGCTATTCGTCTCTTACTTGCCTATGCTTGTTCATTAAATTTTCAGCTTTTCCAAATGGACATCAAAAGCGCATTCTTGAATGGATATATCACTGAAGAAGTATACGTTAAGCAACCCCCCGGTTTTGAAGACTTCAAGAATCCATCTCATGTATATAAATTAATAAAAGCTCTCTATGGACTGGAACAAGCACCAAGGGCATGGTATGATCGTTTAAGCAACTTCTTATGCGAAAAAGGTTTTGAAAAAGGCAAAGTTGACAAGACTCTATTTATCAAGAAAATCAAAGGCGACACTTTGCTAGCACAAGTCTATGTTGATGACATCATCTTCGGTTCTTCAAATCAAGAAATATGTGAAGAATTCTCATCAATGATGCAAGGAGAATTTGAAATGTCCATGATGGGTAAAATGAACTATTTTCTTGGACTTCAAATCAAACAACTTAAAGATGGCATCTTCATCAACCAATCCAAATATTGCAAGGAACTCTTGAAAAGGTTTGACATGGATAGCTGCAAGGAAATGTCTACACCTATGGGTTCTGGTTCTTATGTTGATCAAGATGAATCAGGTGTTTCCATCGACATTACTAAATATCGAGGTATGATTGGCTCTTTATTATATTTGACGGCAAGCCGTCCTGACATAATGTTTAGTGTTTGTCTTTGTGCTTGCTTTCAAGCTAACCCAAAGGAATCTCATCTCACGGTGGTAAATAGGATCGTGAAGTATCTCAAAGGGACAACAAATGTCGGATTGTGGTATCCTAAAGGTAGTGTCTGCAACTTAATTGGTTATTCTGACGCGGATTATGCAGGATGTAAAATAGATAGAAAGAGCACAAGTGGTACTTGTCACATTCTTGGTAATCCATTAGTATCATGGGCCTGCAAGAAACAAGCATGTGTTGCTCTAAGCACGACCGAAGCTGATTATATTGCAGCGGGTAGTAGTTGCGCTCAAATTTTGTGGCTAAAACAACAACTTCGTGACTACGGACTCGATCTAGGGTACATTCCTCTAAGATGCGACAACACCAGTGCAATCAACATCACAAAGAATCCCGTCATGAATTCAAGGACTAAACATATAGACATTCGACATCATTTTCGCCATGATCATGTTCTTCAAGGAGATGTCCAGGTAACCTTTGTAGATACTCATAATCAGCTTGCCGATATCTTCACCAAACCTTTGGCAAAAGAACCTTTCTACAAAATTCGTTGAGAGCTCGGCATACTTGACGAACGCGACTTATAAGGTGCATTCTACCCTTGATATATCTTTTATATATGTTTTATACATGTTATATATGAATTTATGCTATGTGATACTTAATTTTTCAAGAAAATTTTGGTTTTGGACAATTTTTGTTGGTGCAAATCGATTGCACAAAGAGTGTAATCGATTGCACAAAGATATTTTTTCAATTCTGTCCATTTTGTTTCATGTGCAAATCGATTTCACCTTTAATGCAATCGATTGCACTATGTGCGTTTTGCTTTATTTTTTTTATTTTGTTTGTGTGCAAATCGATTCCACATGGTATGTCAATCGATTGAACGCACTGAAAGTAGCTTTTATGACAGAAAATTAATGTTGGTCAGAATTCCTCTCTCATATTCCCAAGACAAATACAATTCAATACTAATAACTCATTCCATACCTACCAAAATCACTTCCAATTCTCTGTCACAAAACCTTTCTCTCTCATAAAACCAAAAACCCCAAAACCCTAAAACTCCATATCCATGGCCTCAAGAATAAAGAGAAAGGCTTCAGTTTCAGATAAAGGGAAAAAGAAGATTAATTTAACATCCAATCCACTGCTCTCAACTCTCACCGAAGCGCAAGAAGTCAGATTTGTCAAAGACTTTCAAAGGAAAATTGTATCCAACCCCAAGTATGGTATACTCTCCTCCTTCCCTCAAGAATGTTTTTCATTTCAGAATGATCTAGCTGCTTATGGTCTGGAACCCTTGATTTCTTCGTACGGCCCATACTACCCGGATTTGGTAAGAATGTTTTTCAGTAACCTAACTCCCTACAAAGAAAAGATAGTCACATATGTTCTAGGCACTCGTATCTCTCTGACTCCTCAGGTTGTTGGTGAGATCTTGCATATTCCTTTCATCGAAAGCTCCCTATATGATCCTGAGAACGAAATACGGGATGGCTATTCGAAAAAGGGATTCTTTTACAGCATTGGGCGGTTAAGTGAAGCTGAATTTCACGCCAAACGGATACATGGTCTTGGCGGAGTAATTCCTTCCAGAGATTCCTGGAGTGCAGGTAACCTCCATATAGACGATCGCTTATTTCATTATTTCTTGGTCTATATACTTTTTCCAAGAGCTGGAAACCATTGTACGGTTACCGACTTCGAGATGCAGCTTATTTATGCAAGGAAGAAAGGAGTAAATGTAAACTGGGAAAGAATGATGATGATGCATATGCTGAGAGTGGATGAAAAGTCTAAATTCCTTCCATATGCTTATTTTGTCACTTTGATTATGGAGGAATTTGGTGTGGATTTTCGTGGTTTTAAAAAGGTGGAAATGGATCCTATTTTAAACAAAATTTCAATTAAGAATGTTGATTCAAGGATGGGCGTACATTTTAATCCGGAGACAAAGACCATCACCTATATTGGTGAAGATGTTGTTGGCAATGAAGATAATGACCAAGAAGTTGAAGGCGGTGAAGTTGTGCCTCCTCCTCCTACTGCTCCCTCTGGTCCAAGCAATCAAGAACTCATGGACTACATGGCTCAACAGTTTGCTTCTATGAACACCAACATCAACAATCAATGGAGTACAATCAATGACTCCACTACAACCTGGATAAATGATTTTCGCTCGGATGTGAACCAACAATTCTCATACCTTTATTCTCACCTTCATATCCCACCATACGACCCAAACAACCCCAGCTGGACCTCATCCTCATTACAAAGAACCGCCACTTCAACAACAATTCCCGAACCAAGGCTCATGGTCTTACAATCATCCAGACATTAATCACCCTTAATGTTCTGGATGACTATTTTTTTCTATTATGTTATCGTCTTACTCTTTCAATTTTTCTTTTGTTCAATTTTGTGTGTAACTCTTAAACAATGTGTGTTAATGTTTTAATTCTATAATTTTTGGTCAATTTTTTGCTCTATTATTATTTGCTTGAGGCATCTTTACCTTCTTTTTGATAATGTCAAAGGGGGAGAAATATGTATGGTACTTTATGCTTGTATTTCCGATGTCTTAATTTTCAAGGTACTCTCCAATCAAGATGAAGAATTGCAAGGATTCCAACCCTCTCCTACATAGGGGGAGTTTTGCATCTTAGGGGAAGAAGCTCTTCCGGAAAGTACATCACATGAAGAAAGATTGTTTGTCATCATCAAAAAGGGGGAGAATGTAAAATCAAGCTTCTCAAATAAGCTTTTGTTTTGATGAAGACAAACCATGGCTAATAAAGAAGGCAAAGATTTTGGTCAAGCATCTAAGCATCTAAGGATAATATCTTCACTCAAAGCTCTCAACAACTTTAAATGTATAATAATATTATCTACTTTGATCTTAAGATATAAATGCTCAAAAATGAAAAAGAAATGTTTAAGAATCATTACTCAAGCTTTTCAAAGATAAAATTTCACTTTTCTTCTGCATGCAATCGATTTACATCTTAGTGCAATCGATTGCACTCTTCAAAATTCCAAATCTTTTGCTTCTGTTTCTTTATGCAATCAATTAAATTGTTAGTACAATTGATTGCACACTTAAATTTTTCGAAACATTTTCTACTGACTTTGCATGCAATCGATTACATAGTTAGTGCAATCGATTGCACTCAATTAATTTTTGCTACTGACTTTGCATGCAATCGATTACATTGTTAATGCAATCGATTGCACTCTTAAAATTAAAAAAAAAAATAGTTGTTGAAAACCTTATGCAATCGATTACACCAAGGGTGAAATCGATTACACACTGCACGAATTTGAAAAATAACAGCTTTGTTCATGCCTTTTGATCATGCCTTTTCATTACATCTTTTCACTCAAACTTGGCATTTGTTCATGATACATTTCCAGATCTTCATGATGTTTCAAAAGGGTGTTATGAACATATAAATATTCAATTTCAAATCCAGATCTAACACCTTCTTTCAAAATATTTTTCTGAACTTTAAAAATACAAACTCAAGCATTCTTCATTTTCATGCATATGTTTTCTGCACATTTTCATACTTCAAACAAAAAACTTTGAGCAAATATATCTTGAGTCTTTGTACAATATTATTATTGAAAGAAGAAGATTATACATTGTCAAATCACTCTTAGTGATCAATATTACTCTACTCACTCAAACTCACAAATTGATATTTACTTACTTATTTTCCAGGATTTTTGGAATTAAGTTTAAGTGTTTTTGTTGAAATCTTGTCTTTCCAAGTTGCTGGATACAAGTGTAGTTACATTGAGAGGATTGTTATCATAGGTAACTTAGTGAAAATCCAAGAGGAATGTTCTTGGTCCAAGAGGATTGTTCTTGGTTTGGTTGGTAGTTCTTGTGTAAGTTTGCCACAATAAGGAAATCTCTTTCATGTTGAAAGGGGACTGGAGTACTCTCGGACTGTGAGGGGAACCAGGATATATCGCCCGTGTCTCTTTATTTTTCTGCATTCTTAAGCCTTCCTAAACTCACTTATAACCAGAAAAATAAGAACCATCATCACTAAAAACCACAATTTTTAAAAGTACCTAATTCACCCCCCTCTTAGGCGCACTTTGTACTTACATAAGGAAAGGGTGAAAAGAACAGGAAAGACTTTTGAGATATTTTCTTGAGTTCGGGGGGTAGGTTATGAAAAGGGAAGGTGTTAGCAACCTTTTCATCCATAGTTATCTATGGGATCTTAGTTGCTTGCTAGATCACTTTTGAAATTGCTTTGTTTGAAATGTGTTGTGGTGGGTTTTGAAAATATTTTTGAAAAGCGCATTCGTTTAGGCAAACTTTGTAATGATTCTCGTATCTATAAGAATGCATACAAAGTGTTGGACCTTTTGAAAATATTTCATGTTTTGAAAGTGTTTAGTGTGTTTGAAAAGATGTTTATTTTTGAAGATGTATTATGAGCAAGCAAATAAGAATGTTCTACCTACTCAAAAGTATTTTGTTCATTTCTTCCTTCCTTTGATATTGCTATCGCAATATTGATTTGTAAGTAGCCTTATCTTTGGATGTAAAGGGAGGGGCGTGGGTCATCATATAGTCATGAATAGAAACGTTGTGAGATATCTTAGCATTTCTCTTGAGGGACTAAGATCATTTGTAAGGCAACATTCGTAGCGTCATCGAGGGACTATGATCTTGTATTTTTTATTGTTTTTGCTAAGATGTCTCACATGCATATCATGACCATTTTCTCAAGGCAACAAGTGGAGTTAACCCTAGAGGTACAAAGTGTGCAAGTGTATGTATTTCATGCTTGGTTTATCTTGAATAAGGGTTTTGTAAGTATTGATTTTATCTTTCCATATAAACCCTAATTTACTAGCATTTATATGAAAGCGATAAATTGCGAAAAGTAAATGTTCTACGCTATTACATCATTTGGGGATAGGGGATACAAATGTACAAATGGGGATTGCAAGAAATTTAAACCTAAGTTACTATTACAACCATATTAAATTGAATGACAATGTACAAGAAATGTAAGTATAATGTACAAAGAATAAAGTGATATGAAATTGTTTTTGTTTAAGTTTTTGTTAAGAAAATGTTTTCTAACCTAATTAACTAAGAAAATAAATTAATTTGATTTAAGAAAACTAAACCTAGGTTGATTAGAAAAGAAATTAAGATAATTGAAAAAAAACAAGTTTTTAGGGTTTTATGAAAAATATTTTTAGTTTAATTAATCAAACTAAAGTGAATAGACAAATTAATTAAATTCTAAATTTCTAAATTAATAAAAATAAAATAACCTAAGTCTAATATTAATTATGTTTAAGGAAAGGAATTTTGAATAAAAAAATATTTTGTCTTTTGGTTTTAAAAGAAATAAAATATAAGTATATAAAAAATTAAATATTTTTGGTTTTTTATTGATAAAAATAATAATAATAATAATAATAATAATAATAATAATAATAATAATAATAATAATAAAAATAATAAAAATATAAAAGAAAAGAATAATGAAAAAAAATAAAATATAAAAATAAGTCAGGGGTGTAAAATGGCATGGGGTGTTTAGAAGCAAAAACAATTTTTGTGTTTGATTAGGCTCAAGTTGATTTTTGGATTCAGAAAAGAAATATATATATAAAAAACAATGGGCCTTTATGGTGATAAGTAGACAAGGGGTATTATTAAGAAAAAAATGCAAGGCCCAGAGAGAGATGGCCCAAGCGTGCATGCTGTGTGACAAAAGGAAAAAAATGTTAGAAAAATAAGGCAAAAGGGCAGCGCTGGGGCTCAAACCCAGGCACTTAGCAATATGCACGCGCTTCCTTTACCACTGGGGTGGCTATACATCCGGTAACTTAAACAAAACCATAAATGTATATTGCAAATCCATTCCTAGGCATGTACTTCATCTTCAACCTCACGCCCAGCCAGACCACCTGTATCTTATTCATTTCTCAATGAAAATTAAAATTGCAAATATGAAAGTTGTTTCATTTTTCCTCACGATTTCAGAAATGTAAATTACTTAAACTATAAATCGAAGATAAGCAAGAATTTTGTTGGCCCTAATATGAACCCTAATTTTTCTAGAAATTTCAATCTCAAATTTTTATAAGCTCAAGCAATATAAATGAATACTATGAACACCGTTAGTTTCAGGGAAATGATGTCTACATTTTGTCTTTGAAAATGGAAGCCTAACAATGCCTATATGAAGAGTTGAAAGTTCAGAAAATTACCTTCAAAACTGGAAACCATGAAATGAGTTATATGACCTTTCAAGGTGTTGTGATGATTGAGTTAACTTTAGTGAACTTCCAAGAAGCTAATGCAATGATTAGTTTGTGCCGAGGATGGCTGGGATGGCCTGGAGAAGTCAAGATGCAATGCCCTATTTTTGAAAATGGAGGTTGGTAAAGATGGAGTTACAGTTGGATAACATGTGTTGGGATTGTTTATGTATGGTATTTAAAATCTTTAGGAACCAAAAGGCCAAGAAACGCACGAGTATATTTGAAGATTGGGTTCAAAACTCATAAATGACAAGTTTTGAGGTGTTCTTGGTGATTATCTGTTTTAGGGTGTTTCAGGGCTTTAGAATTCGTGTGTTTGCTTATAAATAACTTGTATAGTTATAAGCAAAAGGTCTTAGGATTTGAAGTTGACAGATTTGTGAGATCTAGAGTTATGGCTTGTTACTTGAAGAAAAGGGGAAAACAAGTTTCAATGTGTTGTACAAGTATGGTCTGAGTTGGTAGGAGGTTCTAGCCATATTTCTTTTTGTTTTTGACTTTGCTTGTGTTCAGATGAAACAAGTTAGGAGCTCTATCCATTGACTTTTGCAATAAAGCTTGCTTTTCCAAAATGGAAGTGTTACCTTTGTGCCATTAATGGAATAACTATTTGGACAATGCCTCAAATTCTTGGATCAAAGCTCTAACAGTTATGTAAACATTTAATTATGGAGTGAAATGTAAGTTAGAAGCCTAAAAAGTGGGATTTCTACAACATGCTTGAAGATTGGATCAAGTGTTCTTCACAAATTTGCCTTGTAAAACAAGAATGAAACTCTAACTTCATGGCTTCGATTCTCTTAGCTCAAACATGATCTCAATGAGTTCTGGGACTTTTTAGAAATCTCGTAACATTCTCTAAAATTCCTCTTTGAATCACTTTCACAAAATCCAATTGGAACTATGTGAAACTTGGCGAAGAAGTTAGGTCAAAATCCTGACTTAAAATGCTCAAAATTTCACTAAGTGCTTTATTTTCATGGACATGTCTTTATGAATTAATAACTTGAGATCCAAGAATTTATAGAAAAGGTCTATCCTAAAATGTTTTGGATCTCATTAAGATCTACAACTTTCATGTTGTAAGTTTTCCTTGAATCATCTTGCATCATGGTGAAATTTTGGCACAAAGTCATGAAAAAAAGTTAACTTTTCAACACTTAGAAAAATTTCTAAGTCTTAGAATTTTGACTTTTCAAAGATAATTTTGAATTTTTGATTTCTTGATGAACAATCTTAATATTTTGACATGTCTTGATGAAATATTATTTTTGAAACTTGATTTTGATCAAAAAGTCAAAGTTTGACTTTTCAGTGTATCAGTTGACTTTTCATCAGTTGACTGAATTTCAACTCTCAATCAATTGATCTTTGGGGAAGTTTTGAACCATACCATTAGGTTAAAATGATACATTTGAATCCTTGATATCATTTCTCAATCCAATAAGTCATGTATTTAGCCAACAGTCAAAAATTAAGCCTCTTCAATCAAAACCCTAATTTTGACCATTTTGCCCTTTTGGTGATCTGATCAAATTTCTTGAGGAATTGTGATCCAAACTTGATAAATTGACATATATGAGTTCAAAATGTTGATATGAATAAAAAATTATGAAATTTGACTATAAATTGACCACAATTGACTTTTTCCCATTATAGTTGATTTTAAGTCAACTGATCAATTAACTGAGCAAAAATGTGATCCAAAGCTTGAAACTTGACATGAGCAATCATGGGAGTCCAAAATGATCCATGAAAGTCATATGAAGCATTAAAAGTCCAATTATCCTTGTACAAACTCAAACCCTAGTTTTGAGTCATCAGTGCTTGAGGAGGTGTCTTGAGTTGATCAAACCTTATGCAATCTTGAATTAATAGAGATCTTGTGATAGAATCCTTGAGAACTTGAGAGGAAAATTTTTGGGGTACAACAATATGCAGTTTAGAAAAACTAATTATCAAAAACCAAGGATCAATTCAAGAAGTAGATAAGAAGAGCTTTCATCCAAAGAAGTTGTTCATCAGATAAGTTGATGCTTGTATATCGGAAGACAATACTCAAATATCTGAAAGAGCATGACTCTACAACAAAGAAGAATCTTCTGGATCATTATCAATCCTTAATTAGAATCAATCCAGCAAGAAGAAAAGAATCAAAGCTCAAGAATTCAGATACTTGAGAATCAGATAAGTTGTTGTCATAATATCTGATTTCAAGGTCCATTATCAAAAAAGCTTTTAATATCTTTATCAGAAAAGCTTTCACGTACAACCATAAGACTTGTTTCTCATATAGGTTGTTGTCAATCATTCTGAAAACAAGAATCCACTATTGAAAGTATCTGAAATGAAACATCCTCTCAACTCAATCTTCATCTCTCAGATCAGAAAAGAAACATGCCTTCAAGAGTAGTTCTAGATAAGAAGAAAAGCTTCATTCTTCAGATAGGTTGTTTCCCATAATTCTGA
Organism: Vicia faba; assembly: GCA_948472305.1. NCBI lineage: Eukaryota > Viridiplantae > Streptophyta > Magnoliopsida > Fabales > Fabaceae > Vicia > Vicia faba. Next base: position 334,169,943 of record OX451735.1, read on the forward strand.
AGACAAGATTTGATTCTGAACTATCTGATGCTCCTACACTACAACAACAAAGTAGTTTCTGAACTACTCACCAGTCATTCATCAGAAGAACTGAGACAAGTGATTGATATCTTCCAAGCTTAATACTTCAGAATCAGATGTACATCATCAGAAGATAAAGATCAAGAAACTTAGTCAAGAATAAAATAATACATTGGTTGTACTACTCACAAAATTTATTCTCCCACTGATGTACGCTATCTACTGCAAGAAGCAGGTATATGAAAGTGATGTTTCATATTGTTCCAAATCTCTCTTGAAAATATCCATTGGGAATCAACCTTTGAAAGGGGAAAATACTTCTCTATCCTTACAACGAATCTTTTATTTAAAGGCTATAAAAGGAGAAATATTAAACGAAGAAAAGTCGCTGGAAAGCCATGGATGCAGACACTATTAGAGTTTTCATGTTGAACATGTTAAAGCTAACTAAATATGAAGAAAGAAGATGAAAAAGAATAATTCTACAAGATACTATTCAAACTCTCCATTATATAAATCTTGGAAGAATTATGAAGAAGCAAGGAGTTATTGCTCATAGGTTGCTCAACAAAAAAGATGAAGACAAGGAAAGTACAAGATGTTATTGAAACAACTGGCTGAATAGTCATCTGATAAAATGTCAATGAAGTCGCCATCAAACGTATTTTATCCTAATAGGAAGGGAAAGGTAGACATCGAGAAAACCTAAAGGGGTGAAATCACGGTCTTGCAACCAAGAGATCGGGTAAGGGAGTCTATTACGCGAGGGGAAGGTATTAGCACCCCACACGCCCGTAGTACTCCATGGTATCCACTCTTGTTGTCTAATCTTATGGGTGTGTTCAAATCTATATCTAAGCTAAACAAGGAATGCATGCAAAATAAAGGAGAAAAGAATGTAGGGAAAATGAAAGTTGTGCTCGTTCGGGCCCTACCCCGATGCCTACGTATCCCTTTTAAGGAATCAGAGTAGCCGTAGTTCGGCTCACATGTTTCAGTTTGTTTTGTGTTTTTTAATTGATCAATGTTAGGTTCAAATAAATCCACCACGGCTCGACCTTTGGAAACTCACGACCTGTAGCGGAAGGGAACTAACATGTTATTAGAAAAGAAATGCCGATTGGAAAAAAGAAAGGTGTTGGTTTGTCTTTTTTACCTTGAGAAAGTATTTGAAAGTTTTAAGTGTTTTATGATTTGCAAAGAAAAAGAAAAGAAAGGTTTTTGTTTTATTATGAAAAGGATGCAAAAGAAAAGAAAACATCTAAGGGAGACTAACCTAAATCTATCCCTAATGTTATCACACAAATGATTGACCCTAAAGTTGAGTTTTAAAGGGGAAACTCTAACCTGTGTTGACATGCATGGATAACAATCCTAATGTCTATCTCAAATCATCATCTATAGATGAATCAAGAAGTCCTAAAGGAGCATAGCAAGGTTCTATCACCTAAAACATGTCTATCTCGAATCATCATTTATAGTTGAAATGAGAGCTCCTAAGGGAACATGCTGAGGGTATATAATCTCAAAACATGCACACAAAGGAGAAATCAAGCAAGCAAGCCAACAAGCTCAAGAGAGCACAAACAATATGTCGAGAGCATCAAATGCTAACTGAAGTCAAATGCTTAACCATGATATTAACAATCAAGGTAGGTATAAAATCAGGTAGGGATGCTTTAGCCAAGGGGTCATATCAACCAAGGTAAACAAGCGGGGAGTGGATAGAAGAAAATAGCACAGAGCATCAACACCGACCAACGCGAGCTCAAGGAAAAATGTGGGAGATCGATTACAGATGCCTTTTCCGCTTGACGACTCAATAACCATGATCTGCACAACTCCGAAGCATCGACGTACAACGTGAGCTAAGGATGACACGAACTAGAATGTGCGGGGGTCGATTTCGGATCCTCCCTGCTTGGCTAATTTTGAGGACTTATTATTTGTAATATAATGCGGGCACAAATGTAAACACACATGCAGAATACCTACTTCAAAGGTAGGATTTTAAACAATCATAATTACCATACAAAAAGTGGTGCCTGCTACAGGTCTTTAAATAGATACTTCGAGCGCACGCTCTTTATTTCCTACTTCCTTATTCTCATGATCTCTAGAAAGAAATAAAGAATTCGACAACGAATACAGTAAAAAGGTATGAGAGAAATACCAAACGGATAATAATCGGTATCAAGCAAGAAAAAATAAGAAACCCTGAAAACTTCGAGCAAGCTAGCATCAACAAAGAAATTTTGTGAGAATATGCGTCGAAGCATCAATAAGCAAGATCAGAATGTGTAACTGGCACATCTGTATCACAAAGTGCCTGCATAAAATGCTATTAGGAAAAACAAGAACGGAATGTGTATCGACACATTCGTATTCTCGAGCACCTGCACAAAATACAACTATACAAGATATGAGGCACAAGACAATGGCATGTGTGTCGAACGCAAAAATCATACCACAAATCGAAAGTCCAAGCGAGTTTTCCGATAAAATAATCGAGTAATAATCATATGATCAGAAACTATCCAAATTTACCTTGCACAAACAACACACGTGTTAAAAATAACAAGGAAAATTAAAGTATAAAAGAGTAGAAGGAAATTTAGAGCAAACAATACCCAAAGCAAAGCCAAAGAAGCAAAAAGAAAAAATTTGGAAAAGATGCGTCGACTGCAACAGGGCATGAGTCAAATCATCATGAAATTTTCTCAGTTTGCATCGACCGGTGGGTCGGTGCAACACTTCCCGCAGGTGACCAGAATGTTTGCATCGATCGCAACAGGCTATGCGGCGACCGCAATAGGCTATGCGTCGACTCATGCCCAGGATTTTTCTCAGTTTCCATTGACCGAAGGGTCGGTGCAACACTTCCCGTGTGTGGTCCAAAATGTTTGTGTCGACTTAAAAATCCTATGCGTCGACTCAACTGCAGTCTTGTTCAATTGAAACTTTGAAGCAACATAACTTTTACATCGAGTTTCCGTTTCGCACATGGTTCGAATCGTTGGAAAGCTTGAAAATTATAGAATATCCACGACACGAAACGGAAACCAAAACAAAAAAAATTATACGACAAATTCTCCGATCTTAGCACGATCGACATGTGAATTCATGATCCAATTTCATGAGTTTTGATGCATTTTAATCAGATCAAAAACCAAATTCACATCAATTATGCTATGACCATAGCGCAAGGAAATTTGTACGCAACCAAAAATCTATTTAATCACGGGGTAAGATCAATGCACAATGGCTCAAGCATTTTGTCAAACACATAATCTCTGAAATTCAACTCATGATTTTTTCACAATTAGATATCCAAATTATACCACACATAATCAATCAAGAATCATCAATTAAGCTTGAAACAACTTCAACATTTTGTTTTCTCAAATACGCACTTTCATGAAAATAAATTAATTGAATAAGCACTTATTTAATCATCCAATTTTGGATTTACACATCATGATTCAAGATCAATTAACATTTTCATAATCGAAATCACTTCCACAATTCAAATTAGACCAGAGTTCAATTTATTAATCCATAAAAATGCCTATTTAAGAATTACTTATTTGAAAAGTGCTTAAATTAAGAAAAGCTTAATGTATAATTGAAGAGCAAGCTTAGGTATAGATATCGCATCAATCGAATTCGAGATCGGAGAAGAATTGAGCTTCTTTGACTTTTGGATCTTGAAAAAGTTGTTGGAAAAGTTGTTGGTGTTCTTGATGAAAATGAGAGAAAGTTGCTCTTTGATCCTTGAGCAAGATGAGAGAAATTTTTTGAGTGTTTTTGAGAATTGGTCAATTATGAGAGTCCCTTTGAAAATTGGATCGAATAAGAATATATAGTGTGCCCTTTTTTTAATGAATGAGTCTCCAATAAACAAATATATAGTGTGCCCTTAAGATCAAATTTGTCGGTCCCTCGTTGCAGCTTTCGAAGTTTAAATGTGAAACTAAAATGTAGCCAACGTCGACGAAAACACCATGTCCGAAGATAGGCTCAATCGGATAAATAGTGATTTAGTTAAGATTTTTTGAAGTTTCGTCTCAAATGAAAATATTTCTGAGTTCAGGATTTTCAAATGCGTTGCGCGCGTTTTGGACCGAAAACGAAGGCTTTCGGTATACCGTTCGAATTGGAAATCTGAAAGAAATATTCAGCTAACTCAATTTTTGAACCAATGCCGCTGAAACCAGCTCGATACGATAAGATACGACCGAGTTATAATTTTTTGAAGATGAAGCAGGTGAACATTTGTCACAATTTTCTTGTGCGAACATATTTGATAAATTCATATATTCGAAGACTCTCTGAGTAGAACTGGCTTCCGACCGTGAGATACGAAATGTAGATGACATCAAGATGGAATTTTGGCCACCAGAACAGGATCAAACCGAGTCACGGGCTTCGAGTTATGAATTTTTTTTAGTGCGCCAAAACTGCACTTTCAGCACCTTTTTCTTTGTATTTTTCACCATATAACTTCCAAAAGAATCGCGTATTCGGAGACTTTCCTTTGAGAATTAGCTTTTGGTACGAACACGAAAATTGAATAGAACACCGAGACATTTTCAAAAACTTAATAACCAACCCAAAACACCATTCCAATCTGGATATGCGAATTTTCAAACTCAGATCAGTCAAAACACCTTTTCCAATTCGCACTATTTCAAATTCACCGAAAACACCTAAATCTTCCACAACTCAAACATGCATTGAGAAATTATGAGAGCTTTGTTGTGTTGATCAAATACCTTGACCCCATGAACACGGAACCAATGATATGCATGCATGTGTATATGCAAATAGAGTATAAGTCAATCAAAGTTAAAACAAAGAGGGCAAATTTTGGGGTGCAACAGCTACCCCTATTTAATTATCTTAAACCTGAAGGTGAGATTGGCGGATACCTTTCGAACTTTCAAGGTGGAATAAGATTAAATACTTAAAAGAACCCGAAAATTTGCACTTCAAAGCCAGTCAGGTATTAGTATATTTTTTTTCTTCTGTATCTTCTATTTTTTGCTTTTTTAGATTGTAGTAGTTACCTGGGAAAATATCTTGGATGTCAGGTCAAGGTTAGACACACAGGACAAAGATTAGATACTCAAGAAAAAGATCCACTACAACGAACTCAATCGAAGATATCGGGAAACATGAGATCCCACAGTGATTTCACCCAATGACAACAAAGATGAATGAGACCTAACAAAGCGATCTCAAATGAAACTATCAGAAATGGAAGGGATCTAACAAAGTGATCTTGACCAGAAATACAAAAGAAGGAAGAAATCCAACACATCAATTTCGACCAAAGATATCAGAGATGGAAGAGATCTAACACAGCAATCTCGACCAGATATATCAAGGAAGGAAGAAGTCTAACACAACAACTTCAACCAAAGATATTAAAGCAGGAAGAGACCTAACACAGTGGACTCGACTGAAGATATCGAAGATGGAAGAGATCTAACACAGCGATCTTGACCAGATATATCAAGGAAGGAAGAAATCTAACACAACGACTTCAACCTAAAATATCAAAAGAGGAAGGGACCTAACACAGCGGACTCGACCGAAGATATCGAAGATGAAAGAGATCTAACAAAGTGATCTCGACTGGATATATCAAGGAAGGATGAAATCTAACACATCGATTTCAACCAAAAATATCAAAAGACGAAGATACCTAACACACCGGACTCGACCGAAGATATCAAAGATGGAAGAGATCTAACAAAGTAATCTCGACCGAATATATCAAGGAAGGATGAAATATAACACAATGATTTCAATCAAAGATATCAAAGAAGGAAGAGACCTAACACAACATACTCGATCGAAGATATCAAAGATGGAAGAGATCTAACAAAGTGATCTCGACCAGATATATCAAGGAAGGAAGAAATCTAACACAACAATTTCAACCAAAGATATCAAAGAAGGAAGAGACCTAACACAACAAACTCGACCGAAGATATCAAAGATGGAAGAGATCTAACAGTGATCTCGACCGGATATATCAAGGAAGGATGAAATCTAACACATCAATTTCAACCAGAGATATCAAAGAAGGAAGAGACCTAACACAGCGAACTGGACCGAAGATATCGAAGATGGAAGAGATCTAACAAAGTGATCTCGACCGAATATATCAAGGAAGGATGAAATCTAACACATCGATTTCAACCAAAGATATCAAAGAAGGAAGAGACCTAACAAAGAGGAATCGACCGAAGATATTGAAGATGGAAGAGATCTAACAAAGTGATCTTAAACGAATATATCAAGGAAGGAAGAAATATAACACATCAATTTCAACCAAAGATATCAAAGAAGGAATAGTAACTGCAGATAGACTCCTGGAGAAAGAACACCGATTAAAGGTGAACTGGGGGTAAAATATACATGTCTGGTCAACATTAGACACACACACAATAAAGAGATCTACCATAGCAGACTCTCACAGGGGATATTAGCCCAACTAAAGAAAACCCAATCAAAATGGATAAACCCAAGCCAAAGAACCGACTAAACAAAAATCCTTAGAGGACACCGATCAAAGGTGAACTCGACAAGAGAAAGAGACCAGCCAAAGGGGACTATAACAAGATTTTCCAACAAAGGTCGAGCTTTAAAAAGATTGGGAATATGCAAGAACCACAATATCCATCGTACTCTGACAACGAGATAGACACGAATAAAATAAAACCAAAGACTTGCAATGGCAAGAAGAAACCACAACTTACTGGGGAAATGGATAATACCAAAGACCCGAATGGTGGTAAATCAAATAGACTCCATTGGGGAAACATGATAATATCACCCTAGGCCTGTTGTGGAGATAATTAAAATCTGAGCGTATAACAATTTGGTTACCACAGGTGAACATAATTGGCTTATACTTATGCATGTTTGAAAAAAATTATAGCGTAATGCCACATAGAATGGAAATGCTACGAGTTTTGGTAGATGCAATGTAATGATGCATGCTTAGTAATGCACCAGGGAAATCACATTAATAATCGGATGCTGGGAAGACAATGAAATTCCGAACGATTATTCTTGCATATCTGATCTTCTGTAGAGAAAAGGCAATGAACTTCAATGGGAAACCGAGATTCGGAACCACCACCCTCTAAAGATTGATATCAATATGGAAGTAACTTCTTGGGGAGAATACTACAAAAATAAATTGTAGTTCAGTGAAAATCTTGAATTCTGATCAAACCCTCAACTTCTTGGGAAGTAAATTCTTTATCTTCTTGTTAGAAATAGGAGAGCTTCATTGGGGATGGAAACTTTCTCGCATAGATTTTCTTGAAGAAGATAGCTTCTACTGGGGAGTATGGAAATTCTTAAATAAAAAGAATTCTACTCATACCACACTGGGGATAACATCGTCGTGGGGTAAAAAGTCTTCACTTGGGGGAGAAGCAAATATCTTGGGACAAAGACTCCACTGGTGATATTTCAACAAAATCTTTTGTCACCAGGGATGAAAGAGTTATGACTGGAACTCCTATGCACACCATATTGGGGAGACATGACACTTGCTCTACTAGGGAAAGAAGAATTCGCTCCACTGGGAAATGATAGATAAGGTACTCTGACAGGTCCTTAAAATTCGGCTTCGACTGGGGACAAAGACTACCTCATACACTAGGGGGCCAAAGCGTTTAGATGATAACATCAACAATATCCGGTTGCACTGAGTGTAGCCATCTCTACAAGATTCAAGCCGGCAAGAAGTTTTGTACTTGGGAGTAGAAATCATTTCATTGCGGATGATGGTTGTCCTCATGAGGATAACAAACTAGAATCTCCTATAGGAAAACATGAGTCTCTTTAAGAACTCTGATATAGGCAAACCACATTGAAGAGAGAGGGAGTGCATCCCTCATTGAGTAGGAGAGTACATACTTCATGGGGAGGATGACTGCAAACCTCATTGGGGAAGCTATAGAATTCCGACTTCAAGGGAAGTATACTAAAAATCTCCAATTGGTGAATAAAATGATTCTTCTGAGAAAACCTGGAATGAAACAGGATGCATTGAGAAAGATTGATGCTCGGGAGAAAGTACACCTTTATTGGGGGGAATACTGCAAAAATAAATTGCAGTAGAGGAAGTTTTGAACTCCGATCCAACTCCCAACCTCATGGGGAAAACATCCAACATTTCTTTCTAATGATAAAGGGAATCTTGCTGGGAATTGGGATCTTCTGATGTAAATCCTCAATAAAAGTGACTTCGAATGGGGGATCACAAAAATTCTTGAATAAAAGAATTCTACCCAGGTCACACGCGGAATACCACCATTGTCGAGGGTAACAATATTCACTTGAAGAAGAGAAGGGCGCCTTTGAACCAAAAGCTTTGAGGTTTAAAACTCCACCGAGGAAATATTTCAGCAATAATCTATAGCTAGGGATAAAAGAATTCTAAACGGAATTCGTCCATGCACACTGCCCCAGAAAAAAAGGACTTGCTCTATTGGGCATAATAAGCATACCGATCAAACATCTCTTCAAGAATACCTGATAGGGGGTAAGCTTCCCTGGAGAGAAAAGATACGAACTTCATAGAGACAATGAACGATAACCTCGTGAGGGGGATAAATGCCAACCACAGAGTTGTAGAGTATCAACTTCAAGGGGATACAACAAAGGTATACAATCTAATGAAATGATCTTTCCCAGATTTGACGAAGAAAAGTAGACTGCGCTGAAGAAGAAGGTTATACAAGACCTGTTGAAATTCACTTCTTCGGAGATAAGCCCTCTGGAAGGGACAAACTCTTAAACAAACTCTTATCAAGAGTGCTGACTTCAGTGGGGATTATGCATGGGTATGCTTCCACTGGGGATGAGGAATTCTGTCTGGGGAAAGCGCACCTTTATTGGGGATGAGTGATTCTGTTTTGAGCTAAGGTGAGGATTCACTATGGAAATTGGATCCATTCCACAAAAATCTTCATATTGGTCGCATACAGACCCTTCTTGATTCATTTGTTGGTATGCTTCTTGTCATAAAAGACCAACAACACTTGCTAAAAGAGAAATTGTGGCAATATACCCATGCTTGGGAATGGAAAACTTCATTAAAGAATAAACAATTTGAACTACCAACCAATGGGTAAAAACTGCGATGCAAGATTGCAACTTCATCATGTCAACTCCAAGGAGAAATGCCACTAAAGAATGGACTTTGGAAAAGATGTTGCAAAAATAAATTGCGGTCCACTGAAAAGAAATCATCTTGACTTTAAACAACTTCTAAATTTCCATGGAGAAGAACCATTCTCCTCCCACGGAGAAATGAGGAATTCTTCTTTGGGAATAAAGATCTCGGAAGAGAAACCCCTTAGCAGGCAGACCTTTGTCAAGTAGCAATGGATCTTTTACTAGGTAGAGGCATCCTCCTAGGGAACAACATTTCCATCACTTCTTGCACGGGTAAACAACCTTAAATGATCTTTGCGTTGCTGCTCGTTTCCTACTGAGGATAACAATCTGAACTTCAATTGGAGATAATGATCTAGACTTCTGATGAAGGAACACCAATAAATGGACTTAAGTCTCTGATGAGCCAAGGATAACAATCTTAACTTCTCGACATGATTTTCAAACTCATAAATTGTTTAGCCCGCACCTGGATTTAATATGATCAACCCTTGAAGAGAAGAAAATTCCCCTGCATAATGCCCTGCCCCAGTATGTAGGGTCTTTGAAAAAATTTGGCCTGAGAGGACTTCGAGAGATCTGTACCATAAAGATAAACAACCCCAGTATTATGAACTTTGGAACACGGCTCTTGGCTAACCAAAGTCGGAGATGGTTTCAACCATGCTTGGGCGAGTGCCCCTGATTACTCAGGACTTTGAGAGACTCTTCGAATCTTGACGTAATTGCCCCAGTTTGAATGTACTTTGAGGGATCAAATCTTAACTTGAGTGCCTCATATTGGCTGAACACTTACCCAACAGAGTATTCAACATGCTTGCCCCTACTCAACAGATTCTCGACAAACCTTTTCTTCGTCTCATGCTTGGGGAGAAATGAGAAGTTCGCAGAGTTTTGGAGACAACACAACCTTAGGGTGGCCAACTTATGTCTTGAACATAGGGTACTTCATAACCATACTTCTTAACTTGGACTACTTCGTTCTGCAAGGGATACTTGAAGACAATACGTCCATCATGACCAACTGAAAATAATGCACCATTGCTTGATAGAAACTTCTTAGCAATCAACTTTTGCAATCTACTCCAGATCATTTCTCAATCTAGTATAATTTTACTCAATGGAGTTAGTAGAAGGTCTACCCCAGATTAAGATCAGTCTCACAAATGATTTACCTTTCAAAGGTATCCTGAAGCAATTTGTCCCTTGAGCTAATCAAACTTTCATCTGATGCTCATTATGCAAGTTTCCTTGATGTTTAAGTACTTGTTCATATGCAAAGAATGTTTATTCTAAGAATGATAATTCTAATAAAAATCTTATGTTTGTGTTGAAGTTTAAAAACTTGTATTGAAAAGATGTTGAAACATCAAAATTTTTGTACGAAAGAAATTAAAAAGATGATGTGATACCAACTCAAAAGTTTTAGCAAGCCTCATTGGAGTCAGATTACCATATTCTCATTACAGTGCACTTTCGAATTAACCCATGATTTAGTTAGGACTTTTCAGGGGTGTAACATGGCCTAGTTCACGGTTTTAGAAAAAAGGATTTAAGGCTCAAAATTATTTGGTGCCCACCCCTTTCATGATGTTCTCCAGTCCTAAATTCAGTTAAATTGACACGGACATTCATCTCTCAAGAGGAGTTTTGAAATGATTGAGGAGTCACTGAGGTTTCTTGGACATGGCAATCACTCACCTCTTTCTTTCTTGGTTTCTGATCACACAACTTTGTTCTTTGCTGAGGATTTTCATTTTGTAATCCTTTTTTTCTTTTTGCAATTTTTGTTTTCCCTAAATTTTCCCTAGACAATTTTTCCAAATTTGACTTTGAAGTCCAGCGGGATGCCCTGAATCTTGCCTAAGCGACTTTTTTTTTTCATGTTCCGACTTAGCAGGGATTTTTTTCTCTTTCTTTTCTATTTTCAATCATTCTTTTTTTTAACAAGTCGTGTGACTTTGAGTCGTTTTCGACTTTATTGGACCTGATTATGACTTCCTGAGTCTTTAGTAGATGAGGGATAACCATTGTTGTATCGTCATCTGTGGACTTCCTGATGTGCGAGAGATACCCATTGGGATATCATTCTCTTTGATGCACGCTGCTGACAGATGAGGGTTAACCATTATGGTTTTGACTTTCCTCAGCCTTTTGATGGATAACCATTGTTGTATCCTTAGATGCGCATTCCTGGTGAGTTTTGAATGCTCAATCAGATTAACTGAAATCTACCCTGCCCTGGGTTAAATCTGAGGGTTTTTTCTGACAATAAAATAAACTCCTATTTCAAGGATCAAAGGGGTTGACGAGGGTCTATCTCCCTTATATCTCTAGTGTTTGGGAATTTGAAACAAGGCATGTACATCGTCAGCATGGTTTTTATTCAAAAGCACTTCATTTGAAGTTTTTGGTATATTACTCATCGTCCTCCCTCTAGAGGTTTTTGATTTATTTAAAAAGAGTTAGGTATCAAAAAGCAAAGAAAAACATTAATGAGTGAATACAAATGGATTAATTCAAGACAAACATATTCAATACATTATGATTAATATTCAGAAATAAGCAAGTTTTGCATACAAGAAAGTACTGAACCAAACAAGAAAAATTAAAAATGAGAATGCAAATGTAATTTGAAATTACCATGTTGAGGAGACTAGTCTCCGTATGGACTTGTTGCCTCAGACAATGATCTGGCGGTCTTGACGTTCAATGAGTCAAAGGGGACTTCAAATCTGACTGGCTGGCCCAAAATTGACAGTCTTTGTGTCACGCAGGTCTTGCACCTTTTCTTTTAATGGTTTACAACCTTCAGTTGAATGGCCAAATGGACCATAATGGTAATCACATCCGATACTCTCAACAAATGTTATGAATGTTTTATCAAGCGAACTTGCATAAACTGTATCTCAAAGTATCTTCTACCACAGAGAAGAAATGTCAACCATCTTCTACTACACAAAAGAGAAAATCCAACAACCATACCAAAGGATCTTCTATTACACAAAAGAAACTAAAATTCATCTCCTACTTCACAAAAGAGAAGTTTTAGCAACTGAATTTTAGGGAATCTCCTTCTTCACAAAAGAATCTCCGTCTTCTACTACACAGAAGTAAAATTCAGTAACTATAACAAGAATCTTCTACTACACAGAAGAAACTAAACTCTGAATTTATAATTCGACCTTTGAGTTATTTTTATTCTACACAATAATATATGTCCAAGAACTTGATATCTTATACTTCTTCATCATAGAAGTATCACCTCATCTTCCACTTCACAAAAGAAACACAACTGAGGAGAAAGAGTCTGAAACGGTTTGTCAAACATGGATTGATCCTTGGAAAAGGAGTCAACCAAGTGGTCTTGAATATCATAACCAGGTTCCCCAGAATGGAAGACACATCTAGCATTTGGATCGAAATCAGGAGAGAAATTTGTGGGAGGATGACTCAAAGCACGAAGCTTAATCAATTGAGCTTCCAACACATGGGAAAGCAACTGGATGCAAGGTATATAGATTGTATCAACATACTTCTCAAGCTTTTTCTGTCTCCACTGGTAAAAATTTTCCCCATGGGTTCACTTGGAGACTAGAAACTAGTTACTGATGAGAAAATATGCGAACAGGAAGTTCCAGGTGAGACCCATAAAGTATCTCATTATTTGAAAAATGTCCCATAGAATTGGGGATGAATGACAGCTCCTGTTGCAACAACATATATATAGGATCACCTTTCTTTGCTGACAGTGTCTTCAGAACTTCCATACCGGACTCAACTAAGTTTTCAATTGGTTATTTTTTCCTTTAAGGATTTCTGACTACAGGCCATTGCTTACATGTCCCCAATAAATAGCCCCATTTTAGTTTTCATCTCATCATCTCATCTAATTCCCCATGAAGTCGTTCCACGACTTTTTCGGATAGCGGAGCGGTGAGAAGTCGAAGTTCACAATTCTGAAGGGAAAATATCGGGCATGAATAAGAATTCCCCATCCTGAGTTCCTGTTATGAATGCACGAAGATACATGACGTGAATGAGTAGATGCAATGCCATGTTCAATCATTTCCAAGGAATTTTCGTGCTTTGATTTTGATTTTACCCTAGTAACGGATGGAAAAGTTCAACACAAGCTTACAAATATGATTCCCTGAAAATAACGAAACAAGTACGTTAAGCATGTGGTTAACCATGTTATGTATGCAAAGACATGGGATCAAAGTTCTATCATTCCTGAATATGATTGCCGCGCTGTTCTGAATCATATGAATATTATCAAATCAAAGGTCCAGCATAGCTTCCGCACATATAAGAACCAAGTACCATGTAGGTCATCAATTGTACGGGATCAAGGCTTCTGGAACATTGTATACTGTTGAGCCTTTTTTGAACATGTTGGGATTACCAAGATCAAAGGCCCAAATGAACCTCCAAGTAAACAAGTCAGGAACTCAGAAAATAAATCTGAGAACCATATGGTCACCAACAGAAATCCAGAACATAACCATTAGAACAAATAGTAACCATCTGGACATAGTCACCATCTATACCTGTAATAATCAAGTCCCTCCCTACTCACAGGTGAAAACTAGGCCAGGGTAAGTTCGGGTAACCCAGAATCAAGGGTACTCCTAAAAAACTATCGCCATATCACCTATGTGAAAATGATAGTCCCTCATTTGTACCTCATCTGAGCATGGACGACATGACGACAATAGTGAAACCTAAGTTAACTAGTCGTTCATGTTCCACTCTATTCCCAGGGTTCCTATGATTGTCACTTGGGCTGGGTATTGGGCCTTTTACCCCATAGTAGCACCCACTCAACCATGAAAACAAAGCCAGCACAACAGATACCCAATATGGAAAGCAATAAAATGCAATGCAAACATATGATCAGATAAACATGTATAAATGAATAAACTGAAAGCATAAAAATAAACACCCAAAGAAAAGAAAACAAGAGCTAGGATCGACTTCGAGATGGACCAGCAATAGGTCTATAGTCCCCAAGGAAGTCACCAGCTGAACAGTCATCTGATAAAATATTAATGAAGTCGCCATCGAACGTCTTTTATCCCAATAGGAAGGGAAAGGTAGACATCGAGAAAACCTAAAGGGGTGAAATCACGGTCTTGTGACCTAGAGATCGGATAAGGGAGTCTGTTACGCGAGGGGAAGGTATTAGCACCCCACACGCCCGTAGTACTCTACGGTATCCACTCTTGTTGTCTAATTTATAGGTCTGTTCAAATCTATATCTAAGTTGTACAAGGAATGCATGCAAAATAAAGGAGAAAATAATGTAGGGAAAATGAAAGTTGTGCTCGCTCGGGCCCTACCCCGATGCCTACGTATCCCTTTTAGGGAATCAGAGAAGCCGTAGTTTGGCTCACATGTTTTGATTTGTTTTGTATTTTTTAATTGAACAATGTTAGGTTCAAATTAATCCACCACGGCTCGACCTTTGGAGACTTGTGACATGTAGCGGAAGGGAACTAACATGTTATTAGAAAAGAAATGTGGATTGGCAAAAAGAAAGGTGTTGGTTTGTCTTTTTTACCTCGAGAAAGTATTTGAAAGTTTTAAGTGTTTTATGATTTGCAAAGAAAAACAAATGAAAGGTTTTTGTTTTATTATGCAAAGGACACAAAAGAAAAGAAAACATCTAAGGGAGACTAACCTAAATCTATTTCTAATGTTATCATACAAATGATTGACCCTAAAGTTGAGTTTTGAAGGGGAAACTCTAACCTATGTTGACATGAATGGATAACAATCCTAATGTCTATCTCAAATCATCATCTATAGATGAATCAAGAAGTCCTAAAGGAGCATAGAAAGGGTCTATGACCTAAACCATGTTGTGATACGGTGGGAGAACTGACTTGGGTATTTTGCGTTTTATCGTAAATGTTGCGGTTAGCAAGAGTCGCCACCGACTTTTCTTTTATCCAAAAGGAAAGGTGAAAAAGAACAGGAAAGACCTTTGAGAATATTTCTTGAGTTCGGGGGGTAGATTATGAAAAGGGAAGGTATTAGCACCCTTTTCATCCATGGTTTTCCACGGGCTCTTAGTTACTTTCTAGATCACTTTCTTTTGTTTGAAATTGTACTTTGTGTGGTTTTTGAAAGTATTTTGTAAAGAGGCCATTGTTTAGGAAAAATTTGTAATGATTCTCGTTCGTAAGAATGTATACAAAGATGTTGATCTTTTGAAAATGTTTTCAATTTTGTAAGATGTTTTGAAAGTGTAGGTGTTTGTTTTGAAAGGTAGCAAGTAATTAGGAGAATTCTACCTACTCAAAAGTCTTTCTTGTTCATTTTCTTTTCCTTTGACATTGTTGTCTTACCATTGATTTGGTAAGAAAACCTATCTTTAGATGTAAACGGGACAGGCGTGGGTCATCGTATAACCATGATTAGCAATGTTGCAAGGTATCTTACCATTCTTTTTTAGGGACTAAGATCATTTGAAAGGCAACTTAGATAGCGTCATCGAGGGACTATGATCTTGTATTTGTTTGTTTTTTGCTAAGATACCTTACATGCATAATATGGTCTTTTAGTATAAGGCAACCAAGTGGGATAACCCTAGGGGTTCTTGTGTGCAAGTGCATTGTTTTCATGCTTGTTTTTGTCTTGAATTAGGTTTTTCTAAGTATTGGTTTTAGTCTTTCCATTCAAACCCTAATTACTAGCATGTTATATAAAAGCGATAAATTGCGAAATTTAAAGTTACTACACTATTACAACATTTGTGGGGAAGGGGGTGTAGAAATTGAATGTGGATTGTAAGAATTTAAAGCCTAATTAGTCTATTACAACCATATTTAATTGATATCAATGTACAAGGAAATAAATAAATACAAAGCACAAAATGAATGAATGTAAGCAAAAAATGTAAAGAAAATGTATATTTGTTTTGATTTTCATGAAAAAGGGATTTTGTCTTAACCTAATTAAATAAATAAAATAATTAATTAAATTTGAATTTTATTAAGAAAAGATTTTAAGTAAAACCATAGTTCTATTAATTAATCAAAAGAAAATAAATTTAAGAAAAGTATTTTTGGTATTTTTATCTTAAAAATATTTATAGTATTATAAAATATTTTGGCCTTCTTTAATATTAAAAATAATGTATTTTAAATGGTATGAAAAATAAATAAATAAAACATAATATTAATTAAGTTTACAATATTAGTTAATGAAATAAATAAAGTATAATAAATAAAAATATTTTTTTGTGGAAAAAATAAAATAAAATAAGTCAAGATATAAATCTATTTTTTTTTTTGTATTTTATGATTTTTAGTATTTAGAAAACATATTTAAGAAAATAAAAATGAAAATAAAAAGAAAATAAATAAATTTGGGCCAGGGGTGCCAATAGGAAACAGGGGGTTAGCTAGCCAAAAAAAAAGCCAGGCCCAAAGAGGCCCAGCGCCCTGCAAACAAAAAAAGTCAGAATTTGTAAAACATGTAAAAATGCAAAAGGGTACCACTGGGGCTCGAACCCAGGTCCCATAGGTTACAGGCGCACGCTTCTACCACTGGGGTGACTATACATCCGTTAATACAAAAAAACAATAAATATGTAAGACAAAACGCACCCTGAAGACTTCATCTTCAACCTCCAGCCAAACCAATTGTAACTTGCTTATTTTTCATCAAAAATGAAAACTGTAAACATGAAACTTGTAGCAAATTTTCTCACGATTCCAGAAATGTAAAGTATTAAAACTATAGATCAAAGATAAGCATTCATTTTAATGGCCCTAATCTGAACCCTAAAAATCTCAGAAATTTCAGTTTCAAAATTCTCTAAGCTCAAGAAAAATTAATGAAAACTATGGACATGGTTAGCTTCAGGGCAATGATATCTACATGTTTTGTTCATAAATAAACTATTGATGATGCCTGTATGAAGAGTTCCAAGTTGAGAAAACTTACCTCAAAATTGGAAATCGTGTTTTGAGTTTGAGCTTGTTTCAATTGATGGTGATGATCAGGTTAGATTCCTTGAGGTCCTATGAAGCTAATGCAATGGTTTGCTTGAGTTGAGAGTGGCTGAAATGACTTGGAGAAGTCAATATGAAATGCTCTGTTTTTGGTTATGGAGGATATGGTAAATGATGTTATAATAATGAAACAGGGACAAGGATAGGTTACACTTGATGTAAGGAAGCTTTAGAAACTAAAAGGCCAAGAAACACACGAGGGAAATGTGAGTTTGATGTTCAAGGTTAGAAATTGTGCAACAATGGAGTTTTTGGGAATTTTTTGATTTGAGAGAGTTTTGGTGTATTTCAGGGTTCTTAAGCTCGTCCTCTAGCTCACAAATAGTGACTCTATTTAAAAGTAACAAGTTTGGAGACTTCTTGTTGGTCAGAATTCAAAATCACAAGTTTATGCATAACATGTGATTTTTGAGAAATTCAAGTTTCAAAGCCTTGTGTACTTGCTAAGATAAAGTGGTTATGCTTTAAACAAGCTTGCTTATAACTTTGTGGATGGAGTGTGATAAGAGGGAACAAGTTAGAGGCTCAAGAATGGACTTTATGCAAAAAGCTTGCTTTACAAGAATGACAATGTTAACTTTGTGCCATTAATGGAAATGCAACTTGGATAATAGCTTAATTGCTTGGATCAAAGCCTTAACAGTTGTGTAAACATTTAATTATGGAGTAACAAACAAGTTTGAGGCCTGCAAAGCAAAGATTATGCATCCTAGCATGGATTTGGTTCATGTGTTCATCAAAAATGGCTTGTAATTCAAGTGACAAAACCCTAACTTCATCTCTTCGATTCTCCCTACTAAAGAATGATCTCAAGGAGTTATTGGACATTTTGGAAAGCTTTCAATGTGTTATACAACCTATCTTTGAATTGCTTTTGAAGATTCCCCTTGGAACTATATGAAAAAGTGTCATGAAGTTGGGTCAAAATCCTGACCAAATTAGGGCAAAATTTCACTAAGTGTTTAATTTCATGACTACATGTTCATAAAATTATAACTTGAGATCTAAGCACTTTTGGAAGTTTCTCTTGAATCATATTGCATCACGGTGAAAATTTGGCTCAAAGTTATGAAAAAACATGAAATTTCTAACACTTAGAAAAATTTCTATGTTTAGAAATTTTGACTTTTCAAAATGAAATCTTGACTTTTTGATTTCTTGATGAATAAGTTTCATATTTTGACATGTTTTTTATGAATTGTGATCTTTAGCACTTGAATTTGACCAAAAAGTCAAAGTATACAGTTGACTTTTGATCAGTTGACTGCAAAATTCATCTGTCAATCCAATGGACTTGTAATGTTTTGAACCATGTAATTAGGTTAAAATTATGCAATTGTACTCTTGAGATCATGACTTAAACCAATTGACCATTTCCTAGGTCAAAAACCAGAAATTGCCCTTTCCCAATCAAAACCCTAATTTTAAGCATTTTGCCCTTTTGGAGATTTGATCAAATTTCTTAAGGAGTTGTGGTCCAAACTTGATAAAATGATGCATATGAGTTAAAAATGTTGATATGGACCAAAAATTATGTAGTTTGACTATGAATTGGCCATAGTTGACTTTGTCCCCAATACAATTGATTTTTAGGTCAACTGCTGAATTGATTGAGCAAAAATGTGATTCAAAGCTTGAAACTTGACATGAGTGATCTTGAGGGTCCATAATGATCCATTAAAGTAATATGGGGCATCGGAAGTCCAAAGATCCTTGTGCAAACTTAAACCCTAATTTTGGTCATCAGTGCTTAAGGAGGTGTCTTGAGGTGATCAACCCTAGTGCAGTCTTGAGCCAAGGGAGATCTTGTGAGAAAATTATTGATATGTGAGAGGGAAAATTTTGGGGTACAACACATGTCTATCTAGAATCGTCATCTATAGTTGAAACGAGAGCTCCTAAGGGAACATGCCGAGGGTATATCATCTCAAAACATGCACACAAAGGAGAAATCAAGCAAGCAAGCCAACAAGCTCAAGAGAGCACAAACAATATGTCGAGAGAATAAAATGATAACTAAAGTAAAATGCATAACCGTGATATATACGATAAAGGTAGGTATAAAATCAGGTAGGATGCTTTATCCAAGGGGTCATATTAACCGAGGAAAACAAGCGAGAGTGGATAGAAGAAAATAGCACAGAGCATCAACATTGACCAACGCGAGCTCAAGACAAAATGTGGGGGATCGATTACATATCTATTTTCAACTTAATGACTCGATAACCATGATATGCACAACTCTGAAGCATCGACGTACACCATGAGCTAAGGATGACATGGACTAGAATGTGCGGGGGTCGATTGCGGACCCTCCCCGCTTGCCTACTTTTGAGGACTTATTATTTGTAATATAATGCGGGAAAAAATGTAAATACACGTGAGAAATACCTACTTCAAAGTTAGGATTTTAAACAATCACAATTAGCATACAAAAAGCGGTGCCTGCTACAGGTCTTTCAACACATACTTCGAAAGCACGCTCTTTATTTCCTCCTTCCTACTTCTAGAAAGAAATAAAGAATTCGATAACGAATGCGGTAAAAAGGTATGAGAGAAATACCAAACGGATAACAATCCGTATCAAGCAAGCAAAAATAAGAAACCAGGAAAACTTTGAGCAAGCTAGCATCAACAAAGAAATTCAGTAAGAATATGCGTCGAAGCATCAATAAGCAAGATCAGAATGTGTAGCGGACACATCCATATCATAAAGTGCCTGCACAAAATACAATTAGGAAAACCAAGAACAGAATGTGTATCAACACATCCGTATTCCCGAGCACCTGCATAAAATACAACTATACAAGATACGGGGCACAATACAATGGCACGGTGTCGAATGCAAAAATCGGACCACAAATCGAAAGTCCAAACGAGTTTTCCAAATGTACCTTGCACAAACAACACACATGTTAAAAATAACAAGGAAAACTAAAGTATAAAAGAGTAGAAGGAAATTTGGAGTAAACAATAGCCAAAGAAAATCCAAATAAGCAAAAAGCAAAAATTTGGAAAAGATGCATCGGCCGCAACAGGGCATGAGTCGACTCATGCCTGAAATTTTCTCAGTTTGTGTTGACTGAATGGTCGGTGCAACACTTCCCATGTGTGGTGCAAACTGTTTGCATCGACTCAAAAAGGATATGCTTCGACTCCACCGCAGTCTTGTTCGATTGAAACTTTGAAGCAACATAACTTTTGCATCGAGTGTCCATTTCACGCATGGTTCGAATAGTTGGAAAGCTTGCAAATCATAGAATATCTACGGCATGAAATTGAAACCAAAACAACAAAAAATATATGAAAAATTCTCCAATCTTAGCATGATCGACATGTGAATTCATGATCCAATTTCAAGAGTTTTGGTGCATTTTTATCGGATCAAAAACAAAATTCACATCAATTATGTTATGACCGAAGCGCAAGGAAATTTGTACGCAACCAAAAATCAATTGAATCATGCGGTAAGATCAAGGAACAATGGCTCAAGCATTTTGTCAAACACATAATCTCTGAAATTCAACTCATGAGTTTTGCACAATTAGAGATCCAAATTATACCATACATAATCAATCAAGAATCATCAATTAAGCTTCAAACAACTTCAACATTTTGTTTTCTCAAATAAGCACTTTCATAAAAATCAATTAATTGAATAAACACTTATTTAATCATCTAATTCTGCATTTTCACATCATGATTCAAGATCAATTCACATTTTCATAATCGAAATCACTTCCACAATTCAAATTAGGCTAGAGTTCAATTTATTGATCCATAAAGTGCTTATTTAAGAATCACTTATTTGAAAATTGCTTAAATCAAGAAAAGCTTATCATATAATTGAAGAGGAAGCTTAGGTATAGATATGGCAACAATTTGATTCGAGATCGGAGAAGAATAGAGCTTATTTGACTTTTGAATCTTGAAAAAGTTTTTGGAAAAGTTGTTTGTGTCCTTGATGAAAATGAGAGAAAGTTGATCTTTGATCCTTGAGCAAGATGAGAGAAAGTTTTGAGTGTTTTTTAGAATTGGTCAATTATGAGAGTCCCCTAGAAAATTGGAGGGAATAAGAATATATAGTGTGCCCTTTTTTGAATGAATGAGCCTCAAATAAACACAAGCAAATCTGCAAATTTTCAGTTCATCAGAGTCTGACACCTTAAGGTCTAATTTGCAGGTCCCTCGGCGTGACTTTCGAAGTTGAAATGTGAAACTAAAATGTAGCCAACATCGAGGAAAACATCGTGTCCGATGATAGGCTCAATCAAATAAATGATGATTTAGTTATGATTTTTTGAAGTTTCATCTCAGATGAAAATATTTCTTGGTTCAGGAATTTCAAATGCGTTGCGCGCGTTTTGGACCAAAAACGAAGGCCTTCGGGATACCGTTCAAATTGGATAGCTGAAAGCAATATTCAGCCAACTAAATTTTTGAACCAATGCCCACGAAACCAGCTCGATACAATAAGAATCGACCGAGTTATGATTTTCTAAAGATGAAGCAGGTGAACAGTTGTCACAATTTTCTTGTGCGTACATATTTGATAAATTCATATATTCGAAGACTCTATGAGTATAACTGACTTCTTGCCGTGAGATACGAAATGTAGATGACATCAAGACGGAATTTTGGCCACCGGAACGGGCTCAAACCAAGTCACGGGCTTCGAGTTATGAATTTTTTTAGTGTGCCAAAACTGCATTTTCAGCACATTTTTCTTTGTATTTTTCACCATATAACTTCCAAAAGAACCGCGTATTCGGAGACTTTCCTTTGAGAATTAGCTTTTGGTCCGAACACGAAAATTGAAAAGAATATCGAGGAAGTTTCAAAACCTCAAGAATTAACCCAAAACACCATTCCAAGCTGGAGATGCGAATTTTCAAACTCAGATCAGTCAAAATACTATTTCCAATTTGCACTATTTTAAATTCACCGAAAACACCCAAATCTTCCACAACTCAAACATGCGTTGAAAAATTATGAGATCTTTGTCGTGTTGATCAAATAACTTGACCCCGTGAACACATAACCAATGATATTCATGCATGTGTATATGCAAACAGAGTATAAGCCAGTCAAAGTTATAACAAAGAGGGAAAATTTTGGGGTGCAACAACTGCACTCAATTTATATTATATTAATCTTTGTAGAAATAATGTAAAACACAAGAGTTATTGCTTAGATTGTGTTATTTCTTAAGTTCTTCATGTAAATTGGTTGTACACAAGAGTTGTTACTCAGAGTTGTGTCAAATAATATGTACTTAAATTAGGATTAATCTGCTTGATAAGAAGCCCTCATGTAATCTCTAGAATTTTTTTTTTGTTTAGAACTGGTTGTTCCTCAAGTTACTGAGTGAAGATTAGAAGACTTGATAAGACGAGTGGTTATGGTCATCGTAGATGAAATCCTATTCTAAGGGACCAGTTTGGACAGAATCCTTATGGGGTCAATGATTGTTGTATCTCTTAGGTGCCAAGAAGGTCAGAATTCTTAAGAGATCACTAGCTGAGGATCATTGTGAGAAATTCCCTTTAGAAAGACAAGGTTGGTCATATTTCTGACAGGGTCCTTGTTGTTATATCTCGTAGAGATCACTAAATGTATCGTTGTATTGTTCCTTGAGAGGCTCGGTTGGGTCAGGATTCTCAAGAAGGAATAGACTACGGTCTTTGCAGAAATGGAAATAAGGTTCAACTGAACTTATTGTGAATGTCAGCAAGGTTGATCAGAATTATTATGGATTGTAATTAGATTTGGTTATATTGGATTAAGTCTTTGTTGAAGGAAAAATCAGCTGAGAAGGGTGGACATGAGTAGCCTAGTTAACAGTGAACCTGGATAGCTGAATGTGTCCTTTTTTATTTCTAGAATTTTATATTATTTCATAGTTCAATAAAATATTTTTCTAAAGGTGAATGTTTTCTAAAAACCCAATTCAAACCCCATTTTCTTGTGTTTTCTTTGCCTTCAATTGGTATTAAAGGCCGACTATGTTATTGATTTTTGAATCAAACACTTAACCGTGTAGAGAGATCCAGCAAGAGAAAAACTGTGAATGCTATAGATTGAAATGAAAGAAATAGGG
This sequence comes from Vicia faba, assembly GCA_948472305.1. NCBI lineage: Eukaryota > Viridiplantae > Streptophyta > Magnoliopsida > Fabales > Fabaceae > Vicia > Vicia faba. The sequence goes on from OX451735.1 coordinate 334,193,298, forward strand.
ATTCTTTCAAATATTCAGGTTCATCAGAAAAGGCATCATGATTCTGATAAACAACTCAGAATATCAAAGACAAGATGCCTCTGAAAACACTCAGTCAAACATCAGTTGAGCAAGTCATGAGACTGGTGTCATAAAGGAGTTACTTCAGAAGATAAAAAGCCTATTGGCATAACAAGATTCATTTTCCAGAAAAGTGAAGAAACAATAGCTGTCACAAGTCATTCATTAATGGGAAGATTCAAGAGATGTACAAAGATCTGAAACAAATAGTTGTGCATGAGAAATCTTCTATATAGGTCAGAGCCTTCTAACTCTATTTACTATTTTTTATTAGAAATCTCCCTATTATTAAATTGAGTATATATATTTTCAAAATGTGTGGCTATGATTTACCGTGACACTCGCTAAAGTAGTCATAAATGCATCATTTGATTGACATATTGATAGATGTGATTTAATTGAGATTAGGTTAAACAATCATCATTATTTTCCCACTCGATACATTTTTCTTTAAAATAGTAATCATTTCACTAGTTTTGTTTTCTTAAAATCATTCACCATTTCTCTATCTCTTTTCAACTTTTATACTTTTCACTTTTCCCTTTCTCAAAACCCTAGAGATTTTAAAAAAAAAAAACCCTTCTCTCATGGATGCTCATCTAGAAAAAGCGTGCAAACTTTCCCTTGATTTAGATCCTAAAGAAAAATCTCTTCAACAAATAGTTTCAAGTTCTTCACCTCCACCATCATCCGCAACTATGCAACATCCCGCATCCTCACTCAAAAAAAGCAAGAGCATATTCTTGATCATCCAGAATGTGTTCATTTTTCTTCTCTGGTAGCTAAACTCCACGTCCTACAAGAACTAATGGTGGACTTTGAAAATATGAAAATCAACAACATAGACCTCACTAAATGGTGCACCCCAAAATTTACCCTCTTGACTTCAATTTTTTTTACTGATTATGTTTCATCATACATATTCTTGTGTTGTAATAGGGTCAAGGTATTCTTATCTTCCTGGTTTTCTTCAAGCTATGAAAATGGTTGTATTGGCAGTCAGTTCAAGACGACTCTCATATCCTCATTATTTTGATCATTCAGGCTACCAAGGCTTCTTATACTTCAGGGCACTTCATTTGACACATTTTTTCATCAAAGGGTTAAAAGTTGTTAGGGTTTTCAGTTTGATGCTAGGTTTTTCAGTTGAGAAGATCACAGACTTTGGCTTTGATGTTGAGTTTCTTCTTAGTCCAATATACCTCTTAAGGGTTGTGATATGGCTTCCTGATATGGATATTTTCTCCTCAAGAGGCATTGCTTCTCCTTGTTAGGATTTTGTTTGTTTGAGATATAAAGTGTGAACCATAATGCTTTGAGCTTAGAGATTCTTCATGCTAAAGATTTCATTCCTCCTAGTATTGGTTGCTTGACACACAAGTATTGGTTTAGATTGAAATTTGAATTGAGATAAGGATCCATGGAGAGTCTGAAGACTTAATTTGAAAAATTATTATCGCAAGTTGTTAAGGTGTAAGCATCATATGATTTACTTGTAATACTGGTTATTGAGAGTGAAAGGCACACACTTTGGTAACAAGTTTATTCAAATAGGCTTGTTTTCAGAAACTCATCAAGAATATTAATTCAAGTGTTGATTTGAATTCCATTCAAATTAATTATCCATTATTCAAGTTCATACCAAAGATGCAAGTTTCGATCTTATTCATTCAAATTCCATTCAAATTATTGGCTCATCCAAGTTTCAAGAAAACATCTTTCATTCAAGTTCTATATCAAATGTTGAAGTTACGAGTTTATTACAAAGTTGTCTTTGGTTTTAGAATTACTATAAAGGTTCATGCGCCTAAAATTACAAGACCAGTGGCAAGTTTTACAAAGCAAATCAAAGAGAGTTCTAAACCTACTCTAAGTTCCTATTGGGATTCTATTGAATTCAAATGCCTCACTTCATCAAATTTCCCTCCAAGAACTCTTTAATGGCAGCCTCAGAATCCTCGCCTTCTATGCCTTTACCTTGCCATCTCCATCTCTTCCTCTTCAACTCACATGAAACAAGAATAAAATAATGGTTAGCAAATAATCAACAATTGAACAAGAGAATTATAAACTTTCAAAGAGGTTTTCAATACTCATCATGAGGGTTTCCGCAAGGAATCCGTTTATTATGGAATTTTATCATGTTTAAGCAACCAAGGCCTCATAGCAAAATCAGAATTTTATCATAGGCCTACTCAACCAATTGAAAATCACAAAAAGGTTATTTTTGGTTCACAAAAGGAAATTGAAACTCATCAAAAGTCAGCAGCAGAGTTCATATCTCAGCTAACAAATCTGAGATCACAATTGTTAAGCCCAACAAGCAAACAAAAGTTCACATTCCAGAAAAATGGCATTCAGGAAAATAAATTAGAATCACAGTCCAGCCCAAATCTGAATGTCGAGTTCCAGCCCAAACAAGCAGATCATTACAAGTCTGAAATTGCAAAGTAACACATTCAGAAACTACAACAATTAGAAATAATTGTCAAGCCCAATAGTAAAACAAAATCAGTAAGCCTGTTTAACAAAAGAATCATGAATTCCAAACCAAAAATCAAATGGCCAAAGTTCATATCTCAAGAAATTAACAAATCATGTCTCAGCCCAATATAGCATCACAGTTCATAACAAAAATATGCAGCAAGCTTATCATAAATCACAAGTCCATCCCATCAAACATCAAGTTACTGCAGCAACAAATAGCCTAACAAACATAAATTCAGTTATCAAAGAAAAGAATAACAAATGCAGCAAATCGCAGGTCCACAATCGAAAATCAGAAGATATGAACACATTTCGTTGTAAAGCCCAAAAGAGAAAGAAATTCAAGGCCTATTTTTTCAAAATCATTGAATCCAACCCAGATGAAACCCTAAAATCGTATAAGTATTTAAGCATTCATTGGCACTGAAATCAGGGGGGATTCATTATACACACACAAGCCAAAAGCTGAGCAAACAACAATAAACCAGAAACCCTGAAAATACATCATCATTTTTCCTCAAAACCCTTTTAGATATCAAAAAGAGAGGGCAATGTGCACAGAAAACAGAGATAACAATTCAACATCTCAGCAAGCTTTCAAGCATAAACCCTAAGCATCGTCACTTACCTCTCACGCACAAACCCTTCAGAAAATTGGTTTTCAGAAATTGCAATTTCTGATTTCATGAAAAAGATGAAGAAGAAAGCAAATCGCAAGTCACAATGTGAAGAGAGAGAAGAAGATTAGAGAGATCTCACTATAATTACGATCTAAGCAACATAGGGTTTCATTTTCCCCTTTCAAGATCCCATCCAAATAGTCCATCTCCTACAAAAACGAGTCTCAGATTAGAGAAGAGATAAGTGAGGAGAAGTGAAATATGAAAAAATATTGAAGACTAGATAAAACGTCGCCGTGAACCGCTGTCATCTCCGCCGCGAGGCGATTTCTGGCACGGGTGATCTTCCTTCTCAGGCGAGGTTCCATTGTGAGAGGAATGAGAGAAGGAGCTCTCTCGTTAGGTTATGTTAATAAAATTGCTTCTATTTTTTTATTTTGTTTGATTAACTACTTTGTGGTTTGTTTTTTATGCATAGTTCAGACCGATGCAGTGGTGACAAGTGTCTCCACCATGGGACACTTGTCACCGGTTCAAAGGAGAACTTCAGGATTCCACACATGCATTCCAGGCTTACTAATGGTGCATCTTTACCCATTATCATCTGATATCATCGTCAACAACATCAAAATTTCATATTTGCATGCCCAAGATATACCCTCAGGAACTGCCCACACCGGATCCAGCGAGCTCAGCCTAGGCCTGGGACGAATTTGCTATTCAGCACCCCCAATTTTTGCTTATTTAGGCCCATTTACTCTTCCTTTTGATTTATTTTGTATTGTTTTGTTTATATCATTTCCTATCACATATAAAATACAAAAATATTTTGTTTTAAAATAAATAATTAGATTAGAAGATATTATTTTTTATATTATTAATTATTTTGTTAATTAATTTTATTAAGTAGATTGTTTTAGTTTAATAAATTGTTTATCTTTTTAATTCTATTAGGTTGTATTGATTGTTTATTTAGACTTTCACTCGTATTGTCGATTCGACTCATCCCCATTCGTAAACTTGTACCCCCATTCCCGTATGGTTTGTAATAGTTTAGAACTTTATTTCTTTGTTGTTTTCTTTATATGTTTAAAAATTGTTATTATGCATATTTTGTTCAAAGTAGAACACTTGGCCTCCTCTTGGGCTCATCATCAATGAAAAGGTATCCACCTACAAATGCACACTTGCACATATGTCATAGTTTGGTCTTGGGCTTTTCTACAGCGACAACTACTCGATCAATTGTTCCAATGGGTCGTTTAGAAAAATTGTGTCACGCTAGTCCCACTATCTGGGAGCATGCATATAGCCACCTTATATGGGCTTTTGATTTTTATCCTATGCATTGAAGAAACTCTCTTCTCTCCCCCTTGTTCCACATACCAAGCATCTTCGTAAATGGTCTCATAGTTGAGTCTGGGCATGGACATTCTCATGAGATTAATCAAGTTTTTCCCCTTGATTAATCATAACCCGGATCAAACCATTTTGGTCCATATACCAAGTGCTTACATGCATAAAAGGATCTCATAGTTGAGTTTGGGCATGGCCATTCTCACGAGATTGATCAAGTTTGCCCTTGATTAATCATAACCCAAATCAAACCACCTTGGTCCATATACCAAGTGTTTCCATGCACAAAGGGTCTCATGGTTGAGGGTAGGAGCACCTACTCTCACGAGATTAATCAAGTACAACCCCCTTGGTTAATCATAACCCGATTCAACTCCCATAGACCAAGCATTCCATTTATTTATAGACACTTGTGCTATGATCTTGTGATCGATCGTTGATGCAACTCGGGTATGCCAAATTGATGGTTGATTGAGGAGGTCCAAGGAGGCATTTTATAGAGTTTTCTTATCTCATCCGCCTCGAAGAGGCAACAGACTTACTTTGTTAGGTATCATTGTGACCTCATTCTTCATTTCCACAATTTAATGCTTTTTAGAGATCATGTCAAGTAGGATTTACCGCTTTCCTTGCCATGTCAAGTAGGAATAGAGATGCATGAAAGGGGCCTCCATTGTTGATATCTGTCAGGTATCCCTCTGGTTTACTTAAAGACATGTTTAAGGAAATTCCGTATATGTTCCTTGTTTGCTACTCATGTTTGTAAGCTTTGGCCAAACCACTTGTTTGATATGCCATGCGCCCTTATGATTGCTTGACTAGAGTAGTTCTCGAGTTAGACATTAGGATAGGTATCCATGCATGCTAACATAGGGTAGAAACTTCCCTTTTCATCCTCAACCTTAAGGTCAATCATTGTATGATAACATTAGGGAGAGAGATTAGGATAGTCTCCCTTAGTTTTTCTCTTTTCCTCGCATATTGCATCTTAAAAATAAAACTTCTTCTTGGAAAATCATAAAAAATCTCTAATGAACTTAAATCCTTCTTCAAGGTAAAAAAATACAAAACAGTCTTAATTGTTTGTACGCCTTTTGGCTTTGTTTTGAACCTTTTTTAAATTGATGTTTTGTCATCCTTGTCATGTTATCTTATTATCTTTTTGTCATTGTTTTGTCATAGCACATGTCTATTATCTATTGTACCCTAAATTTCGCCCCTAACTTTTTCAGTCGCACTTTTATATCATATTTTGTCATTTGGTCACAATCATTAATGAATAGCTTCATTCATTACATTTGGATTATTTAATCGTGTTTAAGTTGTCCAAAAGTCAGTTTAAATTGACATTTGCATCATTTTGTAGTTGAAAAATACCCGACATTTCACTTCATGAATTTCTATCTGTCTACTTTTTTCTTGCATCGCTCCAAGTTGTTTATGTGTCGATAATAAAAATATTTTGGTTTTACAGACAGACTATTAAAAGCAATTCGACACTGTGCGAAAAATTAGCGAGAAAAATATTTCAAGTTTTCACCTTTTACCGATCATTTTATGAATATGCGTTTTGTGTAGATTATGACGGTATGCTCGCTTTATTTTTTTGGTACAGTTTGAAGTCTAGTTTTTAACCGTAAACGTCTGTTTAGCCTGATATTTTTATTCTCATTTTATTCCGATTTTGACTTTTTGAATATTTTTTATTTAATCTTTGTGACATGTAGTTTATTTTAATGTGTTCATTTTATTTTTTCGGATAAATTTTCGTCTATTTTTTTATCGCTTTTAGTCATTTTGGGTCTTTATTTTTTATTCAGAAAAAATTCAATTTTTTTTTTAATTGAGTTATTTTTTATACTTTCAGGTTTCTATTTTATTTTTGTCATTCAGGGGCTTTTTGGTCACACAAAAATTATTGATTATACTATGCTTGATTCCTATTGGTTGTTAACACATGTTACAGATAACTAAATTTGCCAACGGAATTGAAAAAAAGCAACGGACATGATTGAATTTGAAATCAGAATTTTCCTCTTCATTGTCCTATTTAAGAGCCTTATTTTCTTTGTAATTAACAACAAAAAAACAATACACAGTATTCATCTCTTCAATTTAATAGCTAGCTTACTTCTTATCTCCATCTCCCTCGCTTCACAGTAACCCCTAATCATCTTCAATTCCCATTGTAACCCAACCTCCTTCCTCTTATCCCATTAATCCACCAACCTTCATTTCCTCTCTAGCCACCGTAACCCTGCTTCCATCTCCCTAGGCTCCAATTCCGCAAGCAATTTCAAGACAACTTCTCATTTGTTTCCGCAAGCATCTCAATTCTGCTAGCTTCCAATTCCGGCCAATTCCATACTGTCACACTCGCCGCACATCAGCACCTATCATTGTTTATCTTCATCACCAACATTACCCACCGTAACAGCAACTGCATCAGCACCAACAACATTCCGCAAGCGTTGCTCCAGTCGGTACCACCTCTGTCGGCATCGTATCGCACCTGCGACTTCGGCACTTTCCGTTAAGAAACAACACTTCTTCTGTCAAGTTGGTAATTTCCAATATCCTTACTTTTGATTGAGATTAATTTATGGAATTGCTGCAAATGTGATAAAGAAAAAAACTGTTGATAAATTTGGTTTGTTATTATGTTGATATCCCGATTTGTCGGACTGTTTTGAAAAATAAATTAGTGATGGTTTATTTGTTAGTGTGATGAAACTATGGATAGATATTATTGGATTTAATGTTGATCATTTATTTGTTTCATGATAAAGCTTGTATCAAAAAAATTCTGGTTTGTTCATGTTAAATTGTGATGGAGAATTTGTTACGATTATGTTGGCCGAATTTGATTTATTTGAATAATTCTTGAATTGAAATCAATTTTTCATGTTTGAAGTTAGAATTGAATATTGGAATGATTTCTTTGGTGATAGTTTTTTTTGTGAATTAAAATAATTGAATGATTGATTGTTTGGTTCTTGTTTTGTTCACCTTTTGATTTTAATTGAAACACCATCGGTTGTTCATACTTGTGCATTAGTGTCGATTTCGTTTTGATGTTTGAATCGTTTTAAAAGTGGTTTTGATAATGTTTCAATTGAACTCGACTCAAAAAGTTTGTTTGGTTAATATCGGTGTTTGTACATAAGCTTGGAAATTGATTTTTCATGAGATTTTATGCTGTCCAACTTTTGATTTTCATATTTAAGTTTGATTTTTCATGTATCGGAATTGGATTGAATTACATAATGAATTCTTGATTTTTATCTGTGTAAATATTCATTTTTTCACATACATTCATGCAATTGCTTTTCAATTTCATACTTTGTGATTACTAACATAGATTTTAATTGTTGCAATTTCGCTTCATTTTATTTTTATACCTCATATGCTACTAACGTGTTTGTTACTATGAAGGTTTCTGATAATTGTTTCAAGCAATTCATTCCCGCATAACGCATCCATAATTCCTACACTTTTCCATTTACATCTTTATTGTATTTCACTATTCTGATTTAATATTTGGTACTGTAAATATATACTTGTACATAATATTTTGACTGTATATTTTATTCATTTGTAAATAAATTCAGGTTATGTAAATATTATTTTCATTGCATTACGGTTTTTAATTTTAATTCAAGTTAACTTCTGAAAATCGTACGGACGCATATAATTTTTTTCTGTGCTGTTAGTTTTGTCTGTATATTTCATATGATGTAGGGAATCTTATACCGTGAGCTTTATTCGATATCTTGAATCTTACCCGGTACCATGAGCTTCATTCGTGATTTCTTTATCCATGACTTATTTTCACGTGCTACACTAGCTTTATTCGCTGCTGGGAGTATTATCTTACATCTTGTTTTAGATGCTGTCGACTTGTGATTTATTTTCACCTGAGGTTTGGAATACTCTTAGCTTATTTTTTTCTGTCTGTGGCTTTAAACCCAAAAGGATGGGAATACATTATTGACTTCATCATGTCAAGTACTGGTTTTTTATTCGGTCAGATCCACTTTACCGTATCTTTACCCTCATGTACTTTATTATCTTAGCTTATTTTTTTCTGTCTGTGGCTTTAAACCCAAAGGGATGGGAATACAGTATTGACTTCATCATGTCAAGTGTTGGTTTTTTATTTGGTCAGATCCACTTTACCGTATCCTTGCCGTGATACTTTATTATCTTTTTGCTGATGCTTTGCCATCACATATACTTGTTGTTGATGTTTTGCCATCGCATATGTTTGTTATCCTACTTTGATTCTCAATATCATTGTTAGGTGTGATGTTTTATCATCTGAATTATTGACGTCTCGCCATCTTTTCCATGTTACCTTGCTATCTTTTAGCTGATGTTTCTCCATCACATATGTTTATTATCCTACTTTGATTCTCAATATCATTGTTAGGTGTGATGTTTTATCATCTAAGTTTTTATGTATTTCCATCCATGCCATGATACTTTATTATCTTTTTGTCGATGTTTCGCCATCGCATATACTTGTTGTCGATGTTTCGCCATCGCATATGTTTGTTATCCTACTTTGATTCTCAATATCATTGTTAGGTGTGATGTTTTATAATCTGAATTATTGATGTCTCACCATCTTTGCCAGTCTATCTTGCTATCTTTTTTTCGACGTTTCCCCATCGCATATTTTTTTAGCCGATGTTTCGCCATCATATATCTTTGTTATCCTACTTTGATTTTCGATATCATTGTTAGGTGTAATGTTTGATCATCTTGTCTAATATTTTGTTATTATGTTGACGTTTTATTATCTTATCTGAGTTTGTGTTGCCATGTGATGTATTTTCGTTCCTTTTTTATTGTTTTATCATCGTCATTGATGTTTTGTCGTTTTATATGATGTTTTGCCATCTTGACTGTTTCTTTTGTGTTCTTCACTAAAAAACATAAACCAATTAAAATATTTGAGCCGAACTACGGTTGTTCTGATTCTTTCAAAGAGATACGTGGGCGGAGGCTTTTGTGGGGCCTAATTGAGCATATCTTTGTAAATATTCCTTTCTTTTCCCTACACTTTCTTTTCCTTTTTCTTTGCGTGCATTCGCTTTTCAGCTTTAAGCCTTAGACATATATTTTACACACCTATAAGATAGACAACAAGAGTGGATACCGTAGAGTACTATTGGTGTGTGGGGTGCTAATAACTTCCCCTTGCATAATAGATTCCCTTACCCGATATCTCGGTCGCAGGACCAAGATTTCTCCCTTCTCAGGTTTTCTCGATTCTTACCTTTCCCTTTCGGCGGGATAAAATACATTCGATGGCGACTTCATTGATTTTATATCAGATGACGGTTCGGTCGGTTGTTTCACTAAATAACTTGTCTTTCAGGATGAAGCAATTTATTCAATCGACTCTACGGTCCCATCTATTCAAACCTTGTGAGGGAGTTCTAGAAATTTGCTGAAGCAAATGACAATTATATAGTTTCACATGTTAAGGGTATAAAGGTTTCCATCACTGTGAAATCAATTGCTATCTTGCTAGGGATGGAAGAAGCAAAAGGAATAGTGGTTCTTTGCATGAACTCAAAATCAAATTATTTAGCTGATGTTGTGACTCCTACTATTTTTACTGAGAAAGCAGTAAATCTCACTATAGGAAAGACACCTGCTAAAGTCATGAATCTTCCTAAGAATCTTCGTGTATGGATAATGATTTTTCTGGGTTGCATTCATCCTAGACCTAGTAAAAGTTTAGCAAACTATATGAATGTTGATCAAAAGTTCATTCTCTTTTATCTGGAAAAAAGATCTAAGGTACATCTACCATATCTTCTCTTCAATTATCTGAGAGACACTATTATTGAAACCAGAGATAATGGAAAATCTAAAAAGAATTATATTTCTTTTGGAAGATTAATTTCAGACATTCTTGTTGAAAGTGGTATAGTGGAACATCTCATTTCACACTATCTTGTGAAAAACATAGTAACTGAATCTAAAAAATCTTTTAATGGGACAAATCTGAGAAATATTAGTGTAGTAGAAAAAGATTGGGAGGTTATACCATCATAAATACCTACAGGTCCTAAGAACATTAAAGCTAAAAGGATGCCAGTAGATGGATATCCTCACTTCACAATGGATGTTTCACCTAGTGACCTTGAAGCCTATCTTAGTAAAACTGAAGCTGAAGGAACTTACATCATTGCAAAAGAATATGATGTTGCTCAAGAAAAACCTTAAAGAAAAACCAGCTCTCCTAAGAAGAAATCCAAGGTCAATAAGTTGAAAATTATTAAAACATTTGAGCTTGAAAAATCCTTGACTATCAAAGATAAAAATCCTGATACTACAACTACTTTGAAGAACTTTACTACAACCTCCAAACCAAAACTAGCTTTCGCAGCAACTCATCCATCTCTCTCGACCACAGTTTCCAATACCTCCATTTCATCGCCATCAGAAAAGTTATCTCTCATCAAGAAATCTAAATCACCACCCTCTCAAATTTCAATTGTCACAAAAACTACCATCTCTGAACCGGTTGGTTCTCCATCTTCTTTTCTCCCAGAAACCTCTCATATTCATCAGATCTCTGATGAAAATGCTCCTAATCTTGATTTTGCTGAAAAACTAGCTCAGCTCAAAATTAATGTTGTGAGAAAAATGGAGAGATTCAAAGGAAAATATGTCTCAAGCAACCATTCTTCCCAAGTAAAATCCTTATGGAGAAGATTCGATAGATGGATGAATGTTGAATATTTAAAAATCAGAAGGATATCAGTTAAGATAAAAAACCAATAAGCTAAGGATGCCGAAGAAAGACGCGAGACCTTTGAAGCTCAGAAAGCAGTTAAGGAAGAAGCGGCAGAAAAAGAAGCTTTTGCAAAAAGAGAAGCTGAAGAAAAGATAGTGATAAGTGAAAATTGTAGTTATTTTTGTATATGCTTTTTGTTGCACTTATCGGCTCTTTGTTGTTAATATCGGTGGAATAAACACGACTTTTTTTGTAAATATGTTTAGTTTGCATATAATTAAATTTTCAATTCATTTGTGTAATGTTTGATAGTTTTAATGTCATTTTGTAGGTAATTGTTGCATTTTAGAGCATTGAGGAATAAGGTGTCGAAGGCACGGCTCCGGATGCGCGTTTTCAGAATAAAAGAACAGTTTTGCCCAAGAGAGCCCGTTTAGCGTGCAGAAGCATGCCAAGCGCAGGTGCACTCAGCATATTTTGTATCACGTTTCTTGCATTTTGAGACTTTGTCAGAAGCATTATTTTGAATCCCGATTAGCATGGATATCTTGCTTAGTATGGTTTAGGTAGGTTTGATGTGTAAAATAAAGAAGTCGCGCTTAGCGCGCCAGGCCCGCTTAGCGTGGTCTGCTGAGATGAGTTTTATAAAAGCAAATTTAGTTCATTTTTTAGTTTATAGTTTTGGGGATGTTTTTTCTCCCAACTCCATCAACCTTCATTTTTGTTAGATTAGAAAACAACACTAGGGTTTTACTTATGGATGATTGGAGGTGGATTTCTCATCGACTGGCGCTGACAAACCGGAAGATTTGTGGTTTATCTCTTCTCCTCTCTTTGTATTTCACTTTTGCTGGGTATTGTATATATATTTTGTTTGAACTCATGTATATTTGTCGTCCTTGGCGTTATATAAAAATTTATTTGCAAATATTTGTCGATTGTTATCCTTGATTTTTGCTCTGTGTTAGGGATTTCAGTTGCTATAAACATATACTACTTAGATTCTTATCTAGGATGATTATCTAATAGTGTCTGAATTCTAGAGATAGATTTAGAGCTATTATTCACTTAGAGTGTCTGTGATTAATTCATCTGTGGTTTTTGTGTCGCTCTGAGAGATCGTCGATGCAAGCGAGCATGATTGACTTTTGTGTTGTTGAGGTGGTTAAGAGATCGCTACCAAGGTGATGCAGTTGGCGTCTCAATTTGGGTTAGAAATGACTTAGGTTGTGAGTGACACGTGATGACATTTATGAATATTGTAGGTTTAGTATAATAGGTCGATAGGTTTAAGTCTTTGAGAAGTAGTATATATGCATGCTTGATAAGTTATTCCTTTTTCCTTTTTATACATTTGCTTTTTGTTGATACTTTTCCTTTCAACCCATTTATCTCCAAACTAATTAACACGAGATTTTTCGAACGACATTTCAATTCATCAATCTCAGTGGACACAATACGATATAACCTATATCACCTGGTAAATTAATAACTTACTTTTTGCTTGCCGCTTTACCGTAACAACAAAATGGCGTCGTTACCGAGGATTGGTGTTTATTGTTTTTTCATTGCGATAAGTTTCTTTGTTTTTGAGTTTTGTAATTATTGTATATGTTGTATAGAATGTGTACATAAACTTGTCTATTTTTACTTGAACATATTTTGTGTTTACTTTCCATACTTGTGCATATATGTGGTTTTCTTTGTTTTCACGTATTGTTGTGAATTCTCTCATTTTCGTAACATTTGTTGTGTGGGTGTCAGGACACTTTCTTTAGGTTTGCACGATGTGAAAATACCATGGCATGACGAGAGGAGGTTACTAGCTCACACAATAAAAGCGTCGAGCTTACAAGGTAAAACAAACATGTTTTATTTGTATTCGTTTATGTGTGTGTTGACTTGTGTTTTAACAAGTTGGAAATGGACTTATTTTAAATTCTCAAATTTTCACTTTTCAACTTGTTAATTCAATTTCAACCGTTTTTTTCATTATGTTAATTTTTGTTTTACCGCAAAGCTTGTCGTGTTTAGCTTGAGGAAGTTTGTATGTTGTAAATATTGTGTGTAGTTGAGATTATGTAGGTGATTATGGATGGTGCTGCTGCACTGCTGTTGATGTCCTATTTTTCTACAACTGGTGTACCGCTCTTAGTGCGCTCTGTGAGCAAGCGATTAACATCGGTCTACCTACTCAAGGTCTTTCTTGTAATTTTCCTCCTCCTTTAGATGGTGCTATCCTACCATTAGTTAGTAGGAAGCCTTATCATTGGATGTGAAGGGACAAGCGTGGGTCACCATACATTTATCAAAGGTAACTCGTAATGACACTTTAGCAATTTTCATTAAGGGACTAGATCATTTACCGAAGGCAGTGTCGAAAGGATCATCGAGGGACTATAATCTTTATATCGAGGGACTTTGCTAAAGCATCCCAACTTTTGAGGGACATGACTAATTTTATTCTGAAGGAAACAAGGGAGGTTACCCTAGAGGTGTGAGTGTGCGAGTGATTTTTTTTCCAGTGATCTTTAGTCTTGAAATTAGGGTTAGCTACGTTTGTTTTTAATCTTTCTATACAAGCCTAATTACTAACAGTAATAATATAGCAATAATGAAAAACGGTAAAGTGCAGAAAATAAACCCTAGACTATTACAAGGCTTTCGGAGAGGTACATAATAGGAATGCAGAAATTAAACACCAATTACTATTATAAACCGGGAACTAATTACATAATCATAAAAATTACGAGAAAAGAAATCCACGCTAATTGTAAGACTAAGAAAAAGGAAAAGGAAATTGTTTTTGGTGATTTTTTATAAAAAGGTTTTTTTTATGATAAACCCTAAAAACCTAATTTATTTTTAATTAAAAATTTAATTAGTTAAATTAAAACCTAAAAACTTAATTTGAATAGGGTTTGTGAAAAAAGGTTTTGAAAAAACTAGGTTTGTTAAGAAAATGTTTTTGTGAATTAGGGTTTGAAGGAAAAGGAAAAAAGAGTAAGAAAAATAGAGAATAAACCATAAAATTGCAAGGGGTGGGTGTTGAACCCATGCCCTTAGCACTTTCATCCAACATGTTTACCACTAGGCCAGGCGCGCTCTTGTGTTAAGGAAAGGAAGCTAGCGCGCTTAGTATGTTACAAATCTACAAAAACAAGAAAAATTATGAAAAATCTAAAAATGCCAAAAGCAGGGATCGAACCCGTGCCCTTGCATAGTAAAGCTTTAGCGCGCATGTTTTAACCACTGGGGTGGTGATACATCCATTATTTAAACTGAAACAAAATATATATAATATAAAATCATTTTGCATGACCGGAGAGGCGCCGGAGCCCTAGCTCCGATCATCTTCTCCGGTAAGTCTATTTCATGTTCCTGCAAAACAATAAGCATTAGAGATCCAGAGGGACCCTACCCCCCTAAATCAAGGCTTGTGAATTCAATGATATTATTATCTTGGACTAAATCGTAATAGATTGGGAGCTACAATGAAAATATCTTAAATCAACATGAACACTGCTATGCACTATTCAGCCATCATTGGACTCCCGCGATGGCTCATTCCTGCATCATTGAACCTCATGAACATGCTAATCACGTTAGTATGCATAAAATTATAATGAAATAACATATATGAAAATCATGTAATGCTGAACTGGAGAGGCACGTATATGCGATTTTATGCCCTTTTGACCATGGCAATTGATCCAACCTTACCCTATTGCGTCCCTGGAAGTGAATGGAAGAGTTACAATTCTTTGGAAATGGCTGCAAATAGGGTTACAAGATACCCTAATGTGAATTCTTTTTTGGAGTTTTTTGGAAGGGTATTCTTGCACAAGGGTTTCGTGGTTTAGGGTTTTTATGAATGAAGAGAGTATATAAGTTGAATTTAGGTCATAATAACATGAGCTTTGGTTGAGGAAAATATGATGAAGCATGTGAAAGTTATGCTTGGTCGAAGTTCAGTTGACTTCTCCTAATGAAACCCCTAATTTGGCAACTTTTGAATTTTGATGATTTGAGAGTTTTTCTTGAAGAATCATGATCAAACCTTGATCAATTGATGAGTATGACTTCAAAACCTTTATATTTGTCCAAAATCTTGAAGTTTGACTATATATTGACCATAGTTGCCTTTTTGCCCAATATAGTTGATTTTCAGTCTTCTGAGCAATTGACTGAGCAAACTTGTGATGCGAGGCATGGAACTTGGTATGTGAATTCCTTAGGACATATGAGAAACCATGGAATCCACTTGAGGATTTAGAAACCCAAACTTTCTTGAGAAATATGAAACCCTAGTTGTAAGTCCATTCCTTAGGAGGAGAATTTTGTCTGATCAATTCTTGAGCAACCTTGAGTGTTTGAGAACCCTAGGAGAACGTCTTGAGGAAAAGGGAGGTAAAATTTTGGTGTACAACAACTTCCCTTCTTCAATATTCTTAAACCTGAGGAGTTAGATTGGCATGCCTGCCATTCGTGATATGTGGGTGGAAGAGGATTGAATAATTAAGCAGCCAGGAATTTGCACTCGCATGTACATGAAGTAATGCTATTGGTTGATAATATTGCTTCAATGGGATTATAAATGCCATCTAAAGTATTTGTTGATGAGAGTATCAGAGTGAGTCTACGCTTGACTGTATCTAAAGAATTCTTTCCAGAATGAACCTCTGGGGAAGGTGCTTAAGTAGTTACTTGTCAGATTTAGTCTATGAGGGAAATTCTTGTCATGTAGATAGTCGCCCTGTCCTGCTTCAAGAATTGATCCACAATCTGTTTTGATCCACAATCTGTTTTTGTTGGTAAACATGTCCTATTTCCAAAATTCTTACCACCTGGTCATGTCAATAGTTTCCCCGTCCTGTTTCGGGAGTTAATCTTTGCCTGGTTATAAAGATAGTTTCCTCATCCTTTTTTGGGAGTTAATATTTTCTCGGTCAAACAGATAGTTGCCCCATCTTGTTTCGGGAATTAATCTCTGACCTGCTTTCTGTTGGCGAACTCGTCCTGTTTCAAAAATTCGTACCGCCTGGTCGTACAGTTAGTTGCCTCGTCATGTTTCGGGAATTAATCTTGGACCTGGTCATATAGATAGTTTCCCCATCTTGTTTCAGAAATTAACCTTTGACCTATTTGAAAATTGCTGATGATATTCGTCTGTTTGTAGACTTTTACCTGAAAATACAAAGTTAGTCTTTATGCAATGTCATGATGTATGCATTACGTAATGATATTCTCAAAGTAAATGAGAGTGTGTTATATGCGTTTCGTATGCATATGATATGATTTTTGCAAATGATGTATGGATATAAGATTTCATTGAAGCGTGTTGGTAGCTTCATGTAACATCTTGGTTGGGGAAAGTAAATCCGTAAATGTCGCTGGGGATGAAGAATGTGAATCTTAAATCTTGTTTAGAATGTCTCCGCTGGGGATTCCTACTTTTTGTTTTGAGGATACTACATTGGGAATGTTTGAATTATGCTTAGGGATAGAAGAGTTTAGGAACATTTGTCGTTTATCGCTCTACTGGGGAATTTAGTTCTTATATACCCTGACTGGGGATAAGAGAGATGAATAACTTTCCTAGGTGTTGTATGACCGTGTTTCTGATATGGACACCAACTCTTCTGGGGAGTACAAGGTTAAATGATATCTGACCCGGTTTCAAATTTCGTAGAAGCTCTCTAGGGATAGCAACCTTGACTACTCTTTACTGGAGAATAGAATCTTGTCGGAGAATTGCAGTAATCAGAGAAATGAACTCTTCTTGGGAAATTAAATTCCGTTGGGGAAATAAACCGTGCTGGGGAAATAAATCTTGCTGAAGAAGAGAATTCTGCAAGGGATTTCGCATTGTTGAAGAAATAAACTCGGTTGGGGAATTAAATTCCTGTGAACTGTGCTGAGGGAATCATTTCTGACGGGAATTGGAATTTTGTAGGTTGTGCGAAGTAAGTTTCCATTATATGTTGGAGAAATGATCATACTCCTTTATCCTCTAGGGGGACCCCCTGGGAAGTATGGTTATGTTAATAGCTGAAAGATGCCCCAATTTCTATCTGGAGGCATATTAGACTTGCTGAGGAATGTATCTCTGTTGGGAATGAGCTTGTGAAGGTAGCTCTACGGAGATTTTTCTGTGGGGATTCGTGGATGACTTGAACGTTATCCCAACTCCTAGAGTCTCTAGTAAATGCCTATCCTTGTTTTATGCATATATTTGTTAACAGTAATCATATTCATATGCATATGTTCATTCAATTTAATCATTGGACGTTTTTGCAAACAAAACAGAAAAAGTAAAACAAATTTGAATTTTGAATTTGTATTTGTATTAAAAGTTTGCCTATAAACAGGCCCTAGTAAGATGAAATCATCATAAAATGAAAAGACTACAAAGAAAAACAAATAAATACAGCTATGTGGAACAATCCCATCGGGTTTAAACTCTATTATTGCCCCTATGTCTTCAAGCATCTCATCCCTCGCTGTCGGAAGAAGCTAATTGAATTTATTTGTACCGTTTGAAATTGACATTGATAATAAAGCTTGTTGTATATAGGTGATCCAACGGGACATAGTCGTACTCCTTAATCCCTAACTCTTGCCTGGACCGCCCTTTTGGGTTTTCAGTCCATCGGGATACCCTATTTTTTTGCCCAAGCTGCCTTTTCCAGTTTTCGACTTGCTGAGTGTGCAATCTTTATATATATCCCTAATTTTTTCCCGAACCCTTTTAGTTTGTCGGGATGCCCTTATTTTTTCCTAGGCCAGTAAACCTAGCAGGTCTCTTTTATTGGTAGTATCTTTTGACTATGTCCGCATTCACAGGGTGCAGAAAATCTTCACCGTCCATGGTGGTAAGTATCATTGCATCGCTAGAAAACATTTTCTTGAACACAAATGGCCCTTCGTAGGTGGGAGTCTATTTTCCCCTGGGATCACCTTGTGGCAGGATGATGCGCTTTATTACCAAGTCACCAGCATGATATACCCGGTGCTTGACTTTTTATTGAAGGCTTTGATCATACGCTTCTGGTACATCTGACCATGACAAACAGCCGCAAGCCTTTTCTCTCCAATCAAATTTAGCTGGTCCAACCTAGTCTGAATCCACTTGTCTCCATCTAAATCCGCGTCTTTCATAATCCTTAGAGAAGGAATCTAGACTTCGACGGGTAAGACCGCTTCCATACCATAGACTAGAGAGAATGGGGTTTCCCTAGTTGATGTCTGCACTAAAGTGCAATAGACATGAAGAGAGAATGGTAACATCTTGTGCCAATCTTTATATGTCACTGTCATCTTTTATATAATCTTCTTGATGTTCTTATTGGAGGCTTCCACCGTGCCATTCATCTTCATTCGATACATAGAAGAGTTATGGTGCTTGATCTTGAACTGCATGCATAGTTCCATGATCATAGTGTTTTTGATTTTTATACCATTGTCAGTGATAATAATTTCAGGGATGTTATATCGATAGATAAGATTATGCTTAATGAACCGAGCCACAACATTCTTGGTAACAGAGGAAACAAATGCTGCTTCAACCCACTTCGTGAACTAATCAATAATGACGAGGATGAAATGGTGCCCATTAGATGCCGTAGGCTTAATATCTCCAATCATATCAATGCCCTACATTGCAAATGTCCAAGGAGAAGTCAAGATATTCAGAGGAATCGGTGGCACATGTACCTTGTCAGCATAAACCTGTCATTTGTGACAAGTTCTTGAGTTGTGATGGTAATCAGTTTCCATGGTTGACCAATAATATCCCGCTCTTAGAATCCTCTTATCCAGAGTATGTTCACTTGAATGACTATCGAAGACTCCTTCATGCATATCTTCCATAATTTTATCAGCTTCCTTCTTGTCCACACAATGAAGCAGAGTTGAATCATGGTTGCGCTTGTACAAAATTCCGTTGCTCAGGAAGAATTTAGAAGAGAACCTCCATAGGAATTTCTTGTCATTGATAGATGCCCGGGGTACTCTTGAGCCTCAAGGTATTTCTGGACTTCATGAAACCAAGGTTTCTCTTCTACTCTGTCAGTGTCAACTTTGTAGCAGTGTGCCAGTTCGTCTAGTGTCTCCATTGTAATTATAGGAGTTTCATTGTCCAATCCGACTTTGAACATAGATGACGTGGTTGCTAATGCGCCTGCCAACTGATTCTCTTCTCGGGGGATATGTTCGAAAGTGATTTCCTTAAATTACATTATTAAGTTCAACACATTCTCTCTATAAGGAATGAGATTTGGGTGCTTCGTATCTTATTCTCCCTTGATCTAACTAATTACTAGGGCTGACTCCCCGCATACACTCAAGAATTTGATTCTCAATTCAATAGAAGCTCTGATGCCCATCATGCATGCTTCGTATTCTGCCATGTTGTTGGTATAATCAGAACACAATTTGGGAGTGAATGGCATATGGCAACCCTGAGGAGAGATGATTACAACACTAATTGCATTTCCAAGTGCGTTAGAAGCTCCATCAAAAACCATAGTCCATTAGGATCCTGGCTCAGGTCCTTCATACATCTGAGTTCTTCACAATCTGTAACTAGCATAATGTTCTCATTCAGGAACTCAAAATTCATATTTTGGTTGTCGTCTACGGCTTGATGGGCCAAATGGTCTGCTAGTACACTTCCTTTGATTGCTTTTGAGTGATGTACTGAATGTCGTATTCTGTTAAAACCATTTTCTATCGGGCTATTCTTCCGGAGAGAGTGGGCTTCTCGAATATATACTTTATGGGATCCATTTTAGAGATCAACAAAGTAGTATGGGTCAACATATACTATCTTAGTCGGCGAGCAGCCCATGCCAAAGTGCATAAATTTTTCTCGAGCAGTGAGTATCTTATTTCACAGTGGGTAAAATTTTTGCAAAGGTGAATATTGCATTCTCTTTTGGACCAAACTCGTCATGTTTTCCCAGTACACACCCTATTGAGTTCTCTAACACTGTTAGGTATATGATAAGAGGTCTTCCTTCAACTGGTGGCATCAGAATTGAAGGTTCTTGGAGGTACTCCTTGATATTTTTAAAGGCTATCTGACAATCGTCGTTCCACTTCACTACTTGATCTTTCTTTAGTAACTTGAAGATCGATTCACAAGTAGCGGTCAGATGGGAAATAAATTTGGCAATGTAATTCAGTCGTCCCAAGAAACCTCTGACTTCCTTCTTAGTACGGGGAGCGGGCATTTCTTAAATGGCTTTGACCTTGGCAGGATCAACTTCAATACCTTTACCATTGACAATGAAACCCATGATTTTACTGGACCTTACCCCAAAGGTGCACTTGTTCGGATTCAATCTCAGCTTGTACTTCTTCAGTATTTCAAACAGCTTGTGTAGGTGGTCAAGATGTCCTTCTTCAGTATGAGACATGGCTATCGTGTCGTCAACATAAACCTCTATCTCATGATGAATCATGTCATGGAACAAAGCTACCATTGCACATTGATATGTTGCACCGACATTCTTCAACCCAATAGACATGACCTTGTAACAGAAAGTGCCCCACTATAATGAAAGTAGTCTTCTCCATGTCTTCAGGTGCCATCTTGATCTGGTTATAACCCGAGAAACCGTCCATGAAGGAGAATACCTTGTGATGAGCGGTGTTATCGACCATAACATCAATATGTGGAAGTAGAAATTCATCCTTGGGGCTTGCCCTGTTCAGATCCCTGTAATCTACACACATACGCACCTTGCCATCCTTCTTAGGCACTAAAACCACATTTGCAACCCATTAAGGATATGATGTAACTGGTAAGAAACCTGTGTTGAATTGCTTCATAACCTCAGCCTTGATCTTTTCCGACATCTCGAGACGTATACATAGACCTTTTGCTTTATTGGAGAACAACCCTCTTTCATTGGAAGATGGTGAACCATAATATCAATATCAAGCCTTGGCATGTCTTCGTATGACAAAGAAAAGATCTCAACATAGTCATGCAACATCTGAATTAATCGTTTTTTGACATTATCCTCTAGTTAGTACCTATCTTGACTTCTTTCCTGTCTGCTTCAGTACCCAAGTTTATAACCTCAACTGGATCTTCATGTGGTTGTATAGCCTTTTCCTATTGCACTAACAGTCTGGAAAGTTCTCCAGGTATTTCACAATCTTCCTCACATTCTTCCTCGGCTTGGTAGATCGGATTCTCGAAATCATAAGTGGCAATAGCAGAATCATAATCAACGAGATCCAGGGTGGATGTGGATCTGAAATTTATTGTGTGGGTGTGTGTAAGAACGCATAGCTATTTGAAAGTGATAAAAATAAAATAAAGATAAAGTGCGCAAAATTTGAATGCAAAACGTCCAATGCTTTATTAAATGAAAGTATGTTTATGAAATGACAACCCTAACAAACAAACGTTGTGCCCCAGGTAAGACACAAGGCTTAAAGTTATTGTTTACAGATTACATATCCAAAACTTTGAAAGCAATAAAACAGAAAGTGGCATTTACTCCTGACTAAAGGAGATTAAGATAAGGTCTTCAGTCTTTCAGTTGTTGAGCCCGTTGCCGATGGTGGGAAAGATCCAGCTGTGTAGGACGTAGTCATTATATGTATCCTCTATAGTGTTGACTCCATTATTGCTGACACGGAATGGTGGTCTTCCAGCGCGAGCGCGACAAACAGCCCTCTGAGCCTCTGCATTAAAACCCAAACCAAATTTGTTAGATTTATACAGAATGTTAGGAAGCTGACCCCAAGTAGTATAACCACCTTCTTCTACAACAACTTTAGCATCCTCCAAAGAAGCCATTCTGGGTGGAACCCCGGTATCCTTGTGAATAGAATAAATGTCTTCGGTAGCAGCAGGAGAGATAACTTCAAAAGTCTGACAGGGAGTCTCGATGAATTCGCCATCCATCTCCACATACCTGAATGAGTTCAATTTACTCACTATATACTCTTATTCACCATAGACTGTAACAACCTTTCCCTTCACAAGATATTTTAGCTTTTGATGTAGGTTTGAAGTAATAGCACCTGCCCCATGAATCCAAGGGCGTCCTAGTAAACAAGAATAAGTCGGTAGAATATCCATCACATAGAAAGTAGATTCGAAGACTTGCGAACCCACTTTGATAAGGAGATCTACTTCTTCGTGCACCATCCTATTTGACCCGTCAAAGGCCCTCACCATAATATAACTAGGTTTCAATATAACCCCTTCATAATCAAGTCTGTCTAGGGCACCTTTTGGTATAACATTCAACGAGGAGCCTATATCAATCAACACATGAGATAAAGTAGTGCCTCTGCATTCAATAGAGACATACAGGGCCTTGTTATCATTTCTTCCTTCAGGAGTCAAGTCGGAATAAGAAAATCCTAACCCATTATCAATCGTTAGTCTAGTAACATAATTCTCAAATTGGCCAACGGAAATTTCTTGTGGCACGTGGGTAAACTTCAAGAACTTCACTAAAGCCTGAGCATGGGCTTCAGAACACAGTAAAAGGGATAACATGGAGATCTTGGAGGGGGTCTTTCCCAACTGTTCAAAAATCTTTTAATCACTTTTGCGGATAATCTTTAATACTTCTTCCAACTCTTGCCTGGAGGTATCTTCAGTTGTACCTTCTTTAGGTGCCTCCGTCTGGGCAGGCTCCGTCATTTGCTCTTTTCCCCGAATCTCAGTACTTGACTCGGTTGTAGTAACTCGAACTGGTGTGGTAGTACTCTTCGGAGAGATTTTCGGAGAGAAAACCCTCCCACTTCTAGTAACCTTAATGGTCCCAGCAATATTGTTAATGCTGGAATCAGTAAATTCAGCACTTTCATATTCAGTAGTCGATAGTTCTTTCTTGACGCCATGGTAGTAGACGTCGACTCCAAGTTCTAAGGGATAACTTTATCCAAAGAATATGGAATAGGTCCGGGTGCGGTGATTATCATAGGCGAAACTTTAGGTTTGGTAGTGATCCTTATAGGACCCTTGGAAGTGATCCTGATAAGAGTGTCGGATACTATAGATACCTCTTCCAGCTCAAAGTCTTGCAACAAATTCTCAACAGACGAAATCTTCTCTACCAGAATTAGGTGATTGTCCATTAGACGCTGGATACCTTCTTCCAGCAACTTGCAGCCATTGGGTGCATTAGTAACATCTTTCAATGTAACCCGAAAATAAACCGGCCAGGAGCAGATTCTTCTTGATAATTGGAAGGGGAGTAGCCAATTCACTTACAGCAGAAACATATGAAACGTCCTCAATAGCACTGATGCCTTTGTCATGCTTTGGCATTGGTAGAGTAATTACATTGGGAGTCTCGGGCGGATCAAATTCAATTTCTTTGTTATCAATCATGTCTTCAATTTTATTCTTCAAAGCCCAGACGCTATTGGTGTCGTGCCCAGGGCTATTGGAATGGTAGGCACATTTCTCATTAGGATTATAATGAGGAGAGAAGGTGTTGGGATTCTGAGTAGGACCCCTCAGTGTAATCAGCTCTACTTTCAGTAAATATTGTAAAGCCTGAGACAATGGCATGTTGATCTTTTTAATATGCCTTATAGGTTCCTCTGACCTACGCTGATTGTTTTGTTGATGTTGTTATACAGGTGCAGGATTAGAAATTAACACAGCTCCTACAGATGGATTACGATTACCTCTAGTATAACCCTTCTGGCTATACACAACATTTGTTTCCTTTTTACTATTGAATGTCTTCTTCACAGTACTCGAAGATGCAACCACTTGAATTTTTTCGCTTTGAATTCCAACTTCGACATGTTCCCCTGTTAATATCAACTTGGTAAAACCAGATGAAGAACTTACGATCAGATGATTAAAGAAAGGCCTTGTCAAAGTTCCCATGAACATATCAACCAGCTCCTTATCAGATAGAGGAGGTTTCACTCTCCTAACTAGATCCCTCCATTTCTAGGCATACTCTTTAAACCCTTCATTCAAACCCATAGTCATACTCTGTAATTGCACACGAGTTGGTGCAAGGTCAGCATTGTATTGATATTGTTTATGAAAGGCAACAACCAGGTTCTCCCAAGTACATATATTGGTTCCTTCCAGCTGATAGAACCATTCTAGTTGTGTCCCAGATAAGCTCTCTTGAAAGAAGTGAACCTATAACTTTTTATCAGCGGTATGGGGTTGGATCTTCTGGACATAAGACCTTAGATGAAGTTTAGGACAAGAAACACCATCATATTTGGAAAAGGCAGGGACCTTGAATTTGTTGGGCATAACAATCCCCGAGATAAGACCCATCTCTTCAAAATCCAGCCCAGGCACTTTCTGGATTTTTATGGCATTTAAAGATCTTCCAACTGTTTGTATATGTCATCAATGGGAGGATATTTCTCATTAGAATAGTCTTCTTCATAATCTTGGACAGCCCCAAGGTTACTTCCTCTCTCAGCCTTCACACTCATATCTTCTTCACCCTGCTTGTCATCTTCATCAGAGGGAATATCACAACTCTGAGCTTGTTTAGGAGGACCTTTAACCTTCTTCCCATGTTGAGGATACCAACCAGTTTCCTAGTCTTTTTCTTCCTTGGCGATGAGCACCATCAGTTCTTGCTGCCCCTTGGCTAAGTTCTGGAGCATCTCTTGGATTGGGCATTTTGAGCTTGAAGGTCTTTCATAGTTTGTTCGAGAGCCATCTTTTACTGGAAGAAATAGCAAGAAGATTAGAAAGTCTTTCTTTGGAAATACCTATTATGTAATGACACGCATGATATATGTATGCAATGTTTTCAAGGATCTCACGGGGTAAACAAAAGGAATTCTTAGAAGTTGAGTCTGGCTATAGCTTTAATTGAAGAACTTTGCGTCTTTGGAAGTTCTTATGTGACAATCAAGCTCACCATGTCGAGTGGGTCCTAGCCTTTGACTCAAGCGAACGTACTTTGATCTTTGATGGAATTAGAGGAAAATAAATCCCCTTGCCCCTTGCTAGACGTCAGGTTCATAATAAACATGTATCACAGGCCTTTGAGATCCTTGAAATGATCAGTGAAAATGATATGGTATGATGTCATGATGTCATGTTTGAACAAATAACAAACACAAACAAAGCACACAAAAGCCTTAGGTTTAAGTCTTGCATGGGGTTCGTAGGTAAGTACCCTCTTGAAGTTCAGTTGGCTCAACCTGTCCTAATAATAGTAACCGGGTTCTAGGAGTCTCATATCACCGATCTTTCTCGCAGGCATTGTTTCAGCGGTGCAACTAACTTACCACTGAAATATCCCAAGAGTCAAATCTCAATGAGTGTAGCATCGAGTATTAACCAACTTTGGATTGCACCAAAGTCGGTCAGCTCACTACCTTATAATGGCTAAGTTGGGTTAATTATGTTCTAAAGGTCAGTTAGTTCTTATGAAACCATGCGGCAACCTATTATTCTCCTCGACTAACTCAAGGGACACCAGCACAAACCAAAGTTTCCCACTAACATAGCCATCACTTCAACCATATCAGTCTATGCTGTACAATTTCCATGATCTATAGCTACTTACCTAAGGTCCCCAGATTCGAGTATAGAATCTTTGCAAGAAAGTAAACCCGAGCAAACCCTAAATGTAAAGCAAACAATTCAAACAAAGCAGAAAAAATGATCTAACTCTAATGTAACCCCTCTTTTTTTATACTCCCCAACAGAGTCTCCAGTTATGTAATACAGTGGGAGAACTGACTTGGTTTTGCATTTTATCACAAATGTTGCAGATAACAAGATTCGCCACTGAATTTTATTTTATCCAATAAGGAAAGGGTGAAAATAACGGGAAAGACCTTGAAGACTTTTGAGTTCGGGGGGTAGATTATGAAAAAGGAGGGTATTAGCACCCTTTTCATCCGCAGTTATCTACGGGATCTTAATCGCTAGCCCACTTTGTTTGAAAATTGCTTTGTGTTGTGTATGTTTGAAAAATATTTTGAAAAGGTGAACTTTGTAATGATTCTCATATTGTCCTCGAGAAAGCGTACAAAGTGTTTGTTCGGAAATATTTTTGAAGAGTGTAATTGTGTGAAACATTTTCTTTTATTTTGAAATGTTTATGAGCAAGCGATTAACAGCGGTCTACCTACTCAAGGTCTTTCTTGTAATTTTCCTCCTCCTTTAGATGGTGCTATCCTACCATTAGTTAGTAGGAAGTTCTATAGTTGGATGTGAAGGGACATGCGTGGGTCATCGTACAGTCATCGAAGGCAACTCATAAGGACACTTTAGCTATTTTCGTTACGGGACTAGATCATTTACCAAAGGCAACGTCGAAAGGGTCATTGAGGTACTATGATCTTAATATCGAGGGACTTTGCTAAAGCGTCCCCACTTTCGAGGGACATGATTGTTTTTATTCCGAAGGCATCAAGGAAGGTTACCCTAGAGGTGTGAGTGTGTGAGTAATTTGTTTTCAGTGATCGTTAGTCTTTAAATTAGGGTTAGCTACGTTTGTTTTTAATCTTGTCATACAAGCCTAATTACTAACAGTAATAATATAGAAATAATGAAAAACGGTAAAATGCGAAAAATAAATGCGGAAAATAAACCCTAGACTATTACACGACTTTGGGAGAGGTACATAATAGGAATGCGGAAAGTAAGCCCTAATTACTATTACAAACCGCGAAGCAATTACATCATCATAAAAAATACGAGAAAAAAAAATCTACGCTAATTGTAAGACTAAGAAAAAGGAAAAGGAAATTGTTTTTGGTGATTTTTTGATAAAATTGTTTTTTCATGATAAACCCTAAAAAACTAATTAATTTTTAATTAAAAAGTTAATTAATTATATTAAAACCTAAAAACCTAATTTGTTTAGGGTTTGTGAAAAAAGGTTTTGAAAAAACTAGGTTTGTTAAGAATTTTTTTTGTGAATTAGGGTTTGAAGGAAAAGGAAAAAAGAGTGAAAGAGTAAGAAAAATAGAGAATAAACCATAAAATTGCCAAAGGTGGGAGTTGAACACACGCCCTTAGCACTTTCATCCAGCGTGTTCACCACTAGGCCATGCGCGTTCTTGTGTTAAGGAAAGGAAGCTAGCGCGCTTAGTATGTTACAAATCTGCAAAAACAAGAAAAATTATGAAAAATCTCAAAATGCCAAAAGCAGAGATCGAACCCATTCCCTTGCATAGTAAAGCCTTAGCGTGCGTTTTAACTACTGGGGTGGTGATACATCTATTGTTTAAACTGAAATGAAACGTATATAATATAAAACCATTTTACATGAACGAAGAGGCACCAGAGCCCTTGCTCCAGTCGTCTTCTCCGGTAAGTCTATTTCGTGTTCCTACAAAACAATAAGCATTAGAGATCCAAAGGGACCCTACCCCCCTAAATCAAGGCTGTGAATTCAATGGGACTATTATCTCGGACTGAATCGCAACGGTTTGGGAGCTACAACGAAAATATCTTAAATCAGCATTAACATGGCTATGCACTATTCAGCCATCATGGGACTCCCGCGATGGGTCATTCATGCATCATTGAACCTCATGAACATGCTAATAACGTTAGTATGTGTAAAAACATAATGAAATAACAGATATGAAAATCATGAAATGATGAAACTGATGAGGCACGTATATGCGATTTTATGCCCTTTTGACCATGGCAATCGATCTAACCTTGCCCTCTTGCGTCCCTGGAAGTGAATAGAAGAGTTACAATGCTTTGGAAACGACTGCAAATAGGGTTTACAAGCTACCCTAATGTGAATGATTTTTTGGAGTTTTTTGGAAGGGTATTCTTGCACATGGGTTTCGTGGTTTAGGTTTTGTATGAATGAAGAGAATAAATAGGTTGTATTTAGGTCAGAATAACATGGGTTTTGACTCTTGTAATAAGCCTTGATCTTATTTTGTTTTATTTTGAATTTTAAATAAATAAAACTCAAAGATAAATAAATAAAAACCAAAGGGAGTTGTATGAAAAATTCTTGAGGTTCATGTGAAGTGTAGAGCGTGTTTGGACCTTTAAACATCTACCCAATAGCCTAAAAGTTCAAGTATGATCACTTTTAGTTTCATGCATTTGCTCAAAATTTCCCAACTTGCACTAGTCATAACTTTCTCAATTTTTATCATTTGATTGTGATTTCTTACTTTTTAGAAAGACCTATATGTCCTCTATAATCCCTATTTTTATCATTTTTGCATTTGAATACCTTATCTTGATGTAAGTGGCCTTGACAAAAAGTGTCTTTTTGTTGACTTTTGAAATAACTTATAATGTTTGGCCCATATCTCTCAAATGAAGCATTTTTTGGACTTGAGCTTAATTAGATAAAGTTGTAGAGAATTTAATTTCCTTCAAAATGAGCTTTGGTTGAGGAAAATCTTATGAAGCATGTTAAAGTTATGCTTGGTCAAATTTCAGTTGACTTCTAAAGAAAACCCTAATTTGGCAACTTTTGACTTTTGATGATTTATGAGTTTTTCTTGATGAATCATGATCAAACCTTGATCAAATGATGAATTTGACTTCAAACCCTTGATATTGGCCCAAAATCTTGAAGTTTGACTATATATTGACCACGGTTGACTTTTTGTCCAATATAGTTGATTTTCAGTCATTTGAGCAATTGACTGAGCAAACTTGTGATGCAAGACATGAAACTTGGTATGAGAATTCCTTGGGACATATGAGAAACCATGGAATACACTTGAGGCTTTATAAACCCAAACTTCCTTGAGAAAGATGAAACCCTAGTTGTAAGTCCATTGCTTAGGAGGAGAATTTTGTCTAATCAATTCTTGAGCAACCTAGAGCATTTGAGAACCCTAGGAGAATGTCTTGAGGAAAAGGGAGGGAAAATTTTGGGGTACAACACCAATGAATTCTTTTTAATTTTTCACTTGGCTCTCCTTTTTCCCACTTCACCCAAGGCTTTATAGTATAGTAATTAATAGTAATATTTTTAATTCTTTCTTTTGTTGTTTGGACTCAAATTTTGGTTAGATAGCTTGAAGTCACATTTGGTGATTTTCCAAGTTTCAGTGTTTCAACTTGCGAATGCGTGGTAATGATTTTGTTAAAGTTTTGTACACGTTAGAGGTATGTGTTTATCGCTTTCTATAATTTATCATATTCATGATACTTATACTTTTTTACAATTTTTATGCCATTCATTATTTTGTATACTTGTTCATTTATGAATCACTTTAGTTCCTATCCTTTTTGTGAGGTAGCTTTCCATTGTCACATATGTTGGATACCATAATTCTTGTTTTAACTGGATTTTATTATGTTTAATCTTTTGTTTGTGTTGATTGTATGAAATCTTGAACATGATCAAGGCATTTTTGTTCCGTTTTGAGCACAACAACCTTGGCCAAATAGTCAATTCATCTTGTGAGTGTGTGATCATTAGTATCCCCTTTTGACCCTTTTGGTCGATATCCATGTTGTTTTTTTCTAAATGCTTGTCTATGAGTGTTTGGTTCATCTTTTTGTATGGGTATTGATTCTTTATTTTCTTGAACCTTTAACTATGAGTTGTAGTTTGAATTTTTACCTTTCCTTAGAAAGTAGGGAGTATTCATGTTGTGATATGGTTGAACTCAAGTTGGGGAGAGAAATGTTTATGTGTGAAACCACCCGGCCGAAACCTGTTATCAGGATGTAATAAAACATCAATGAAGTCGCCACTGAACGTATTTTATCCCGCCGAAAGGGAAAGGTAAACATCGAGAAAACCTGAAAAGGGAGAAATCATTGTCTCTCGACCGAGAGATTGGGTAAGGGAGTCTGTTACGTGAGAGGAAGGTATTAGCACCCCACACTCCCGTAGTACTCTACGGTATCCACTCTTGTTGTCTAATATAATGGGTGTGGTCAAATCCTATGTCTATGGATTAAAACTGAAAAGGGAATGCATGCGAAAGAAAAAGGAAAACAATGTAGGGAAAATAAAAGATGTGCTCGATCGGGCCTTACCCCAATGCCTACGTATCCCTTTTAAGGAATCAGAGCAACTGTAGTTCGGCTTATGTATTTTGGTTGGTTTGTATTTTTTAGTTAAGACAACAGAAATAATCAAGATGGCAAAACATCGAATGAAACAACAAACAAATGAGATGGTCAAACATTGTCTAAATAATAACATAGTAACATGTCAAAGATGGTGAACCATCAAATGATAATGCAACACACCTAACAATGATATTGAGAATTAAAGTAGGATAATAAACATGTACGATGGCGAAACATCGGCTTCAAACAAATGTGCGATGGAAAAATATCGGCTAAAAGGTAACAAGATATCATGGCGAAGATGGTGAAACATCAATAAACCGGATGGCAAAACATCACCCCTAACAATGATATTGAGAATCAAAGTAGGATAACAAACATGTGTAATGGCGAAACATCGGCTTCAAACAAATGTGCGATGGAGAAACATCGGCTAAAAGGTAGTAAAGTATCATGGAAGAGATGTCAAAACATCAATAAATCGGATGACGAAACATCGCACCTAACAATGATATTGAGAATCAAAGTAGGATAACAAACATGTGCGATGGCGAAACATCGACTTCAAACAAATGTGCGATGGAGAAACATCGGTAAACCAGGTTTAAAAACAAAGCCAAGAGGCGTACAGACAAATAAGATTGATTTGTATCTTTCACCTTGAAGAAGGGTTTGAGTTTATTAGAGGTATTTTATGATTTGCCAAGAAAACAGTTTTTTTTAAGATGCAGAATGCAAAGGAAGGAAAAACAACTAAGGGAAACTAGCCTAGCACTATCCCTAGTGTTATCATACAATTATTGACCCTAAGGTTGAGGATAAAGGAAAGTTCTACCCTATGTTAGCATACATGTACTCCTACCTTAACCAACATGTTAAAGGAAGCTTAACAAAACTACCCTATAGTGAACATGCCATGAGAGAAAAGTTGTGATCTCAATTTCAAAGTTGAGTGACTCATCCATCAACAATTAAAGAAGAAAAGTAATAAACATCCTATAGGGAACATGCACTGAGAGCATAGTCGTGATCTCAATTTCTAAATTGAGTGACTCATCGATCAACAATTAATGAAGAAAAGAAATAAACATTCTATAGGGAACATGCACTGAGAGCGAAGTCGTGATCTCAATTTCTAAATTGAGCGACTCATCGATCAAAAGCAAACACAACACATGCATCAAACAAAAACCAGAGGGCCTCCTAACATATATCAGCAACAAAGGTCCCATCATGCAACATAGAATTATGAAAGTAGAAGAAAGGAAATAGTGCAATACCAAACAGATAAATATCCGTAGCAACTGAACA
This sequence comes from Vicia faba, assembly GCA_948472305.1. NCBI lineage: Eukaryota > Viridiplantae > Streptophyta > Magnoliopsida > Fabales > Fabaceae > Vicia > Vicia faba. The sequence continues at coordinate 334,224,895 of OX451735.1, forward strand.
AGAATAGAAGAAACCCAGAGAACTTCAAGCAAGCTGGCATCAGCAGATAAATCAAGTCAGAAATCACGCCATCATGATGTAAGTAATGAGATTATTAGATATGAACAGATCCCATGTGCAATGTATAGTATTCATAATCACATGTGTATATCCTGCATAGACTATCAAATATGCAAAAGACAAGAGCAGTGCTAGTAAAAAATTGTGTTCCACAAATAAAGTGAAACACAATAGCCTCAAGTCAGAAATGGAAAACTTTTCTCAAAGTACCTCGCACATTCAACAACCAAGTTAGTATTACCATAAATAGAATGATGATTCACATAAGGTATGGATGATGACACCATAATGAAATGAGAAAACATGATAACAAATATTAAACATTAATCATGATAGACAGAAGGGAACAGGCATATGCACAATTAGGTCAAAAATTTAGAGGAATGTTGCTCCTTTCTGTCACCGTGTTGAATTAATAATTGAATACCAATCAAGGATCATGGGAGCTTGAGAAGAATACAATCAAAGACCATGAAGGTCAGTAGCAAACACATAATTCAATCATGCACAATTAATTCAACACAGCTCACAAGCATAATAGAAGAGGAATTCCACACAGTGCATCAAAAGGTTCAAACATTCAAACAAGGGGCATTAAGTGAAATAACTTGAGTTTATTTGGATGAACATATCCAACATGATCATTAGGTGACTAATTGTAGGCCTCACTCAAGTTCATTGGCCCTCAAACAAATTGCAACAAGATATGCAACATTAATTGGGTATCTTCACTTCAAAAATACATCAAAAATAGAAACAAGGATCAATAATTCAAACCAAAAAATCTCTTAGCATCCTTGAAGTGTGTAGTAGTCAGAAAGAAAGCCTTAAGTTCATGAATGATTGAGGAGGAGATCAAATGAGGCCCAAAGTTCAAAACTAGTTGGCCAAACTAATAAAACTAGACAAGTTTTCAAATTAATTCATGGAAAAATATCAAACCAAGTCAAATAATTAAATAAAAATGGTTTTCATATCCTCAATGCATTCATGAACCATAATCAAGGCCTAAGTTCCATTGAAAATCCAGGGCATAGTGGTTTTGAAAAAGAAACTTGCACAATAAGCAACAAAACCCTAATTTTTGACTTTTAATCTTAAATATTAATTATATAAGATCAAAATTCAAACAATTCAAACCAAGATCATGCAAATCACAAGGAAACCATAAATGTCAGAATACATATTTTTTCACATTTTTTGAATTAAAGAAAAGTCAAAAATAAAATCAAATTCAAACAATTAATCAATTAAACAAATAATCACATCTCAAAATGAAATCCTAATCAAAAATCAGAAAAAACATCCAACCAAGAATATATTCAAGTATTAGAATTAAAAACACACATCACCAATTTTTTTTGGAATTTTTAAATTAAAGGAAATATTAAAATAAAAATCAAACAAACAATTAACAATTAAACTATTATTTAAGGGGAAAAAATGGAAACCCTAACCAAAAGTCACAAAAAGGTCAAAATAAAAATATATTCAGATTCTATAATTAAAAACAAGCTTTCATGATTTTTTTGAGGATTTTTGAATTAATGGAAGTATTAAAATGAAAATTATAAAGCAAAAATTCAAAATAAACTTCTCAAATTAAATTCATAATAAAAAATAGAAAAACTGCTAAACAAATTTCAGAATCAAATTCTACATTGTTTTATGAGTCCAAAATATTTTTTGTGGAATTTTTTCAAATCAAAGAAATATTAAAATAAAAACAAACACTAAGCAAATAAATAAATAATAACACAAGTTTTTAAACCAATCAAAACATTTTCAAAAATTATCAAAAAATTGCACAAGGTCAGGAATATTATTTTTAAGTTTCATGAATTTTTTCATAATTTTTCATCAAGTTTTGATAAATAAAAAAAAATCAGAGAATCAATGAAAATTAAATAACAAAAATAAGAACAAGGCCAATGAGATGATGCCACACATCATCTTCTACCTCCAGCCAAGGCAAAACACTCGCTTCCATCAGTTCCAACATGCTCACTTCAGATCCATCAAACAAACACAATTCTCAACCAAAATCCATGAGATTAAGCTCAAATTAAAGCTAGCATATCATACTACATGATGCAATTCGAATCAAACTTAGAGATCAAGCATAGATTAAGAAATCAAGTCTCAAAAACTGGAAAAAACACACTGTAAACATCAAAACCAGAAACACGATTTCACCAAATCTACTTGAATCAGAGCTCAAATATAGATCAATCCTAATGATTGGCCAACTATAAACACAATGCACACCACGAAACACTTCATTTCATGCTTAAATCGGGGTTCAGATTTAGTGAGCATACCTGTAAAAGTGAAAAATAAATTCACTTGGTGCCTCTGAAATCTAACAAGAAACCCTTCCAAATAGCTTCCTTGTGCTCCAATGAAGGTGTTTGAGTAGAGAAATAAGGACTGGATCAAGAGAATTGAGTTGCTCGATTCAAGTTGCAGAGCAAAAAAAATGAGAAAATTTTGAGGAGCTTCTTCCAATGTCGTGCGTGTCCTCGAGAGAAGATACCTTGAGCAGCTTATATAGAGTGTTTGGAGTGACGTTAAAGTGGTAATTCAAGTTGAGAGTCGTTGGAGGGTAAAACTGAATTTTCTGTCAAACCAAAACAAGTGTGATGGCCATTTGCGTTTTGCTTGGTATTCAGGCAATGCTTGCAGTCATTTTGAGCAACAAAAGGAGAGTGTGAGTGAGTGAAAAAGCGTGATGAGGTGAGTTGTCCTCTCTTGCACATGGGACTGATTTTCTAGAGTGAGAAGTTTCCCATTTTGTCAAAAATGTGAAAATGAGAGGGGCACGAGGTATGCACCTGGTTTGGCCTTTTTTGGCAAGCACATGAGGTGTCCAATTCGTGCCAAGCATGTGCAAGTGGACTCTGAAATGATTCAATCAAAACTGAACCAAAACTTGAAAATTTCCATGGCCAAGCATACACCAAAAATCAACTGACTTCCAACTGAGGCCATTTCAAATTGGCTCGTGCGTTTTCCAAATTTCTTTGAGCCAATTAAAATTCATATGATGAGCTTCACAATGATCTTTGATTCATCAAAAATGGTGGAGAAATGAAAGAGATGTGGACATTAGGATTCCTGGGCAAGTCAAGCCATCTTGCCCAAGACTGCGTGCGCGCTGGCCTGCCCATGTGCCTTCAAAAAAATCTGGTTTTGCCACCCAACTTCCTCAAATCACAACTTCCTCAATTTTAATCCAATTTGAGTGATTCCAAGTTTAATGTGAAGCTTTCATGGAAAACAAAAAAATGCTATTTTTAATTTTTCAAATTGAGGCTTGAGTCACAATAAATTGATTCCACAAAATGGCATGCCAAGTGTTTGAGGAAATTACGCGCGTGACTTGCCCAGGAGAAGTCATCTTGGCACTTAGAATTTTTTCAATTTTTAAGTTACTTCTTGGACAAGTTACACTCAAATTCACCATTTATCATGATTCAAAGATGAATTTGGATATTGAATATGAAAAGCGGATGCTTGAATTGATGGTTGACCAAAAGTCCAACTTGGTCAACTCCTGATTTTATTGACTTTGACCAAAATGAACATTTTACCCCTTTTGATCAATTGAATCATTCCAATCCAAATTGAACCTTACTTTTTCAATCATAAGTGCTTAATAACATGTGGTGAATCATGGAAACAAGTTTGGGTAAAAAAGTAAAAGAAATCCTGATTAAATCCAAAACCCTGGTTTTGTACCATGTGCTAGGAGATAGCTGATCAAGCTTCAAAAACCCTAATTCCACTAGACATCATGAGAGACTCTTTGATAAAATTTGATTCTAATGATGATAAGATAGTGATGCTTCATGAATTGGCTCATCTATACCCCAATTACTTCAACTTGGTCCAAACCCTAATTTTGGTTAATATCTTAGGAGACTGATGAACCATCTTCAAAACTTCAAATCTTTTGGGCATCCTGGCCAACTTCTTGTACTAAGACCTTCCAAATACCAATGAGATGTTGTAGCCTCCAAATCAAGACTTGTACTTTGATCAATAGGCTTGATCAAACAAAACCCTAAATTGACTGGTGAATCAAAGGAGTGATTCCTTCTTATAATCAAACACAAACTTCAATCCTCTGATGATCCAAGGAGATGGATAAGATATCCTGAGATATGCAATAACTTTTGAGCTTGAAAGATCCAGAGGTTTAGATGATAAAGTTCTACTTGAGCAACTTGTCAATGCAATCATTCTTCAAAGCTTGAGGAAGACTTGATAACCAAAGTACTTTGATACCATCACAATGTATGGATGCAATGCAATATGATAATCATGATGAAACATAAGCCTAAATCAAGAGGGTAAATTTTAGGGTGCAACAGCTGCCCCTATTCAAATATCTTCAACATGATAAGTGAGAAAAGTGACAACTTTCGAGCATTCAGAGTTGAAGATGATTGAATACAAAAGAACCCGAAAATTTACACTCTTGAAGAAGAAAGAAAAAGAAGCAGGAAACCCCCAAGACATGCGTCAGAATGTAGCTGTAACGCGGGTTGAAACATACCAACAACAAAGAAGAATAGACGCAACTAAACTTCCGGACAAATGTGCCAGGGTAAAACAGGGCTTCAAAAAGAAGGTGAGATAAAACTCAAACCACAGAGTATAGGCGAAAATAAGCTCTGGAAAAGAAAACATACGCGGGTGAGGAGACGAAACTCTGAGCTCGACCCAAGCAAAAGTGACTAGAGTGCGTGATTCTAGGAGCACTTACTAATCTCAACTAAGATAGACAGTATGAAAGAACTGAAAGAATCCCAGAAATGAGAAACAAAAGCGAGATGAAACTCGACTCAAAAACTAGTTAGGCGAAACTAAACTAGATGAGTACCAGGACGAAACTGGATTTCACGCACGGGTAACGAGGCGAAACTCAACCCATAGCAAAGCGATGAGAGTGCATGTTTCTCAAAGCACCTGCTGGTCTCAAGTCAATGGATAGACAGTGAAGAAAATTGATAGAAGAATCCAAGAAATAAAAGAGACTAATTTCAGACCAGGGACGCAGTACGAACAATGCACTCGGTAAACGAACACCGTCAAAGGGTCCAAGGTAAGAAAGCAAAAACGAGATAAAACTCGACTCAATTACTAGTTAGGCGAAACTAAACTAGATGAGTACCAGGACGAAACTGGATTTCATGCGCAAGGTGAGGAGACGAAACTCTGAGCTCAACCCAAAGCAAGGAGATTAGGGCGTACACCTAAAAACCTGCTAAAAGCGAATATAAGGACGAAACTGGTATTCGAAAAGGTGCATCAATAGACATTGGAATGAACCGGAGAGGGTAGTGAAGACTAAACCCGAGAAGACCGCGCCAGGGAGAAACTGAACTATAGTCAAGAGTAGACACTCAAACAAAGAAATGATTGATATCAAAAAGATATTGGTATTGGGAGGAAACTGAGATAATGAGGGTGAAGACCTCGCTGGGAATTTAATCCAAAGTATTAGCAAATTTACTGGGGATAACAGAAACAAAAATGGCTTATGTTTAGATGCATGTTTGAATTCTTTTTATATAGTACAATGTTCCATATAATGGAAATGCTACGCGTTTTGGTAGATGCAATGCAATGATGTATGTTTAAAAGTTCCACTGGGGAATGGCCAATTGAGAAGCCAAAAACCAAGAAGTCAGCATCTGATATGACTTGCAAAAATAAATTGCAAAATCCAAAGGAGAGGAGAAAACATGGGGAACCGCTAGAGAGGGGACCTTGAAGAGATGAAGCTTTGCGGGGAATAACAACCGAGCAACCAATAGAAACGGGCCACAAACATTGAGAGGAGCTGTAAAAATAAATTTCAAACTCCCAGAGAAGGTCAGATCGACACTGCAGCTTCTGGAGAAGTTTAATCATTGAGGGAGAAGATTAGGGCAAGACTGTAATCTCTGGAAAAGACAACGCGCGGTCGTGTTGAGGATGATACCAAGACAACAAACCCTACGTGAGGGGTGAAAACCTTTGTTGGGGGGAACAAAGCTTTGCTAAGGAGACGGGATTTCACCAGGGAGACAGAACTTCGTTGAAGATTTTTGTTGGAGAGATATTTTTGAAATGCAATCATTGGATGGATCATGTAGATAGTCACACAGTATCGACCTTACTGGGGATAAGGGAAGATCTTTAACATAAGGATGACCCAGTCAGCAGACCGGCTGGGAAATGAGAGGCCATGGCGAGGGATCTCTGTTGGAAAATCCGTTGGGGATATGTGACATATCCAAACTTGAAGTCTCAAAATGAAGCCTTTAAAAGAAGATTCCTGGGGCAACAAAACTTCGCTGCGGAAACGAAACTTCACTGGGGATAGGTAAAGTCCTACTCATACATGGGCTCTGTCTAACAGAAGAAAACCAAATATTCCCTTCCTGACAATCATTAAGCTATTTACAGGTGTTCAACGTGTAAACTCTTTTTGATGTCAAACAAATGTTTTGCATGTAGGAAGATGTTCATTTTGGGAATGAAAAACCTGATGCGGATATTATTTAAGCCTTAAAGTTGAAAACCTTAACAAAGTGTCGCATCTCTGTTGTGAATGAATCACTGGCTAGAGTGCAAAAAAAATTCAAAACTTTTCTTCCCCTTCTTTTTTTTTTTAAAATAACGAGTCAAGATGCAGGTGATAAGATACCAACATGGATATGAAACACATATTTAGGAGTTTAGGAAACGCCATCCTGTTGTAGTATGCTTTCGAGTTAAACCTTTGTTTCAGTTAGGACTTTTAAAGGTTTTAACGTGGCCTGGTTTGAGGTTTTTTAGAAAAAAAATTTTCAAGGCTCAAGTTATTTGGTGCTCACCTCCTTCGTGATATTCTCCTGTCCTAAGTTCAGCTGACTTATCACAAGCATTCATCTTTCAACATGATTTAAAATGGTTGAGCGATCACGACAAATTCTCCAATATGATTGTCACTTAACTTGCTGTTTTTGTTTTTGATATTATTGTTCCTCTTCTTTTGATGAAGATTTTATTGAATAATCTTTCTCTTTTTTTTTTGTTGGCCTTTTAGGCTCTCTTTTGCCTAACTTCTTCCTGGACAAACTCTATTGAATTTCAAAATTGGGAGTCCAGCGGGACGCCCTAACTTTTGCCTAAGCGACTTGTTTTCAAGTTTCGACTTAGCAGGGCTTTTTGTTTCTTTCTTATTCATACTTTCCAATTCGAGCAAGTCAATGTGACTTTAGGTCTTTGAACTCTTTCTTTCTTTCTCCTTCTTTTTTTGAAGAAAACAAATGCCTCATTCCTTGGTCGGCGAGGGATAGCCATTATTGTATCGATTCGATCTCGACCTCTGGATTTTGTGAGGAAATGAACATCGTGGTTTTGACATTTTTCCTGATCTCATGATGGGAAAGATAAAATGTGGTGATCCTCAGATGGGACATTCCTTCTGAAATTTGCATGCTTGGTAAAATCAACTGAACATCTACCCTGCCCCTGGTAAAAAAAGGTTTTTTTTAACGAAAAAGAAACTCCTACTTTGAAGGCTCAGAGGGTTAACGAGGGTCTAACTCCCTTATATCTCCGGTGTTTGGGAATTGAAACAATGCATGTACATCGTCAACAAGGTTCTACTCAAAAGCATACCACTACAGTCATCGTTTTTTTGCTAAACTCCTTCCTCCACACTCTTGGCTAAGCAACAGAATTGGCACAGTTGGTATCAAAATGCCTGAAAAATCAATTTAAAGAGTGATATTGGATGGATTAAGTAAAATGAAACAATTTTTTTCAAGGCACAAATATTCAACGCATCAAGACTGACATTCGGCTATAAACAAAATCCTATATGCAAACAATGCTAAAACAATCAATCAAGATAACACATGAAAGTGCGGCAAAGAACGTAATAAAAGCCATTATGGGGAAGAAAAATCTCCAACTACGTTCGCCGATCTCGCCGACCTGCCGTAATCTTGATATTACCCTGACCCATGACCTTCACCAACAGCACGGAGCTGTGAAACAAATGGCAAGGCATCCACCAGTAAAGTGAATGAGAATCCCATCAAGCATGCCCCTTGCAAAGAAGTAGTTATGTTTGTTATTCGCATTTCAAGCGATCAACCAACCATGACTTATATTACCCTTTCCGTGTAAGGTCCACAAAGTTTATATGCACATTCTTATCAAAATATTGGACGTTTTTGCAAACAAAATAGTAAAAAGGGAGAAAATAAAAACATGCGTGTACTTGAAAGAAAATATTCTATTGATTTTGAGAAATCAGCCTGTGAAAAAGGCATTCACATTTGGAAGAAAGTAATTACAAAATCAAAACAAACAAGTGTTTACAAATGCCAATGTGATTGTGAATATCCATCAAGTCCCGACTCTGCTATGACTCTTATGACTTTCACGCTTCCTTCTTTCAGACAGATCTTTCTTGGATTAGCTTCGAGCTTATGCCAGGTGACGGAATGAAGGAAATAAATAAAGGATCTCATGCTAAGCGTAGTCATTTGCTTTAAGTCCCTAACTTTTTCCTGAATCTCCCTTTCGGGTTTTCGATTCACCAGGACACCCTCTTTTTGCCTAAACCACCCTTTCGGGTTTTCAGTTTAGCGGGTTTTTTATTTTTTATGCAAAGCATTTTTTAACTATGTCAGCATTCACAAGGGGGAGGGAAGTACTCTCCATCCATTGTCGTGAGCATCATCGCTCCTCCAGAGAAAAAATTTCTGACCACGAAAGGACCTTCATAAGTCAGAACCCACTTTCCCCTGGGATCTCCTTGGGGGAGAATTATACTTTTTAGCATAAGGTCACATGGCTTGTAACACTGAGGCCGTACCCTCTTATCAAAAGCTTTCCTCATCCTTTGCTGATATACCTGACCATGACATACAGCCGTCAACCTCTTCTCATCAATAAGTTCCAACTGATCCATCTGATTCTGTACCCATTCACTTTCATCCAGCTCAACATCCCTCATGATTCTAAGAGAAGGAATCTCGACTTCTACCGGCAATACTGCTTCCATGCTGTAAACCAATGAAAATGGGGTTGCCCCAGTCGAAGTACGCACAATGATGCAATAACCATGCAAAGCGAAAGGAAGCATCTCATGCCAATCTTTATAGGTTACCACCATCTTCTGTATGATTTTCTTAATGTTCTTATTGGCCGCTTCGACAACACCGTTCATCTTTGGTCGATATGGGGAAGAGTTATGATGCTTGATTTTGAAGGACTCATAAAGCTCCTTCATCATTTTGTTGTTCAAATTAGACCCATTATCGGTAATGATCTTTTCAGGCACTCCATAGCGACAGATAATATTGTGCTTAATGAACCGAGTTACCACCTGCTTGGTGACATTGGCATAGGATGCAACTTTGACCCGTTTTGTAAAATAATCGACGACAACCAGAATGAAATGGTGCCCGTTGGATGCAATCGGTTCAATTTTTCCGATCATATCAATTCCCCACATCGTAAACGGCCAAGGAGAAGTCAAGACATTCAAAGGTACTGGCGGCACATGCACTTTATCAGTATAGACTTGACATTTGTGGCAAACCCGTGCATGATTGTAACAGTCAGTCTCCATGGTGGACCAATAATAACCTGTTCGCAAGATCTTTTTAGCCATGGTATGCCCGTTGGAATGGGTCCCAAAATCACCTTCATGTATCTCCTCAATGATTCTGGATGCTTCTTTCTTGTCAACACATCTGAGCAGTAAATCGTCATGATGCCTCCTATACAACACACCACCATTGAGAAAGAACTTGGCTGAAAATCTTCTCAAGAACTTCTTATCTGTGATGGATGCCTCTTTAGGGTACTCTTGTGTTTCAAGATATCGTTTAACATCGTAAAACCAAGGATTACCATATGATTCCAAACTGGCCTCTGTGATCGGTGGAAATAGAACTGACTGTTTTTTAAGCTGGTTTCGCGAAATGTCGCGGTAAGCAAGAGTCGCCGCCGTCTTTTATGTTCTCCAACATGGAAAGGACAAAAGCATAGTAAAATTCCTTATGAGAATGTTTCTTGGTTCGGGAGGTAAATTTATAGAAAGGGAAGGTGTTAGCACCCTTTCTATCCATGGTTATCCATGGGCTCTTAGGTACTTGCTCTTATGTTTTCAAAATGTTTGCTTTTCAAAATGTGAGTGGGCTTGAAAAAGTTTCTTTGAAAAGATTTCTGAATAACTCTTGTATCTGTCCTCAAGAGTATTTGAAAAATTTGTTTTGAAAGCTTTTGAAAGTGTAAGGTGTGAAAAGTATTTTGTTTGTTTTTGAAAAGAGCAAGTACCCATGAGTCATCTACCTACCCTAAGGAATTAGGCTGTGTAAAAGTCCTTAAGGTAGTGCCATCCCACCATTGAGAGGTAGGTAGCACCACCGTTGGAGGTGTTCGGGTCAATTCGATTGTAGGGGCAGTGTGGTCACCAAAGCAACAGTTAGGACACCTTAGAAGTAACCCTAATGTCCTAGATCCTTTTTAATCTGAGGCAACCGTTTCAAGGCAACTGTTTCGAGGCAACTGGATCTTTAGACTAAGGGCGACCTCTAAAACGTCTTATACTTGATGGCCACGTTTCGAAGGCAACGAGTGAGGCGTACCCTAGAAGTGGTGTGTGCATTGTGTGTTGTATTCAGTTAATGTTTGTCTTGGTAATTAGTGAGCTACGAGTTATTTTTATTTACCATACATTATTTCATGCATTTAACAGTTAGGGGGTGCGGAAAGTAAATTGCGGAAACATAAATTCTACACTATTACAAGGCGCGGGTCTATACATCGCCAAAAATACAAAGACCCGTTTTTGGTAAATAAGTACGGAAAGTAAATAAGAACAGTAAAAATCCTAATTACTATTACATCCGGAGGCAGTTACATAATAATCAGAAATAAGGAATTAAAATTGAAATGCGCGCGAAAGAAAGAATCGGGAATGTCTTAAGGGTGTTGACCCTTTTAAGAAAAGAAATTTATTTTTTTGTCTTTTTGTAATTAAAATGAAATTAATACTAACTAATGACTAATTGATTAATTTAATTAAAAGAAAGTATTTTTTTGCGTTTATATGTTTTTTATGGAATAAAATAAAAAGAAATAAAATTAAAAGTTAATAAACCTAATTCTAAATTATTTTAATTGTTAAAAGAAAAGTCAAAATTGCCTAATTAAACTATTTCAATTAATGTTTATTTACAAAATAATATAATAATAATAATAATGATGTTAATTCTATTTTTTTGATTTTTTTGAAGATATTAGTTGGTTAATTATGTTAATAAGAAATAAAAATAAAAAAAGAAGGTTAGAAACTAAATTGAAAAAATAAAAAAAATGAAAAGAAAAGAAAAGACCAATGGAAGGGGGTATTGGGCCAGGAAGGAGGGTGTATTGTTGAGATTTGAGGCCTATTGAAGCTTCAGCTCATTTGACTTTCTTGGATTGCCTATGCATGCGCTGACTCCAGAGCACCATGGTCCCCATGCTTGGCCCTTGGATCTGCATCTGTGGACACTTGGATGGCTCTTGGATGAGGTCTATGGTGGACACTGCTTGAGAAACTGCACAAGAACGCGTTGAAAAAAATGATATGAGAATTATGGGGGACCTGGGAATCGAACCCAGGTCCCAACGCTTACCAAACACATAGCCAACCACTACACCAAATGCGCTTCTTTGTAATCCTAATGAACAACAAATATTATATAATACAAGCGCGCTATATGCTGAAACGCGCGCGTCAATTTGAATTGACCACTCCCTGCTTGCCACGCCCTTCGTCTTCTTCGTTCCTGTAAAAACATGAAACACATAGCGGGGGTTTTAAACCCCCACAAAATGCAGACATTTTAAAAATAGCGAATAGACGCTCATTGAATATAAAAAGGGCGCGAGGTGTTCATCCTGTTCGTCTTGTCACCCTGATTTTGGCCATGTAAGCCTTGAGGTTCAATTTTGCACTATGGGAAAACCCCCAATTCCAAAGCTCTGAAAACCCTAAGAATCAACAATGGCACTTTGGGTTTTACAGCCTTATAATCAAATTAAAACATACAGAAAGTTTTGTAATGGTGTCAGCAATTCATAACAATGTTCAAAATGAATTAATGAGGCATAAAAATGGAATTTCGTTTCTCAAAATTTTGAACAAACCGTGGGGGCGTGATGAGTGATTCCTTGAGGTTTTTGACTTGTTAATGATTGCAAATCGTTCCTAGGGATGTAAGGAACGTGTTTGGATTAAAAGGGAAGATTGAATTGCACTGTAAAGTGGTTTTCAGTTTCACTTTTTTCTCTTGAAAATTTGAAATTTTCTTGGCCGTTTCTGAGTGTTCTAGGTCGTGAATGGTATTGCCAAGACTTGCATATCTGTATATGAATGAGTATCAATCAAAATAAAGGACCTTTAAGCCTTGCAATTATGTTTTGATTTTGGCATGAACACCATTTAAACAACTTGCCATTTTTGCTTCAATTTTGAATTTCTATGCCCATAATAGGATGTACATGAATTTGGAAGGTGCTTCATGGTGTATCAAAGCTATTCAACACAAAATATATCCCTTAATTAATTTTCTTGATTTTTATTTGAATTTTAAAGATTTAAAATGAATTAAATCAAATAAAATTAAATAAAAATGGAAAAATTAATTTTTAATCTTGAAATAAATTGTGGGACACGTGGGAAGCATGTCCAAGCTGAACCAAGTGGAAAAAGTGGGCCCTCTTTGTCAAAAATGAAATTTCAAGGATAGTTGACTTTGGCCATTTCACAAAAATTTCCCAACTTCTCCAATGCATATCTTGCTCAATTTTGAAGCTATGAACATTTTCTTGGACATTTTGGAAAGGTATTGAAGTCCTCTAACCAATGTCTTTGGTCCCATGTCATTTTGATTTACCAATATCAAGTTATGGTCTTTGACTTAAAGGGCCTTTTTGTTGACTTTTGAAAATGACCTATAATGTAGAAATTGATAACTTTTTGTGAGAGCATTTCTTGGACTTGGAATGTGAAGATGAGTTGTAGGAAATGTCATCCCCTTCAAAATGAGCATTGGATGGGATTTTTCTGATGAACCATGAAAATGTTATGCCTTGGTCAAGTTACAGTTGACTTTTCAGCTGTCCAAAAATAGAAACTTTTGCATCTTGATGATTTTTGAGCCATTCTTGTGAAATCATGGTCAAGACTTGACCAAATTATGATTGTGGCTTCAAAATAATATGTTGACCAAAAATTTAGACTTTTGACTGCCAAATGACCATTTTGCCCCTACAGTTGACTGTTGAGCAAATGGGACTTTTGACTATGCAACTTGACCTTGTGAGCCTTGAAACTTGACATGTAGGTGCTTGACAAAGTGTATGAGCATATGGGACTTGATTGAGCCCTTGAAAACCTCAACTTCCTTGCAGGAACCAAAACCCTAATTTGGCTGGCTTAGGAGGATGGTTGACTGTGTAGCCCTTGAGTAGACTTTGAACCATTGGAGGTGATGCTTGTCAAAACTTTGAAGAATATGGGAGGGCAAATTTTGGGGTACAATAGTTGCCCCTGTTAAATCTTCTTAGACCTGAGGATGTAGATTGGCTTGTGTGCCTTTCGTGATCCGAAGGTGGAAGATGATTGAACACTAGAGTGCCCAGAAATTTGCACTCACATAGTTGAGTATCAGCAGTGTGATGGCGGGAATGGGCTTACAAATGCCATTTGGAGAGATGATGGATAGGAGGATGGGCTTATAGATGCCATATGGAGATGTGACAGAACCTTGTCGGGAATGGGCTTATAGATGCCATTTGGAAGTGTAATGGGAGGATGGGCTTATAGATGCCATCTAGGTGTCGATCGCGTAAGAGATTCCTTAGCGAGAACTTGCGTATCTGAGAAAGAAAGATAATTACATGGCTTGTTACAGGGGTTGATCTTCAAACTCTTCATGCAGACATGCCCTGGCTGGATACAGGTATCGAATCTACAATTGGTTGCTCACAGATGTGCCCTGGCTGGTTACAAGAATTGAATCTGGAATTAGTCGTCAACAGATTTGCCCTGGCTGGATATAGGAATCGAATCTTCAAACTCTTCAGACGTGCCCTAGCCGGATACAGGAATCGAATCTGGAAATAGTCGTCAACAGATTTGCCCTGGCTGGTTACAGGAATCGAATCTTCAAACTCTTCAGACGTGCCCTGGCTGGATACAGGAATCAAATCTGGAAATAGTCGTCAACAAATATGCCCTGGATGGATATAGGAATCGAATTTTCAAACTCTTCAGACGTGCCCTGGCTGGATACAGGAATCGAATCTAGAAATCTCTTCAGACGTGCCCTGGCTGGATACAGGAATCGAGTCCAGAAATAGTCGTCAGCAGATACGCCCTGGCTGGATACAGGAATTGGATCTTCAAACTCTTCAGACGTGCCCTGTCAGGATACAGGAATCGAGTCCAGAAATAGTCGTCAATAGATACGCTCTGGCTGGATACAGGAATCGGATCTTCAAACTCTTCAGACGTTCCCTGGAAGGATACAGGAATCGAGTCCAGAAATAGTCATCAACAGATACGCCCTGGCTGGATACAGGAATCGGATCTTCAAACTCTTCAGACGTTCCCTAGCAGGATACAGGAATCGAGTCCGGAAATAATCGTCAACAGATACGCCCTGGCTGGATACAGGAATCGGATCTTCAAACTCTTCAGACGTGCCCTGGCAGGATACAGGAATCAAGTCTGGAAATAGTCGTCAACAGATACGCCCTGGCCGGATACAGGAATCGGATCTTCAAACTCTCCAGACGTGCCCTGGCTGGATACAGGAATCAAATATGGAATTACGACAGTTGATAGTAATCATCGTTGTATTGACTTTTGTCCTGAAAAGACAAAACGTTAGTTGTATGCGATGTCATGATGTATGAAACGCGTGATGTTCTCAAAATAAATGAGATTGTATGTTCATGATGCGTATGCGCATGCTATAATGTATGAAGATGTGATGTTTATGAACGTATTTTTGTCTAGGAAAATAAATCCTTGACGAATTCCGGGAGCTTGAATCCTGGGTTGATGTTGAAGAGTAGAGTTCTTCGTCTCTGCTGGGGATGATGGTTGCGAGAATAAACCTGTAGGAGAAGATGACTCCGTTGGAGAATAAGCTTCGTTGAAGAGATTACTCTGCGGGGAAATACTCTACGGGGAGAGATATTTTGCTGAGATGTTGATGATAACTCCGCTGGGGATACCATTGTTGAGCTCTGTTGGAAGATTTGATGAACTCCGCTGGGGGAGGGGGGGGGGTAGAAAGAACTACGCCGAGGACGATCTTTCCGTGGAAATTGGCTGAGGATAACCCAGTTATATCCTGGTGGGGAAATAACCTTCTGAATAAAGTCGGGGGAGCGTTCGCACTCTGCAGGTGATAAGCTTCCAGAATCTACTGGGGATAAGCTTCCTGAATCTACTGGGGAGATTGAGTGAACTCTCCTGGGGAAACTTTTCAGATTGGACTGGGGAATAACTCCATTGGTTGTCCGGTATTCCGCCAGGGAACAATCTTATATCAAGACTGTCGGGGATGCTTGTTAGGAATGTCGGTATACTCTGCTGGGGAATGTTGAGATTTTCTAGGGATACCCAACTTCCTTAAGGCTGACAGTATGTTAACTCTGCGTGGGGAGAGTGTCGTTGACTTGCTGGAGATATTGTGCCTTTTCAGGGCTGATGGGAGACTAACTCTGCTCGGAGAGAGTATGGCTGAAATCTGTCTTACTCTGCGGGGAGTGAAGGTATTCTGGTTACGTTCTTCCGCTGAACCTACCTTGGTACCTTGGTGTACAGAGCAACTAGACCGCTTGGACAACTCATTATTGCCCCTGTTTCTGATGTCATCTGTAATTAACCCTTTGTTTCGTATGCAAATATTTACGAGTTAACAATTAGTGTCAATTGCATATATCAAAATTGAACATTGGACGTTCTTCGCAAAAACAAAAAAAGGAAAATAATTGGCAATTTGTCTGAAAAGTGAATTTGTATTGATTTTTGAATTTGCCTGTAAATAGGCGTTTATGTACAAGGGGCTGACGTCCTAGTAAGAGAATGCCGTCGAACAACCTAGAGTTTATACAATTTTTGTGAAAAGGAAAACAAAACAGCTATGTGAAAAAGTCCCACTGGGTTTCAACTCTGCTATCGCCTTTATGTCTTCAAGCGTCTCATCACTCGGCTGCTTAATTGAAGATGAAGCGGATTGATCGACGCCGTCTGAACTTGCTGTTGATACCGGATTCTAGATGCAAGGTGATCCAATGAGACATAGTATTACACTTTAATCCCTAACTTTTGCCTGGACCGCCCTTTCGGGTTTTCAGTCCACCGGGATACCCATTTTTGCCCAAGCCGCCTTTTCAGGTTTTCGACTTGCCGGGTGTACAGATTTTTTCCATTTCATCCCTTATTTTTGCCCGAACCCTTTTGGTTCGCCGGGAAGCCCTAATTTTTGCCTAGGTATGTCAACCTAGCGGGTCTTTTATCATGCGTAGTATCTTTTTACTATGTCTGCATTGGCAGGGTGAGGAAGGTCATCACCATCCATGGTGGTTAGAATCATGGCTCCTCCTGAGAAGACTTGTTTAACCATAAATGGCCCTTCGTACGTAGGGGTCCATTTGCCCCTGGGATCACTTTGAGGAAGAATGATGCGTTTGATTACTAGGTCCCCAACTTGATACTCTTGTGGTCTGACTTTCTTATTAAATGCCTTGATCATCCGTTTTTGATACGTTTGACCATGACAAATAGCATTGAGCCTCTTTTCGTCAATTAGGTTTAATTGATCAAGTCGAGTCTGGATCCAGTCATCTTCGCTCAGATCTGCATCCTTCATTATCCAGAGAGAGGGTATCTGGACTTCAATCGGCAAGACTGCCTCCATGCCATAGACAAAGGAAAAGGGAGTTGCCCCGGTTGACGTTCTTGCTGAGGTACGGTACCCATGAAGAGCAAACGGTAACATCTCGTGCCAATCTTTGTACGTAACTATCATCTTCTGCACAATCTTTTTGATATTCTTATTTGCTGCTTCGACAGCCCCATTCATCTTCGGCCGGTAGGGAGAAGAGTTGTGGTGCTGTATCTTGAATTGCTCGCAGAGCTCAGTGATCATCTTGTTATTAAGATTGGTACCATTGTCCGTAATGATCCTCTCCGGGATGCCGTATCGACAGATCAGGTTATACCGAATGAACCGTGCCACGACGTTCTTAGTTACCGTAGCATAGGAAGCTGTTTCAACCCACTTCGTGAAGTAATCAATCGCTACCAGGATGAAGCGATGCCCGTTGGATGCTGTTGGTCTGATCTCGCCGATCATATCAATGCCCCATATTGCAAAAGGCCAAGGTGCTGTCAAGACGTTCAGAGGAACTGGAGGAACGTGCACCTTATCAGCATAGATCTGGCATTTGTGACATGTCCGAGAATGTTGATAACAGTCGGCTTCCATTGTGGACCAGAAATATCCTGCCCGGAGGATTTTCTTTTCCATGGTATGCCCACTGGAATGTGTTCCGAAGGTACCTTCATGTAGCTCTGCCATGATTCTTTCTGCTTCAGTCTTATCCACACAACGCAGTAAGGTTGAATCATGGTTTCGCTTGTACAGAATGCCGTTGCTAAGGAAGAACTTTGCTGCGAACCTTCTCAGAAACTTCTTGTCGTTGACAGATGCACCCTCGGGGTATTCTTGAGCTTCCATGTACCTCTTCACTTCATGATACCAAGGTTTTTCAGTTACCTCTTCAGCCTCAAGATCACAGCAATGTGCAGGTTCATCTAACTTCCAGATAATGATCCGGGGAGCCTCGTTGTCCCATTTGACCTTGAACATAGAAGACATCGTAGCTAGCGCGTCCGCCAACTGATTCTCCTCTCTTGGGAAGTGTTCAAAAGTTATCTCTGTGAAATGGGGGATCAGTGTCAACACACACTCTTTGTAAGGAATGAGGTTTGGGTGTTTCGTATCCCACTCGCCTTTGATCTGATTGATCACGAGAGCGGAATCTCCGAAGACACTCAGAAACTTGATCCTTAAGTCAATCGCAGCTTGAAGACCCATGATGCATGCCTCATACTCTGCCATATTGTTAGTGCAGTTGAAACATAGTCGGGCAGTGAGTGGAGTATGAGTGCCTTGAGGGGATATGATTACAGCGCCAATACCGTTACCCAAAGCGTTTGAGGCTCCGTCAAAGTGTATAGACCATCGGGATCCTTCCTCAGGTTCTTCATCCGGTCCAGGTACTTCAAAATCAGTTACTACCATGATATCCTCGTCTGGAAATTCAAAGTTCATCGACTGGTAGTCATCCACTGCCTGGTGTGCCAAATGGTATGCCACTACACTTCCCTTGATTGCTTTCTGAGTCGTGTACTGGATGTCGTATTCTGTCAAGATCATTTGCCATCTTGCTATTCTTCCGGACAGAGTAGGCTTTTCGAATATGTACTTTATTGGATCCATCTTTGAAATCAATAGAGTAGTGTGAGTCAGCATATACTGTCTCAGCTGGCGAGCAGCCCATACCAAAGCGCAACAAGTTTTCTCGAGCAGTGAGTATCGGGTCTCACAGTCGGTAAACTTTTTGTTAAGGTAATAAATGGCGTGCTCTTTTCGGCCACACTCGTCATGCTGCCCCATCACACACCCCATTGAGCTGTCAAGTACTATCAGGTATAGTATTAGAGGTCTCCCTTCAACCGGTGGCATAAGAATGGGTGGTTCTTGGAGATACTCCTTGATTCTGTCGAAAGCGGCCTGACATTCATCATTCCAACATACTACTTGATCTTTCTTCAGCAGTTTGAAGATTGGTTCACAGGTAGCAGTTAGGTGCGAGATGAATCGGGCAATGTAATTCAGTCGTCCTAGAAAGCCTCTGACTTCTTTCTCTGTCTTGGGAGCTGGCATCTCTTGTATGGCTTTTACCTTGGCAGGGTCCACTTGAATACCTTTGTCGCTTACGACGAAGCCTAGCAATTTTCCAGATCTCACCCCAAAGGTACATTTGTTTGGGTTCAATCTCAGCTTGTACAACTTCAGACGGTCAAACAGTTTCTGTAGATGGACAAGGTGTTCCTCCTCAGTTTGAGACCTTGCAATCATATCATCGACGTACACTTCAATCTCATGATGGATCATGTCATGAAACAAAGCAACCATGGCACGTTGGTAGGTTGCCCCAGCATTTTTCAATCCAAAAGGCATGACCTTGTAGCAAAAGGTGCCCCATTGAGTAACAAAAGTGGTCTTCTCCATGTCTTCAGGAGCCATCTTGATTTGATTATATCCGGAGAAACCGTCCATGAAGGAGAATACCTTATGTTGAGCAGTATTGTCAACCAGAACGTCGATATGAGGCAGAGGGAAATCATCCTTAGGGATGGCCCTGTTCAAATCCCTGTAATCAACACACATTCGGACCTTACCATCCTTCTTCGGCACTGGAACCACGTTAGCAACCTACTGAGGGTAAGAAGTCACTGCTAGAAACCCGGCATCAAATTGTTTCATAACCTCAACTTTGATCTTCTCGGACATCTCTGGACGCATATGACGGACTTTCTGTTTAACTGGAGGGTGTTCTTCCTTGGTAGGCAGGTGATGAACCACAATGTCGGTGTCCAACCCAGGCATGTCTTCGTAAGAGCAGGCAAAGATTTCCATGTAGTCATGCAGCATCTGGATCAACCGTTGTTTTACGCTGAGCTCAAGATTGGCACCAATCTTAACTTCCTTTCTATCTGTCTCAGTACCCAGATTTACCGTTTCCACTGGCTCTTCATGTGGCTGAAGGGACCTCTCTTCCTGGAGAAATAGTCTTGCAAGTTCACCAGGCACTTCGCAATCATCTTCACCTTCGTCTTCGGCTAAGTTGATCGGATTTTCGAAAGCATAACTGGCAGTAGCAGAGTCGTTACCAGTGAGATCCAAAGCGGATTGGAACCTGTATGAGTGAGTGTGTGTAAATATAGCTGTTTTGCAATATATATAAAGAAAGAAAGGGAGCACAAGATTTGAAATGTGAAAAACGTCCAATGCTTTTATTCATGATATATGGAAGTGACACACAAAAGCCCTCACAAATAAAACCACGGTGCCCCGGGTAAGACACCGGGCCAGTAGAGTTTCAATTTATTGTTTATTACAAATTCAAAACAAAGAATTTCATTACTGGGTGACTGTTGTACCCCAAAATTTGCCCTCCCATATTCTTCAAAGTTTTGACAAGCATCATCTCAATTAGCTCAAGTCTACTCAAGGGTTGCACAGTCAAACCATCTTCTAAGCCAGTCAAAATTAGGGTTTTGGTTCTTGCAAGGAAGTTGAGGTTTTCAAGGGCTCAATCAAGTTCCATATGCTCATATACATTCTCAAGCATCCACATGTCAAGTTGCAAGACTCACAACATCAAATTGCACAGTCAAAAGCCCTATTTGCTCTACAATCAACTGTAGGGGTAAAATGGTCATTTGGCAGTCAAAAGTCAAAAATTTTGGTCAACATCTTATTTTGAAGCCACAATCATCATTTGATCAAGTCTTGATCATGATTCCACAAGAATGGCTCAAAAATCATCAAGATGCAAAAGTTTCTATTTTTGGACAGTTGAAAAGTCAACTGTAACTTGACCAAGGCATAACTTTTTCATGGTTCATCAGAAAAATCCCATCAAATGCTCATTTTGAAGGGGATGACATTTCCTACAACTCATCTTCACATTCCAAGTCCAATAAATGCTCTCACAAAAAGTTATCAATTTCAACATTATAGGTCATTTTCAAAAGTCAACAAAAGGGAACTTTAAATCAAAGACCATAACTTGAGATTCGTAAATTCAAATGACATGGGACAAAAGGAATTGGTTAGAGGACGTCAAGACCTTTCCAAAATGTCCAAGAACATGTTCATATGATCAAAATTGAGCAAGATATGCATTGGAGAAGTTGGGAAATTTTTGTGAAATGGCAAAAGTCAACTATCCTTGAAACTTCAATTTTTAACAAAAGGGCCCACTTTTTTCCACTTGGTTCAGCCTTGTCATGCCACCCACGTGTCCCATGACCCATTACAAGACCAAACATTTATTTTTTCATTTTTATTTAATTTTTATGGATTTAATTCACTTTAATCCATAATAATTCAAATAAAAATCAAAAAATGAATTAAATGGTATCTTTGAGTTTTGAATGACTTTTATATGTCATGAATCACCTACCAAATTCGTGCCAAGCCTATTATGAGCATGAAATTCAAATTTTTAACAAAAATGGCAAGTTTCTTTAATGGTGGTTATGAGAAAATCCAAAGCTTAATGGCAATGGTTTAAGGCTCCTAACGTCATTTGATTCTCACTCATTACTATATATACAAGCCTTACAAGCCTCATTCACAACCTAAAAAAAAAAGTGCACAAACGGCCAGAGCAAAGTTCAAAATTTGTCAAAAAAAAGTGTGAGATCAAAAGGAGTTTTGCAAGCGTTTCCAGGCCAAAAGGAGAACATGACTCTCTTCTTTGCCATACCCTGAAGCTAAAGCAACCCTTACCACGTCCTAAGGTCCATTATCAAACACTGTAAGTATTCCCAGGTCCTCTCAAAATCCCATATTATTTGTTCTTACATACTTGTGTGCAGGCTTCAAAGAAGGCTTATCATGCGCCTCACATATCCAACGCGCCAAGTGTCTCCAAGTGCAAATCCAATGGCCACAAGGGAAGAAGCATCATGTTCTCAAGTCAACACAGGCGCAGGCAATCTCCAAAGTCAAACAAAGCTGGCTTCTTGATGGGCTTCAAATTCCAATCAAAACACCCCAATCTGGCCCAAAACCCCCCTTGGGTTTGCAATTTTTATTTTGTCATTTTTATATTTTGTTTGTCTTATTTTATTTTTTCCCTTTTATTAACTATTAACATAACTAACTTTTTTTTTCTCATAAAAATAAAAAAAAGAACTAATATTATTATTATCATTAATTTCATTTTATTTTTGTAAATAAATACTAATAAATTGAATTAATTTTAATTAGGCAACTTTAACCTTTTTTCTTAATAATTAAAATAAATCTAGAATTAGGTTTTTATTAGCTTTTAATTTTAATTCCTTTATTTTATTTTCATTAAAAACATAAAAACACAAAAAAATATTTTTTTCTTTTAATTAAATTAATTAGTTAATAATTAGTTTTAATTCCATTTAATCACAAAAAAGGACAAAAATTTCAATTCTTTTCTTAAAAGGGTCAAAACCCTTAGGACATTCCAATTTAATTTTTATTCGCGCGCATTTACTTTATTCTGATTATTATGTAACTGCTTCAAGTATGTAAGAGTAATTAGGTTTATTGTTTTTATTTACTTTCCGTACTTATTTACCAAAAAGGGGTCTTTGTATTTTTGGCGATGTATAGACCCGCGCCTTGTAATAGCGTAGGATTTATCTTTCTGCAATTTACTTTCCGCACCCCCTAACTGTTAAATGCATGAAAGAATGTATGGTAAATAAAAACAACTCGTAGCTCACAAATAACATGTACAAAAACATTAACTGAAAAATGACACACAAAGCACACTCCACTCCTAGGGTACGCTTCACTCGTTGCCTCAAAACGTGGTCATCAAGTATAGGACGTCTTAGAGGTCTCCATCTGTCCCAAAGATCCAGTTACCTCAAAACGGTTGCCTCGGATAAAAGGATCTAGGACATTAGGGTTACTTCTAAAGTGTCCTACCATTGCTTCGGTGACCACACTGTCCCGATAATTGAATTGACCCGAATACCTCCAACGACGGTGCTACCTACCTCTCAATGGTGGGATAGCACTATCTAAAGGACTCTTACACAGCTTAATTCCTTAGAGTAAGTAGATTTCTCTTAAAGTACTTGCTCTTTTCAAAACAAACAAAAACAACTTTTCGCACCTACACTTTCAAAAGTTTTCAAACAAATTTTTCATACACTCTTGAGGACAGATACAAGAGTTACTTAGAAATTTTTCAAACGAAACTTTTTCAAAACCCACACACACTTGAAAAGCAAACATCTTTTGAAAACATAAGAGCAAGTACCTAAGAGCCCGTGGATAACCACGGATAGAAAGGGTGCTAACACCTTCCCTTTCTATAAATCTACCTCCCGAACCGAAAAACATTCTCGAATAAGGAATTTTGTTGTGCTTTTATCCTTTCCATGTTGGAGAATATAAAAGACGGTGGCGACTCTTGCTTAACGCGACATTTCACGAAACCAGCTTAAAAAACAGTCAGTTCTATTTCCACCGATCACAGAACTGGCGACTCTGCTGGGGACAATAAAAGTGAGGTGTACCTTAGGATTAAATCATACTTATGTTTTCAATTGCTTTGCTTTTATTGCTTTATATTTGTGGGCTTTGCATCGGAGTTTCATAGATCCTAACCCGGATCTGGGGATACCCTTTTAGGTAGCATAAGCTGTAAGGGACCTGTCCGGCGTAGACCGACACGGGTGAAGCAGTGGCTACGTTGGTGTGGTATCTTGGTCTGTACCGATATCCCTTGTGTTGCAACGAGGAGAATATGGGTCTTCTAAGGAGTCATTAAGCACCAACCGACCTTAGAACCCTAATGTGACCCAAATTGGCCATAGAACAGTAGCAGTATGCTACACCCATTGAGGCTAAACTCTCGCGATGGTTCTGGCCGCAAGAAAAGACTGCGACGCTGGAGTTATGACCGATTGAGGGTAGTTAGTGATATTGGGATCCTCTAGAACCCGGTTACTTTTGATAGGACAGGTCTTAACCAACGAAACTGAAAGAGGGTAGTACCTGAACTTCATGCTGGCCTAAACTCTAAGAGTTCTCAGCGTGACTTGTGTGCCTTCAAACTTGACTACTTGCATGCTTATTATCTGACACATGGGTTTTTTGCAGGGTTTGTTTACAGTCCTTAATCTGGACTCATTACAGGGCCTACTTACATTACTCCATGCATAGCATAACATCATACCATTGCATACATCCTGCACAAGGACTAATCCATTTCAAGGATCTCAAGGGTCTGTGATGCAGGTCATGATGAACCAACTGTCTAGCAAGGGGCAAAGGGGATTTATTTTCCTTTAGCCGAGGTTGATAACTTGAGTCAGGGGCTATGACCCACTCGATATGGTGAGCCTTGACTCTTGAAGAAGGACTCTCAACAACACGAAGTTCCTTCAATCAAGCTACGAAATTCAAGTTCTAACAATCTTTCTTGTTTACCCCGCGAGATCCTTGAAAACATCGCATGTATACATACATATCATTGCATTACAGGTACTCTGTTTACAGGTCACTTACCTTCTTCGCTGTTTATTTCAGAAGTCATCATGAATCCTGAATCATCCAATGGACAAGCTATCAAGGCCCTCCAGGCCCAGAACGCCCAGTTCCAGGAGCTGGTCATGAGCTTAGTACAAGGATAATAGGAATTGAAGACTCTGCTTTTGAAGAAAAAGAAGAAGAGGATTGTTTTGTTCAACCCTAGACGCAGATCTGGGAATACACTGTAGAATGAAGCTGAGAGGACTACTCCATCTGTTGGGGAAGGCAGTCACCAAGAGGGAAGGGTTCCTAGTCCCATGGTCTCTGACACCGAGACAGATTTCAACGATGAACAATACCCTCCTGCTGAGGAAAGGTACAAACAGCTGGAGGACCGGTTGAATGCTACGGAGATTCAACGTGTGCCTGGGTTGGACTTTGGGGACCTAGGTTTATCTTCTGGGGTGGTGATCCCTCACAAGTTCAAGGCACCTGCCTTTGTAAAATACGACGGGGCTTCCTTCCCTAAGCTGCACCTCCGTTCATACGCAAGGAAGATCCAGCCCTACACGGCAGACAAGAACTTATGGATCCATTTCTTCCAGGAGAGTCTTTCAGGGACTCGTCTCGAATGGTTCTATCAGCTGGATGGAACCAACATTCGTAACTGGGAGGACTTGGCTACTGCTTTTTATAAGCAGTATCAGTACAATTTCGACCTCGCTCCTACGCGTACCCAACTCCAGGGTATGTCGCTAGGATCGGGTGGAGGTTTTAAGGAGTATGCGCAAAGGTGGAGAGATCTGGCTGGAAGGGTGCAGCCGCCTTTGACTGACCGTGAACTCGTCGACATGTTCTTGGGGACCCTGTCTGGTCCTTTCTTCAACCATCTGATTGGGAATTCTTCTGCTGGGTTTACATATTTGATCTTGACCGGGGAGAGGATTGAAGCTGGTATCAAGGCTGGAAAGATTCAAGAAGCTGCACCTGCTGATGCTCATAAGAAGCCTTATAGTGGGAAGAAGGAGTCCAATGCTGTGCATAGTGGAAAGGGTCGCCATGATCAACATGTAGGGGCAACCCAGATCTCTAATCCTAGGCCTGCTCAACAAGGACAGGGGCAGCAACGTAAGGAGGTCGCACCCAAGAGGCAGTTCACTAAGATCAACATGTCACTGGATCAAGCGCTACAGCAAATGTTGAAGACAGGGCTGATTACCTTAAGGGATCCTCTTCGGAATCCAAACACTTCTTCTCCTAACTATCATCCCAACGATAGGTGCGCATACCATTCTAATAGCCCGGGGCATACTACAGACAACTGTTGGGCTCTGAAGAACAAGGTCCAAGACATGATTGACGCCGGAGAGATTCAGTTTGAAGCACCAGAGACTCCAAACATAATCACTGCTCCTTTGCCCAATCATTGAAGGCTTTTGTTTATTTGAATTTCCGAGTTGTATTTTTCTTTGCTTATACAAACAATTAATATCATAGCAAACTCTTTTATTTCATTAATGCACTACATATGTCTGTTTTTGAATTAATCCAATTACTTTCACTATATTCAAATTGCTTTCATATTTTTTGATGATCAACGCTCGGTTAATAATTCTAAGCCTCTTGAGGGAGGATGACGAAAACGATACCACAATCTACAGTATGCTTTTGAATAGACCCTGCTGATGAGGTACATGCATTGTTTCAATTCCTAAACACTGGAGTTATAAGGATGATAATCCCTTGTCAACCCCTTTGAGCCAAAGAAGTAGGAGTTTTCTTTTCGAAAATTGAAACCCTTAATCATAACCTGGGGTAGGGTAGTTCTCTCAGCTGATCCAAGTGCACAACGAGTGGCACCAAATGAATCCTTACAAAACAAAAGACAGCGATGGTTCCGAATAATCATAAAAACAGGCAGTCATCATCTTTCAAAATAAAAGCCCAACAAGTCAAAACCTATGAAGGAGACTTACAAAACTGGGGCATCCCGCTGACTGTAATTCCAAAAAAGGAAACAGTTCAGGCAAAAAACAGGGATAACGGAAAAAAAGGGAAGAGGTCATAGAAACCTTCGACAAAAAAGGAAATGACTGCCTATTCAAAATAAATTGTTAACATTTGAACCATCACCGGAACGTCATAGCAAAGACTCAAACAAGGTCTGACGCACGATCAACTGAGTTTAGGTTTGAAGAACATCACGAAGAGCGGGTGGCTACAGATAAATTTGAGCCTTTATCCTTTGTTTCTCAAAACGTGAACCAGACCACGTTATAACCCTTAAAAGTCCTAGCTGAAGCATGGGTTAGTTCGAAAGCATATTGTTACAAAGGTATCCTGACTCCTTAAGGCTCACTGTAAAATAACGAGTTGATATCACATTTTACAAAACTTGCTTGTTTTTATGAAAAATGCATTTTTCAAAAACTTCAAGACAGACATAAGCTTTGCATTTTTAACATAACTTTGTTTGCATATGACTTTTTGTTTGAACAGCACAGAAGTTCGCACGACGAATGTCTAATGAACAAAAGCACTTCCAATCAAGGGGCATGGCATGATCATCGTCCATCATCTGGGGCAGTTAAGTCAAGATTCAGAGAATCTCTCAAAAGGCCAACCAACTCGGGGCAAAACTCCGTCTGGATCACTTGGAGCATTAGACGATCAAACGAAGATCTTCTGGTAGTATGGCAACGCAACACTACTGACAGGGGCACCTCCCTATATCCTAAGAGCATGGACATAGTCGAAAAAATACTACGTATAATCAAAGACCCGCTAGGTTGACACACCTAGGCAAAAATAAGGGCTTCCCGACGAACCAAAAGGGTTCGGGCAAAAATAAGGGATAAAAATGAAAAAATCTGTACACCCGACAAGTCGAAAACCTGAAAAGGCGGCTTGGGCAAAAATGGGTATCCCGGTGGACTGAAAACCCGAAAGGGCGGTCCAGGCAAAAGTTAGGGATCAAAGCGTACAACTATGTCCCGTCATCTTGTCACTTGCCTACCAGAAGAAGATTTGTCAAATCGGCAGTCTTCAAGTACCTCTACAGGTGCCTTCTCCCACAGAAGCTGGGGCAATAAGAATTACCCAAACGGTACAGCTGCTTTCCTCCAGGTATAAGGTAGATTCAGTTGAAGAATTTGACTAAGACCAGAATCATAAATACTCTCCCCAAGCAGAGTGGGTCTCCCGTCAGCCCTAACAAGGCACTGTATCTACAGCAAGTCAGCAACACTCTCCCCAAGCAGAGTTAGTCTACTGTCAGCCTTAAGGAAGTTGGGTATCCCCAGAAAATCTCAATATTCCCCAGCGGAGTATACAGATGTTCCTAAGCAAGCATCCCCGACAGTCTTAAGATAAGATTATTCCCCGGCGGAATACCAGACACCCCAGTGGAGCCACTTCCCCAGTACAGTCCAAAGTTTCCCCAGGAAAGTTGAATCAATCTCCCCAGTAGAGTTTCAGAAGCTTATCCCCAAAAGATTCTGGAAGCTCATCCCCTGCAGAGCACAAACGTGTATCCCCGGCATTATTCAAAAATTATTCCCCACCAGGGCTTATAACTGGGTTATCCTCAGTTAATCATCACAGAAAGATCGTCCTCGGCGAAGTTCCTCCTATTCCCCATCGGAGTTCATCAAAATCCCCCAACATAACTTATCAATGGAATCCCCAGCGGAGTTCTCATTAAAATCTCAGCGAAGCATCTCTTCCCCGCAGAGTAATTCCCCGCAGAGTAATCTCTCCAACAAGTTTATTCCCCAACGGAGTCATCTTCTCCTACCGGTTTATTCTTGCAATCATCATCCCCAGCGGAAACGAAGAACTCTACTCTTCAAACATCAAGCCCAGGATTCAATAAGCTCGCAGCATCCGTTAAGGATTTATTTTCCTAGACGAGAATACATTCATAAACATCGCATCGTCATGATACATGCATATACACATCATACAATCTCATTTTATGTTGAGAACATCATCGCTTGATCCATGTCATGCATTGCATGCGACTGACCTTACCTTTCAGGAAGGATACAGTTAAATGATCAGCTATGTCAAAGAAGACAGATACAGTCGAAAGAGACCAATCCAGTCAAAGAAGACAGATTCAGTCAAAAAAGACAAGTCCAGCTAAATCCCAAAGGTTTTTCTGATGCTCATCCAGTCAAAGAAGACAAGTCCAGTTAAAATTAATTCCTAAAGTCATTGAAGACAGCTCGTCATCATAGACACCCGTCATTATAGACAACCGTCGTCATAGACACCCGTTGTCATAGCCACCCGTCGTCATAGACACCCGTCGTCATAGACACCCGTCGTCATATACACCCGTCGTCATAGACACCCATTGTCATAGACACCCGTCGTCATAGACACCCGTCGTTATAGACACCCGTTGTCATAGACACCCGTCGTCATAGACACCCGTCATTATAGACACCCGTCGTTATAGACACTCGTCGTCATAGACACCCGTCGTCATAGACACCCGTCATTGAAGACAACCCGTCAATATAGACACCCGTCAGTGAAGACAACCCGTCATTGAAGACAACCCGTCATTGGAGACAACCCGTCAGTATAGACACCCGTCATTGAAGACACCTCGTCGTTGAAGACTACCCGTCATTGAAGACACCTCGTTGTTGAAGACTACCCGTCAGTATAGACACCCGTCATTGAAGACACCTCGTTGTTGATGACTACCCGTCAGTATAGACACCCGTCGTTGAAGACTACCCGTTAGTATAGACACTCGTCATTAAAGACAACCCGTCAGTATAGACACCCGTCATTGAAGACAACCCGTTAGTATAGACACCCGTCATTGAAGACAACCCGTAAGTATAGACACCCGTCATTGAAGACAACCCGTCAGTATAGACACCCGTCATTATAGACACCCGTCAGTATAGACACCCGTCATTGAAGACAACCCGTCAGTATAGACACCCGTCATTGAAGACAACCCGTCAGTATAGACACCCGTCATTATAGACACCCGTCAGTATAGACACCCGTCATTGAAGACAACCCGTCAGTATAGACACCCGTCATTGAAGACAACCCGTCAGTATAGACACCCGTCATTGAAGACATCTCGTCATTGAAGACAACTCGTCATTGAAGACAACCCGTCAGTATAGACACCCGTCATTAAAGACATCTCGTCATTGAAGACATCCCGTCGTTATAGACACCCGTCATTGAAGACATCTCGTCATTGAAGACATCCCGTCATTGAAGACAACTCGTCATTGAAGATGACTCGTCATTGAAGACAACTCGTCATTGAAGACAACTCGTCATTGAAGACAACCCGTCAGTATAGACACCCGTCATTAAAGACATATCATCATTGAAGACACCTCCTCATTAAAGACAACCCGTCATTATAGACAACTCGTCATTGAAGACAACTCGTCATTGAAGACATCCCGTCATTGAAGACAACCCGTCAATATAGACACCCGTCAGTGAATACAACCCGTCATTGAAGACAACTCGTCATCGAACACAACCCGTCAATATAGACACCCGTCAGTGAAGACAACCCGTCATTGAAGACAACCCGTCATTAAAGACAACCCGTCAGTGAAGACAACATGTCATTGAAGACAACCCGTCATCGAAGACAACCCGTCAATATAGACACCCGTCAGTGAAGACAACCCGTCATTCAAGACAACCCGTCATTCAAGACAACACGTCATTAAAGACAACTCGTCATTGAAGACAACTCGTCATTGAAGACAACTCGTCATTGAAGATCACTCGTCATTGAAGACAACCCGTCCATGAAGACAACCCTTCCAAAGAGACAACTCGTCAAGAAAGACAAAACCTCCTCTGGTTCAATTAAATCCTAAAGATTTTTCTGAGATAACTTGTCAGTAGAGACAACCCATCAACCTTTTGAAGTTCCAGATTCGATACCTGTATCTAGCCAGGGCATGTCTGTGAGCAACTGAGTGAGGATCAACACCTGTAACAGGCCAGGAAATTATCTTTCTCAGGTACTCAAGTTCTCGCTAAGGAATCTCTTACGCGATCGACACCTAAATGGCATCTATAAGCCCATCCACATACCAATAGTCTCCCAATGGCATCTATAAGCCCATTCCTGACAAGGTTCTGTCACATATCCAGATGGCATCTATAAGCCCATCCTCCCATCCGTCACACTTCCAAATGGCATCTGTAAGCCCATTCCCGCAATCACTCCGCTGATACTCTACTATGTGAGTGCAAATTTCTGGGCACTTTAGTGTTCAATCATCTTCCACCCTCGGATCACGAAAGGCACACAAGCCAATCTACATCCTCAGGTCTAAGAAGATTGAACAGGGGCAACTGTTGTACCCCAAAATTTTCCCTCCCATATTCTTCAAAGTTTTGATAAGCATCGTCTCAATTTGCTCAAGTCTACTCAAGGGTTGCACAGTCAAACCATCTTCTAAGCCAGTCAAAATTAGGGTTTTGGTTCTTGCAAGGAAGTTGAGATTTTCAAGGGCTAAATCAAGTTCCATATGCTCATATACATTGTCAAGCATCCACATGTCAAGTTGCAAGACTCACAGCATCAAATTGCACAGTCAAAAGCCCTATTTGCTCTACAATCAACTATAGGGGTAAAATGGTCATTTGGCAGTCAAAAGTCAAAATTTTTGGTCAACATCTTATTTTGAAGCCACAATCATCATTTGATCAAGTCTTGATCATGATTCCACAAGAATGGCTCAAAAATCATCAAGATGCAAAAGTTTCTATTTTTGGACAGTTGAAAAGTCAACTGTAACTTGACCAAGGCATAACTTTTTCATGGTTTATCAGAAAAATCCCATCCAATGCTCATTTTGAAGGGTATGACATTTCCTACAACTCATCTTCACATTCCAAGTCCAATAAATGCTCTCACAAAAAGTTATCAATTTCAACATTATAGGTCATTTTCAAAAGTCAACAAAAGGGCACTTTAAATCAAAGACCATAACTTGAGATTCTTAAATTCAAATGACATGGAACCAAAGTAATTGGTTAGAGGACTTCAATACCTTTCCAAAATGTCCAAGAACATGTTCATATGATCAAAATTGAGCAAGATATGCATTGGAGAAGTTGGGAAATTTTTGTGAAATGGCAAAAGTCAACTATCCTTGAAACTTCAATTTTTGACAAAAGGGCCCACTTTTTTCCACTTGGTTCAGCCTTGTCATGCCACCCACGTGTCCCATGACCCATTACAAGACCAAACATTTATTTTTTCATTTTTATTTAATTTTTATGGATTTAATTCACTTTAATCCATAATAATTCAAATAAAAATCAAAAAATGAATTAAATGGTATCTTTGAGTTTTGAATGACTTTTATATGTCATGAATCACCTACCAAATTCGTGCCAAGCCTATTATGAGCATGAAATTCAAATTTTGAACAAAAATGGCAAGTTTCTTTAATGGTGGTTATGAGAAAATCCAAAGCTTAGTGGCAATGGTTTAAGGCTCCTAATGTCATTTGATTCTCACTCATTACTATATATACAAGCCTTGCAAGCCTCATTCACAACCTAAAAAAAAGTGCACAAACGGCCAGAGCAAAGTTCAAAATTTGTCAAAAAAAAAGTGTGAGATCAAAAGGAGTTTTGCAAGCGTTTCCAGGCCAAAAGGAGAACATGACTCTCTTCTTTGCCATACCCTGAAGCTAAAGCAACCCTTACCACGTCCTAAGGTCCATTATCAAGCACTGTAAGTATTCCCAGGTCCCCTCAAAATCCCATATTATTTGTTCTTACATACTTGTGTGCAGGCTTCAAAGAAGGCTTATCATGCGCCTCACATATCCAACGCGCCAAGTGTCTCCAAGTGAAAATCCAATGGCCACAAGGGAAGGAGCATCATGTTCTCAAGTTAACACAGGCGCAGACAATCTCCAAAGTCAAACAAAGCTGGCTTCTTGATGGGCTTCAGATTCCAATCAAAACACCCCAATCTGGCCCAAAACCCCCCTTGGGTTTGCAATTTTTATTGTCATTTTTATATTTTGTTTGTCTTATTTTATTTTTTCCCTTTTATTAACTATTAACATAACTAACTTTTTTTTCTCATAAAAGTCAAAAAAAGAACTAATATTATTATTATCATTAATTTCATTTTATTTTTGTAAATAAATACTAATAAATTGAATTAATTTTAATTAGGCAACTTTAACCTTTTTTCTTAATAATTAAAATAAATTTAGAATTAGGTTTTTATTAGCTTTTAATTTTAATTCCTTTAGTTTATTTTCATTAAAAACATAAAAACACAAAAAAATATTTTTTTCTTTTAATTAAATTAATTAGTTAATAATTAGTTTTAATTCCATTTAATCACAAAAAAGGACAAAAATTTCAATTCTTTTCTTAAAAGGGTCAAAACCCTTAGGACATTCCAATTTAATTTTTATTCGCGCGCATTTACTTTATTCTGATTATTATGTAACTGCTTCAAGTATGTAATAGTAATTAGGTTTATTGTTTTTATTTACTTTCCGTACTTATTTACCAAAAACGGGTCTTTGTATTTTTGGCGATGTATAGACCCGCGCCTTGTAATAGCGTAGGATTTATCTTTCCGCAATTTACTTTCCGCACCCCCTAACTGTTAAATGCATGAAAGAATGTATGGTAAATAAAAACAACTCGTAGCTCACAAATAACATGTACAAAAACATTAACTGAAAAACGACACACAAAGCACACTCCACTCCTAGGGTACGCTTCACTCGTTGCCTCGAAACGTGGTCATCAAGTATAGGACGTCTTAGAGGTCGCCCTCTGTCCCAAAGATCCAGTTGCCTCGAAACGGTTGCCTCGGAAAAAAGGATCTAGGACATTAGGGTTCCTTCTAAAGTGTCCTACCATTGCTTCGGTGACCACACTGTCCCGATAATCGAATTGACCCGAATACCTCCAACAACGGTGCTACCTACCTCTCAATGGTGGGATAGCACTATCTAAAGGACTCTTACACAGCTTAATTCCTTAGAGTAGGTAGATTTCTCTTAAAGTACTTGCTCTTTTCAAAACAAACAAAAACAACTTTTCGCACCTACACTTTCAAAAGTTTTCAAACAAATTTTTCATACACTCTTGAGGACAGATACAAGAGTTACTTAGAAATTTTTCAAACGAAACTTTTTCAAAACCCACACACACTTGAAAAACAAACATCTTTTTAAAACATAAGACCAAGTACCTAAGAGCCCGTGGATAACCACAGATAGAAAGGGTGCTAACACCTTCCATTTCTATAAATCTACCTCCCGAACCGAGAAACATTCTCGAATAAGGAATTTTGCTGTGCTTTTATCCTTTCCATGTTGGAGAATATAAAAGACGGTGGCGACTCTTGCTTACCGCGACATTTCGCGAAACCAGCTTAAAAAACAGTCAGTTATATTTCCACCGATCACAGTGACAAAAGTAACAGGCATAGAGTCTTTGGCAGTCCAGTTGCTTGGTCCACCTTGGTTGTTGAGTAGATCCAGCTGTCAAACTCGGATTCTTCCACTTCGTCTTCACCCCTGATGGCATTTACTCCATGGTTAGGCATGGGAGCAGTCACCATATTAGGCTTCTCGGGAGCCTCGAACTGAACCTCTTTAGCATCAATAAGGTCTTGAACCTTATTCCTCAGAGCCCAACAATCATTTGTGTTATGTCCCGGGCTATCAGAGTGATAAGCGCAGCGGGCATTGGGGTTGTACTTCGGAGATGCTGTGTTCACCACCCTCGGATCTTCCTTGACAGTTACCAGGCCAGTTGACAGTAGTTAAGGTAAGATCTGAGAGAGAGTCATGCTGAGCCGAGTATACTGCCTTTTGGGCCTCTCAGCTCTGGGCTGGTTGTATTGCTGAGGAGCAGCAGTAGGCTTAGAAATAACCACCACATTGATAGCTTGGCGGCGTTCTGGTTTGTTTTGCCTCCTTGGATCGTACACAGCACTGGCCTCCTTCTTGAAGGGCTTCTTTTCAGTATTTGAGGAGGCACCCTTCTGTATCTTCCCTGATTTTATACCAGCTTCGATCCTTTCACCAGTCAGGATCAGGTCAGTAAACCCAGCAGAGGAATTACCAATGAGATGGTTGAAGAATGGACCAGATAGGGTCCCCAAGAACATGTCCACTATCTCCCGATCCGTCAATGGTGGCTGCACCCTGCAAGCCAGATCTCTCCATTTCTGTGCGTACTCCTTAAAACCTTCACCCGTTCCCAGTGACATACCCTGGAGTTGGGTACGCGTGGGAGCGAGGTCGGAATTATATTGATACTGCTTGTAAAAAGCAGTGGCCAAATCCTCCCAGTTACGAACGTTGGTTTCATCCAGCTGATAGAACCATTCGAGATGAGTCCCTGAAAGACTCTCCTGGAAGAAGTGGATCCATAAGTTCTTGTCTGCTGTGTAAGGCTGGATCTTCCTTACATAAGAACGGAGGTGCATCTTAGGAAAGGAAGCCCCGTCATACTTCACAAAGGCCGGCGCCTTGAATTTGTGCGGGATCACCACCCCATAAGATAAACCCAAGTCTCCGAAATCCAACCCAGGCACACGTTGAATCTCCATAGCATTTAACCTGTCCTCCAGTTGTTTGTGCCGGTCCTCAGCAGGAGGGTACTGTTCGTCATTGAAGTCTGTCTCAGTGTCAGAGACCATAGGACTAGGGACCTCTCTCCCTTGGTGACTGCCTTCCCCCACAGGTGGAGTAGTCCTTTCAGCTTCATTCTGCAATGTATTCCCGAGTCTGCGCCCAGTGTTTCATAGCACAGTCCTCTTCTTCTTCTTCTTTTTCAGGAGCAAAGCCTTCAACTCCTGTTTTCCTTGGGCCAAGTTCATGACCATCTCCAGAAATTGGCCGTTCTGGGCCTGGAGGGCCTTGATAGCTTGCTCGGTAGTGAGTTCAGGATTCATGATGCTTGAGTGCTGAAATAAACAGCGAAGAAGATTAAGCAACCTGTAGAAAAAGGGGTACCTGTTATGCACATGATGCATGATATGCTATTTATGCAATGCATTCAAGGGTTCGAAAGTTCAAATTCGTTGTAGCCAAAAAGGAACACACTTTTTATTAGGAAATAAATTGTTCAGTACATC
Source organism: Vicia faba (assembly GCA_948472305.1). Lineage (NCBI taxonomy): Eukaryota > Viridiplantae > Streptophyta > Magnoliopsida > Fabales > Fabaceae > Vicia > Vicia faba. The sequence goes on from OX451735.1 coordinate 334,260,496, forward strand.
CAGGCCTCACGGGCAAAATATTACAAAATGATTAATCCCAAAAGACACTGCGCATCCTCTTTGGAGCAATGTAAGTGTTGAGAGTCTTTTCCTCGTGCAGTAGACGCGTGAGCTCCAAGACCTTCTTCTCACTGGCATGTTGAATGGTTTCAAGAGAATCCCGTTCTTCCTTGAGTTGGATCCAGCTTTTCTGCATTTCTTCCCAGGATGTAGGCATGTCAGGATGTTGAATGGTGTAGGGCACCTCTCCTTCCAACACTGGCTCTTTGATTACAGAGAGAACATGAGGATATGGCATCATCAACTTCTGGGAGCGGGCTCGTACCCACTTGAGATAAGGCTCCAAAGGGATGGAGTTCTTGTGCCCCAGTGTCTTGCTATCTACCCTGTTGGGCATCCTCCAAGCTCTGATAAATCTCTGGCGAAGTCCTTGTGCATCATTGTCGAAGTCAAAAACTATGTCAGGAATCAACATATCATGAGGGCCATCCCTCAGAGCATATCCAAACTGTCTCAAGGCCAGACAGGGGTTGTAAGTAATACCTCCTCTGATTCCAAGTAAAGGAACATTAGGAAACTCCCCGCAACGATCAATGATAGTGACATTCTCTCTGGACCGAGAACACCAATGTATATCAGCATGTGTAAGAGCCATCAATCGTTGTGACCATCTCAAACCCCTCTCGTTCTTCAAAACTGATTGTGGAAGGTGCAAAATAAACCACCTTCCCAGGAGAGGAGTGCAGCACATAAGAACACCTCTTTTTCTCATGGTTCGAGTGTAACATGAGTGAAGGATGTCCCCAAGCAACATAGGTATAGGATTCCTGGACATGAAGATCTTGACAACATTGATGTCTATAAGCTGATCTGGATTAGGGAACAGCACCAACCCATAGACAAGGAGGGCTACAACTTCTTCAAAGGCTTGTAGGTCAAGGGAGTTCCAACATTCTTGTGCTTTCTCAAACAGAAACTTGGCCAAGAACCCTTTGATACCACTTCTAACTTCCCAATGTCCCTTAATGTCAGATGGTTGTAGGCATAATGCTTTAGCAACCTCTTCAAGTTTTGGCTCCTTTTCTGTACCGTTGTAGGGTAGTTGACTAAGGATAGGAATCTCTAGAAGCTGAGAAAACTCTTCCAAAGTAGGCACCAACTGATAATCCGGGAAAGTAAAACAGTGGTGTAGAGGGTCAAAGAACTGGAACAACACTTTCACCATATCCTCTTCAATGTTGGTATTGACCAAGCTGATGAGTCTACCATGCCTTTCACTAAATGAAGAGTTCTCGGGAATCCTGGATGTAAGTTCCTTAAGCTGAGGAGGGACCCTCACAAGGTTGACCTGAATTGTCTTTCTGCGGATAGTTTCCATGCCCTACAAAATAAGAACAAAGATGAAGATTCGAACCCCTGAAGTGGTTAGTGGATGCATATGATGATGTATGATGTTATGATGCTATGATAAAAACACACCACAAGTATTCACAAAAGCAAACATGGTAAAGCACACAAGTCACACCATAGCCCTTAGAGTTTAGGCCAGCATGAAGTTTGGGGTACTACCCTCTTGAAGTTGGTGGGCTCAAAAACCTGTCCTATCAAAAGTAACCGGGTTCTAAGGAGCTCAATATCATTGGGTTCTTTTCTGTGTTCATTGTTTTGATTTAGCCATTGGACTGGCGATCAAAATATTCCAAGAAAACAACCCTCAATGAGTGTAGTATCGAGTATCAACCAACTTCGGACTGCACCAAAGTCAGTCATCTCACTACCCCTAAAGAGGCCAAGATGGTTCAAGTAAGGTTCCTAAGGTCAGTTGATGCTGCACGACACCACGCGGCGGCCCCGTACTCTCCTTGACTTGACTCAAGGGTTACCGGTACTCACCAAAGTTCCACATAAATGTAGCAAACTGCTTCAACCGTGTCGGTATACCCCGCACAGTTCCCTCACAGTTTTGTTGCTACTTTCTAAGAAGGTATCCCCCAGATCCGGGTTAGGATCTATAGAACTCCCAAAACAGGCCCAATAATATTAAAGCACACAAATCAGGCAATTGAAAACATAAGTATGATCTATCCTAAGGTACACCTCACTTTAAAGTAGTCCCCAACAGAGTCGCCAATTCTGTGATCGGTGGAAATAGAACTGACTGTTTTTTAAGCTGGTTTCGCGAAATGTCGCGGTAAGCAAGAGTCGCCGTCGTCTTTTATGTTCTCCAACATGGAAAGGACAAAAGCACAGTAAAATTCCTTATGAGAATGTTTCTCGGTTCAGGAGGTAGATTTATAGAAAGGGAAGGTGTTAGCACCCTTTCTATCCATGGTTATCCATGGGCTATTAGGTACTTGCTCTTATGTTTTCAAAATGTTTGCTTTTCAAAATGTGAGTGGGCTTGAAAAAGTTTCTTTGAAAAGATTTCTGAATAACTCTTGTATCTGTCCTCAAGAGTGTTTGAAAAATTTGTTTTGAAAGCTTTTGAAAGTGTAAGGTGTGAAAAGTATTTTGTTTGTTTTTGAAAAGAGTAAGTACCCATGAGTCATCTACCTACCCTAAGGAATTAGGCTGTGTAAAAGTCCTTAAGGTAGTTCCATCCCACCATTGAGAGGTAGGTAGCACCACCGTTGGAGGTGTTCGGGTCAATTCGATTGTAGGGACAGTGTGGTCACCAAAGCAACAGTTAGGACACCTTAGAAGTAACCCTAATGTCCTAGATCCTTTTTAATCCGAGGCAACCGTTTCGAGGCAACTGTTTCGAGGCAACTGGATCTTTAGACTAAGGGCGACCTCTAAAACGTCTTATACTTGATGGCAACGTTTCGAAGGCAACGAGTGAGGCGTACCCTAGAAGTGGTGTGTGCATTGTGTGTTGTATTCAGTTAATGTTTGTCTTGGTAATTAGTGAGCTACGAGTTATTTTTATTTACCATACATTCTTTCATGCATTTAACAGTTAGGGGGTGCGCAAAGTAAATTGCAGAAACATAAATTCTACGCTATTACAAGGCGCGGGTCTATACATCGCCAAAAATACAAAGACCCGTTTTTGGTAAATAAGTACGGAAAGTAAATAAGAACAGTAAAAATCCTAATTACTATTATATCCGGAGGCAGTTACTTAATAATCAGAAATAAGGAATTAAAATTGAAATGCGCGCGAAAGAAAGAATCGGGAATGTCTTAAGGGTGTTGACCCTTTTAAGAAAAGAAATTGATTTTTTTTGTCTTTTTGTAATTAAAATGAAATTAATACTAACTAATGACTAATTGATTAATTTAATTAAAAGAAAGTATTTTTTGCGTTTTTATGTTTTTTATGGAATAAAATAAAAAGAAATAAAATTAAAAGTTAATAAACCTAATTCTAAATTATTTTAATTGTTAAAAGAAAAGTCAAAATTGCCTAATTAAACTATTTCAATTAATGTTTATTTACAAAATAATATAATAATAATAATAATGATGTTAATTCTATTTTTTTGATTTTTTTGAAGATATTAGTTGGTTAATTATGTTAATAAGAAATAAAAATAAAAAAAGAAGGTTAGAAACTAAATTGAAAAAATAAAATAAAAAATGAAAAGAAAAGAAAAGACCAATGGAAGGGGGTATTGGGCCAGGAAGGAGGGTGTATTGTTGAGATTTGAGGCCCATTGAAGCTTCAGCTCGTTTGACTTTCTTGGATTGCTTATGCATGCGCTGACTCTAGAGCACCATGGTCCCCATGCTTGGCCCTTGGATCTGCATCTGTGGACACTTGGTTGGCTCTTGGATGAGGTCTATGGTGGAAACTGCTTGATAAACTGCACAAGAACGCGTTGAAAAAAATGATATGAGAATTATGGGGGACCTGGGAATCGAACCCAGGTCCCAATGCTTACCAAACACATAGCCAGCCACTACACCAAACGCGCTTCTTTGTAATCCTAATGAACAACAAATATTATATAATACAAGCGCGCTATATGCTGAAACGCGCGCGTCAATTTGAATTGACCACTCCCTGCTTGCCACGCCCTTCGTCTTCTTCGTTCCTGCAAAAACATGAAACACATAGAGGGGGTTTTAAACCCCCACAAAATGCAGACATTTTAAAAATAGCGAATAGACGCTCATTGAATATAAAAAGGGCCCGAGGTGTTCATCCTGTTCGTCTTGTCACCCTGATTTTGGCCATGTAAGCCTTGAGGTTCAATTTTACACTATGGGAAAACCCCTAATTCCAAAGCTCTGAAAACCCTAAGAATCAACAATGGCACTTTGCATTTTACAGCCTTATAATCAAATTAAAACATACAGAAAGTTTTGTAATGGTGTCAGTAATTCATAACAATGTTCAAAATGAATTAATGAGGCATAAAAATGGAATTTCGTTTCTCAAAATTTTGAACAAACCGTGGGGGCGTGATGAGTGATTCCTTGAGGTTTTTGACTTGTTAATGATTGCAAATCGTTCCTAGGGATGTAAGGAACGTGTTTGGATTAAAAGGGAAGATTGAATTGCACTGTAAAGTGGTTTTCAGTTTCACTTTTTTCTCTTGAAAATTTGAAATTTGCTTGTCCGTTTCTGAGTGTTCTAGGTCGTGAATGGTATTGCCAAGACTTGCATATCTGTATATGAATGAGTATCAATCAAAATAAAGGACCTTTAAGCCTTGCAATTATGTTTTGATTTTGCCATGAACACCATTTAAACAACTTGCCATTTTTGCTTCAATTTTGAATTTCTATGCCCATAATAGGATGTACACGAATTTGGAAGGTGCTTCATGGTGTATCAAAGCTATTCAACACAAAATATATCCCTTAATTAATTTTCTTGATTTTTATTTGAATTTTAAAGATTTAAAATGAATTAAATCAAATAAAATTAAATAAAAATGGAAAAATTAATTTTTAATCTTGAAATAAATTGTGGGACACGTGCGAAGCATGGCCAAGCTGAACCAAGTGGAAAAAGTGGGCCCTCTTTGTCAAAAATGAAATTTCAAGGATAGTTGACTTTGGCCATTTCACAAATATTTCCCAACTTCTCCAATTCATATCTTGCTCAATGTTGAAGCTATGAACATGTTCTTTGACATTTTGGAAAGGTCTTGAAGTCCTCTAACCAATGTATTTGGTCCCATGTCATTTTGATTTACCAATCTCAAGTTATGGTCTTTGACTTAAAGTGCCTTTTTGTTGACTTTTGAAAATGACCTATAATGTAGAAATTGATAACTTTTTGTGAGAGCATTTCTTGGACTTGGAATGTGAAGATGAGTTGTAGGAAATGTCATCCCCTTCAAAATGAGCATTGGATGGGATTTTTATGATGAACCATGAAAAAGTTATGCCTTGGTCAAGTTACAGTTGACTTTTCAGCTGTCCAAAAATAGAAACTTTTGCATCTTGATGATTTTTGAGCCATTCCTATGAAATCATGGTCAAGACTTGACCAAATGATGATTGTGGCTTCAAAATAAGATGTTGACCAAATAATTTGACTTTTGACTGCCAAATGACCTTTTTGCCCCTACAGTTGACTGTTGAGCAAATGGGCCTTTTGACTGTGCAACTTGACCTTGTGAGCCTTGAAACTTGACATGTAGGTGCTTGACAAAGTGTATGAGCATATGGGACTTGATTGAGCCCTTGAAAACCTCAACTTCCTTGCAGGAACCAAAACCCTAATTTGGCTGGCTTAGGAGGATGGTTGATTGTGTAGCCCTTGAGTAGACTTTGAACCATTGGAGGTGATGCTTGTCAAAACTTTGAAGAATATGGGAGGGAAAATTTTGGGGTACAACAGCCTCAAAACAGAAAGCTGGCTCACTCAAACTTATGATGGTAATCGAAGGTGCCTCATTAGCCCTATTAACCTTGAACATGGAGGAAAAATTTTCCAGTGCATCAGCTAGATTGTTTTCTTCTATGGGAATATGCTCAAACGTGATCTCTTCGAAGTACGGAATCAGCTTCATAACATGCTCACGATACGGAATTAGGTTCTGATGGCGAGTCTCCCAATCTCCATTAATCTGGCTAATAACAAGATTGGAATCCCCGTAAACTTTCAAAAATTTAATGCGCAAGTCGATCGTTGCTTCAATGCCATAAATGCAAGCCTCATATTCGGCCATGTTGTTAGTGCAATGGAAACAAATACGAGCCGTGAAAGGAATGTGATATCCCTCAGGAGAAGTGATAATAGCTCTGACGCTGTTGCCCATGGCATTGGAGGCACCATCAAAAACAAGCATCCAACGTGATCCCGGCTCGGGTCCTTTGTTTGGGTATGGTATGTTACAATCCCGAATATACACAATTTACTCATCTGGAAAATCAAACTTCATTGGCTCATAATCATTCATGGGCTGATGAGCAAGATGGTCGGCCAGTACACTACCCTTAATTGCTTTTTGAGTAGTGTATTGGATATCATATTCGGTGAGTATCATCTGCCAATGGGCTACCCTGCCTGTAAGAGTTGGCTTCTCAAAAATATACTTGATTGGATCCATTTTGGATATTAAGTAGGTGGTATGAGTTAACATGTATTGCCTCAAACGTTTGGCGGCCCAGGCAAGCGCACAACAAGTCTTTTCCAACAATGAGTACCTCGACTCGCATTCCGTAAATTTCTTACTCAAGTAGTAAATAGCCTGCTCTTTCTTCCCTGTCTCGTCGTGCTGACCGAGGATACAACCCATTGAGCTCTCCAACATAGTTAGATACATGATTAGTGGCCTTCCTTCCAATGGCGGCATGAGTATCGGAGGTTCCTGCAAATACTCCTTTATTTTGTCAAAGGCCTTCTGACAATCCTCATTCCATTTCACTATCTGACTTTTCTTCAACAGCTTGAACAAAGGTTCACAGGTGGCTGTGAGATGAGAAATAAATCTAGAAATGTAGTTTAACCTTCCTAAGAAACCACGTACTTCCTTCTTTGTCCTTGGCTCAGGCATTTCCTGTATCGCTTTTACTTTGTCCGGGTCCACCTCGATACCTTTTTCATTTACAATAAAACCCAAAAGCTTTCCGGATCTTACCCCGAAGGTGCACTTATTCGGATTCAACCTCAGTAAGAACCGCCTCAGTCTCTCGAACAATTTTTCCAGATGGACAAGATGTTCCTCTTCTGTGTCAGACTTAACAATCATATCGTCTACATATACCTCAATCTCTTTGTGAATCAAATCATGAAAGAGAGTGACCATGGCGCGATGATATGTTGCCCCGGCATTTTTCAAACCAAACGACATCACTTTATAACATAAAGTTTCCCAAGGCATGATAAATGTTATCTTCTCCATATCCTCCGGAGCCATCTTAATTTGATTGTAACCCAAAAAACCATCCATGAACGAAAACACCTTGGAATGAGCAGTATTATCGACCAACACATCAATATGCGGAAGAGGGAAATCATCTTTAGGGCTGGCCCTGTTCAAATTCCTATAATCCATGCACATCATAACCTTACCATCCTTATTGGGCACAAGCACAATATTTGCAATCCATGGAGGATAATTGATGACCTTTAAGAAATTCGCGTCCAACTGCTTCTGGACCTCCTCCTTAATCTTCTTGGACATCTCAGGATGAGTTCTTCAGAGCTTCTTCTTGACAGGAGAACAACCTTCTTTGAGCGGTAGTCTATGCACCACTATGTCGGTATCCAACCCAGACATATCCTCATAAGACCAAGCGAAGATATCAGAATACTCACTGAGTAGCTCAATCAATCTGACCTTTATGCTTTCTTTAAGATCTGACCCTATCTTGACTTCTCTTCTTACCTATTTTGTGCCAATATTCACCACCTCAATCGAATCCTGATTCGGCTGGATAACCTTCTCCTCTTGTTTTAACAATCTTGTTAATTCCTCAGGAAGATCACAATCCTCATATGCTTCTTCTTCAGCTTGATAAATAGGAGTAACAAAGTCATAATGAGCCATAGCAGATTCGTTATCAATGTGATCGGTGGTGGAAGTGCATCTGCATGAATGACATTTTGGCGTTTTTTAGTGATAGTGTGTGAAAAGAGAAACATTTCCATTCAAAAATTAAAAGAAATGGAACAAAATTTTGAATGCAAAAACGTCCTTTATTTCATGATAAACTTTTTGAAAATAAACATGGTGGCCCTACACAAATGATCCACTACGCCTTGGCCAGAGCATAGGAATTATGATATGATAATAAAAGAAAACAAGAAAATTACTCCTCAGCGCTTGAAACTTGGATAACATCCACAGAAGTCCAATTGTTGAGTGTCTGGCCTGGAATACTCGGACGAATACAATCTTCTACATTGTATCCATCAACCCTATCATCGCCAACGGCATTGACGTGTCCTTCTTGAGCAGCATGAGGACGGGAAAACTTCACAGGAGTAGATAAACTAGATGCTCGGGGAGTTGCACTCTGTTGACCTGGGCTTAATCCAAGACCGAATTTATCAAATTTTGGGGTAACGTCCAGCACCTGACCCCAACCTTCAGGGTTACCATTTTCCACCATAACTCTCGCATCCTTGAGAGAAGACATAACAGTTTCAGGTTTCCTTTTCTGCTCTGGAGGAGGAAAATTGACAGTGTGAACTGTCTCAAATGCCTGAAACGGAGTTTCATGTATCTCGCCTCCAACTTCAACATAGCAGAATGATGTCAAATGACTCATGGTGTACTCTTTCTCGCCACACACAATTATCACTTTTCCCTCTGCAGGATACTTGAGTTTCTGATGAAGAGTAGAAGTAACTGCCCCTGCTCTATGAATCCACGGCCGCCCCAACAAACAACAATACGCTGGCTGTATATCCATCACAAAAAATGTAGTCGTGAAGGTGCGAGTACCAACCTTGATTGGAAACTCCACCTCCCCAAACACTAACCTTCGAGACCCATCAAAAGCCTTCACCATCAAATCACTAGGGCGTAGCTCCAGTCCAGAATAATCGATTTTCACCAATGCTGACTTGGGCAATACATTCAAGGACGATCCTGTATCCACCAAAACTCGGGATAAAGTAGTGCCCCTGCACTCCATTGAAATATGCAACGCTTTGTTATGGTCTCGCCCCTCCGGAGGAAGATTAAAATCTGTGAAGCCCATACTGTTCCCGGCAGATATGTTAGCACAAACATTATCAAACTGATTGACTGTTATCTCATGTGGCACGAACGCATTCTTTAACAACTTCATCAAAGAATTTCTGTGAGGTTCTGAATAAATCAACACAGACAAGATAGACATCTTAGAAGGAGTATGGCTCAGATGATCAATTATGCTATAATCACTCTTTCTGATAATTCACATTAACTCTTCAACCTCATCGGGAACTGAAGAAGCTCCTGGTATCGGAATTAGTTGAGTCACATTGGCTGGCGTAACCCTCGGATTACCAATCATCGCCTGTTGTTTTCCTTTTTCTCTTGTAGAAGCATCTGCCGTATCTTGCACATTGGAAGGACCAAATACTCTCCCGCTTCTAGTCATTCGACCCGCACCAGAAAAGTTATGAACTTCCCCTTCATTATCTTCAGCACTTTCTTCCTCAGACAAGCGAGTACTTACTTCCTGCTTCACCCCATGGTAATAAACATCAGCACCGTAATGCCATGGGATGGCCTTCTCACTGGTATAGGGCATGGGACCAGGTACCGTAATCATCAAAGGAGGCGCCCTAGATGGGGGCAGGAATGCGTACAGGGGTGTAAGGAATAAATACTACAACAACATCTTCTTCGGTAACCTTACGGTAGCTCAGTTTTCTATCGAACTGCATGGAACCCTCCTTTATCAACAACTGGATACCGGCTTTTAAATCATCACAGCCCTTCGGTTGCTCTCTACACTTAGCACACTCTGAAGTACAACCCGGGAAAATAGAATTGTCAAGCAAATACCTCTTAACATAGCACAACGGAGTAGTTACTTGTTCCACATTCATGATTAAATTCAACACTTCACCATTATCATCAATCATATTAATGACACCCCCTCCATGCCTAGGCATTGGGTTCTGAGTAACATTCGGACCAGTCACTGGAGTAAACTCAATTGCCTTAGCATCCAACAAGTCTTGTATTTTGTACTTCAACGCAAAGCAATTGTCAGTAGAATGACCAACTCCGCCTGAATGGAATTTACATCTTGCATTAGCATCATAGTTAGGAGGAAGTCTTACGGGTGGTGGTGGCATATTTCTCAAACGGATCAACTTTAAATCGAGTAAATGGTGGAGTGCTTTAGTAAGAGATACTGGAAAGGGATCAAATTTTCTGGGTTGTCTCTGTTGTTGATTATTATACTGTCGGGGAGTCTCTTGCTGTCTTTGTTGTTGAGGCACTATATTCGGTCTCTGCTGTGGAGGAGCATTAACAGGAATAGAAACAACATTGATTTGTTGGTGCTGACGATCCTCTCTTCTTCCTCTATGAGAGTAAACTACACTTGCATTGCGTTCCCTTTTCTTAGGGTAAGTGTTGAATGGTTTCTTACTGCCTCCTGATGAGCCACTAGAACCTCCAACCCGGATTTTCCCCAATTTCAAACCTATCTCAATCCTTTCACCAGCCATAACCAAGTCTGCAAATCCTGCCAAAGTACTTCCTATCATGTGCTCATAAAACGGCCCTTGCAGGGTACTCATGAACATATCAATGAGTTCTCTCTCCATGAGTGGAGGTTGAACTCTCACAGCCAACTCACGCCATTTCTGAGCGTATTCCTTGAAAGATTCTCTTGGTCCATGTGACAAATTTTGTAACTCAGTGCGATTAGGCGCCATATCCATATTATACTGATAATGTTTGACAAAAGCCCGAGCAAGATCATACCAGCAACGAATATGATTTTTCTCCAACTTCATGTACCACTCCAAGGATGCCCCAGATAGGTTATCCTGGAAAAGTGAATCAAAAGCCTCTGATCTTCAGTATGCACCGACATCTTTCGAAAATAAGCAGTTGCATGAGTAATAGAACATGACGTTCCGTTGTACTTTTCAAATGTAGAAGGCTTGAATTTTGGAGGAACTTTCACCCCAGACACCAACCCAAGATCATTAGCATCCATACCAAGGACTCCTTGCCCTTCCATAACCTTCAAACGTTCTTCCAACAACTGATACTTCATATCCTCAACCTGAACTTCTGGCTCTGAACGCCAAACGGAAAACTGATCTTCATCCTGGTCGAAGTCATAATCCTGCTCCTGATAGTTCCTTACACCGCCTTGATTATCTCTTTTGTTCCCCACAAGACGAGGTCCCGGAGACGGGGGGAACTGCCCTACATTGTGCACAAAAGTGTTCCCAGGCATCCTGTGAAAATTTCCAGCAGGCTGATCTTGCACATCCCCCAATCCTACAGAAATGTCCTGATAGAGCCCTTGATTTCCACCATCCCTCGGATAGCGGCGTTGGTTGTTGACAAAGACAGTCAGTTCCTCCTGTCGGTGATTCACATTGGTGATGACCTCCATGAATTGGGTCATCTGAGTAGCCATCTGGGCCCTCATTTCAGTGAGTTCAGCTTGAACTTGTTCCATCTGCCTTGGAAAATTGTTTCTGGTGGAATACCGATGAGTAGTCATCTTGAATTCTGAATAAGAAAAGCAGAAGAATAAGAATACCGTCTTGAGATAACCTATAATGTCATGAAATGCATGATGTGCGTGATATGTTTGTCATTTCCCGATATTCAAGAGTCCTTTTATGCATCAGTCACGACGTGCAACCAAAGATAAAACATACAATCAAGGGAAAAAAGGACAATGAGACAAACACTTTAATCATTTACAAACAAAAGAAATGATGTTCAAATGACTGCGGACTTTTTAAGAGCGTAACAAAATACATGTTTCAAAGTAAACTTAACAAAAGACTGAATAATAAAAATAAGCGATGGTCCCTTCCAACAATCCTGGGGGTGACCAAATACACCAAAGGTAAGTAACAAAAACTAAATCTCCGGAACAAGACACGCTTCAAGGTGTTGACAATACTCTTCAAGCCTGGCTTTCTCCTTCAAAAGTTATGATGCGACTACTTTGCTTTCTGGAAACCGATCCTCTGTGACACGCCTCTGGGCTACTTCCTTCTTAAGCTGAGCATCTTTGTCTTTGAGCTGTTTCTCCAAGTTCTGAATCTTCTTCCTGTAGCTATTCTCAGATACCTGAAGCTTCTGGTACTCTTGCTGGGTTTTACTCAACTCTTCTTCCATTTCAGCATGAGACCTCTTCCTAAAACTGGTTGCATCAGAAGTTTCTCCTTGAGCTTCTTTGAGCTTGCGAGCTAAGTCGGCCCTTTCTTGATCTACCCAATAGAGTTTCATCCCTGCCTCACGGTCTTTTGCACGAAGTTGAATGTTCTCAACATGAACCTGGGTGAACACCTCGGTAGGCACCGTGTTACTTAGAACAGTAGGAGGTTGCTCACATATAGGAGCCGACCTTGCAAATGGTAACCGTAAAATCTTAACCCTGGCTCTAATTCATTCCAAGTAAGGAACCCTAGAAATAGGAACCTTCTTGCCCAAAGTAGTTCTATCCTTCCTGTGAATTCTCTTCCAAGCACTTGTCACTCCTTTCAACATCACAGGATCACTTCCTCTAACAAAATACACTGATTCAGACACCTCCTCAACTTTGGCGGTCCATCCGTTGCATATCCCAATTGACGATAAGCAAGCACAGGGTTATAGTTGATACACCCCTTAGTTCCTATGAGGGGAACATTAGGGAAATCTCCACAGCTAGTGATAATACTCTGTACTTCTCCCATGTCATAATTCCACCGGATATCAAATGAAGTAAGATTGACAAGTATTGATGACCATCGGAGAGGATGCCTGGTATCCATGAAAGGGCCACTTACCGGTAGGTGCATCTTGAACCATTGATACAAAATTGAATGACATAAACCTACATTACCTCCTTTTATGTGCCTGGAATGAATGCTGTAAAGAGTATCTGCCAAGAGTGTCGGTACCGGGTTCTTATTTCTAAAAACACAAATAGCCGTCAAATCCACAAAATTTCTCTTGCGAGGGAAGAGGATGATCCTGTATATCATGAGAGCAAACAGAGTGCTGAAGCCAATCCAATTTCCTTTCTTTGCCTAGTCTTCCTCTTTCTTCACTAAGAAATCCAAATAAAACCCTGTAGTATCCTCACTTGATTTCCAATTGTCTTTCACCTCTTTCCAACTCAAATGAAGAATTTCAGCAATAACTTCGAACTTCAGCTTCTCCGGCACTTGCATAAAAGGAACTTCGTTGGACAACTTGACATTAAGTAGGTATGCGTATTGTTCTAGTGTGGGGACCAGTTGATAATCTTGAAAAGTAAAACACCGTAACTCCTTGTCATAGAACTGGAAGAGGGTGATCAAAGCCATTGGATCAACTGGAGTGTTAAGGATTAGTAACAAATTGCCAAAAAATTTGTTGAAATTATTCAGAAGATCCCCCTTCAGATAAGAACTCAACCTCTTCAACTCTGACACATCAATAGTAGGAATCTGATAAGCGAATGTATGCCTGGTGGGATCTTTAACACGAACTGAATCAAACTCATCTGACGGGAGGCCAGCCATTTCTGATGGAACGGAGACTCTTGAATGTCCCTGGAAGATGACATGCACACGCTAGTTTTTTTTTATACATCATTTTTTAGAAATAAATATGCTATGATGCAACATGACAGGATCAAAGTTTCACACTGGATCATGGTTGGACCATTACAGAACAGCACCACTCAAGATCAAAAGAAAATCTCAAAGCTTCAAAACTATCATGGGAGTCTGAGTCACCTTCGCAGCACAAAGTCACCAACAATACCTGTACCTGTAAGAAAAGTTTTCCAGCCCCTCTCACGGGTGTAGTCTAGGTCAAGGTAAGGTTAAAAGCCAAATCAGAGTACAAGAGCTCGAATGTCGGTATTATCATACGATAACACCTATCCGAACTACCTCTGAAGTCATGGGTCTCATGGTCAGGTCTACAAAGCATATTCCTCATAGCTTCCATGGCACCTCTATTCCTAGTTCCTATGGAATTCACTCATAGCCTGGGTATGAGGCCTTTTACCTCATGGAACAACCCCCTACCAAGAAATCCAGAATCCAAACAGTCCAGCCAAATCCAGTATGCAGAAAGTAAAGCGCACATAGGATGCAATGCAAACAGATAAATATGCAAAGAGGTAAAATAAACACCCAAAAAGAAAACAAACAAGAGCTAGGATCGACTCCAGGATGGACCAGCAAAAGGTCAATCTGTCCCCAGGGAAGTCGCCAGCTGAAACCACCAGGCCGGAACCTGTCATCTGGATGTAATGAAACATCAATGAAGTCGCCACCGAATGTATTTTATCCCGCCGAAAGGGAAAGGTAAACATCGAGAAAACCTGAAAAGGGAGAAATCACGATCTTTCAACCGAGAGATCGGGTAAGGGAGTCTGTTACGCGAGGGGAAGGTATTAGCACCCCACACGCCCGTAGTACTCTACGGTATCCACTCTTGTTGTCTAATCTAATGGGTGTGGTCAAATCCTATGTCTATGGCTTAAAACTGAAAAGGGAATGCATGCGAAAGAAAAAGGAAAACAATGTAGGGAAAATAAAAGATGTGCTCGATCGGGCCCTACCCTAATTCCTACGTATCCCTTTTAAGGAATCAGAGCAGCCGTAGTTCGGCTTATGTATTTTGGTTGGTTTGTGTTTTTTAGTTAAGACAACAGAAACAATCAAGATGGCAAAACATCAAATGAAACAACAAACAAATGAGATGGTCAAACATCGTCTAAATAATAACATAGTAACATGTCAAAGATGGCGAAACATCAAATGATAAAGCAACACACCTAACAATGATATTAAGAATCAAAGTAGGATAATAAACATGTGTGATGGCAAAACATCGGCTTCAAACAAATGTGTGATGGCAAAACATCGGCTAAAAGGTAACAAGATATCATGGCGAAGATGGTGAAACATCAATAAACCGGATGGTAAAACATCACCCCTAACAATGATATTGAGAATCAAAGTAGGATAACAAACATGTGCAATGGCGAAACATCAGCTTCAAACAAATGTGCGATGGCGAAACATCGGCTAAAATGTAGTAAAGTATCATGGCAGAGATGGCAAAACATCAATAAATCGGATGACGAAACATCACATCTAACAATGATATTGAGAATCAAAGTAGGATAACAAACATGTGTGATGGTGAAACATCAGCTTCAAACAAATTTGCGATGGCGAAACATCGGTAAACCAGGTTTAAAAACAAAGCCAAGAGGCGTATAGACAAATAAGATTGATTTGTATCTTTTACCTTGAAGAAGGGTTTGAGTTTATTAGAGGTATTTTATGATTTTCCAAGAAAATAGTTTTTGTTTTAAGATGCAGAATGCAAAGGAAGGATAAAGGGAAACTAGCCTAGCACTATCCCTAGTGTTATCATACAATAATTGACCCTAAGGTTGAGGATAAAGGGAAGTTCTACCCTATGTTAGAATACATGGACTCCTACCTTAATCAGCATGTTAAAGGAAGCTTAACAAAACTACCCTATAGGGAACATGCCATGAGAGCGAAGTCGTGATCTCAATTTCTAAGTTGAGTGACTCATCGATCAACAATTAAAGAAGAAAAGTAATAAACATCATATAGGGAACATGCACTGAGAGCGAAGTCGTGATTTCAATTTCTAAATTGAGTGACTCATTGATCAACAATTAAAGAATAAAAGCAATAAACATCCTACAGGGAACATGCACTGAGAGCGAAGTCGTGATCTCAATTTCTAAATTGAGTGACTCATCGATCAAAAGCAAACACAACACATTCATCAAACAAAAACCAGAGGGCCTCTTGACATATATCAGCAACAGAGGTCCCATCATGCAACATAGAATTGTGAAAGTAGAAGAAATGAAATAGTGCAATACTGAACGGATAACTATCCGTAGCAACTGAACAAGAATAAAAGAAACCCAGAGAACTTCAAGCAAGCTGGCATCAGCAGATAAATCAAGTCAGAAATCACACCATCATGATGTAAGTAATGAGATTATCATATATGAACAGATCCCATGGGAAATATATAGCATTCATAATCACATGTGTATATCCTGCATAGACTATCAAATATTCCAAACACAAGAGCAGTGCTAGTAAAAAATTTTGTTCCACAAATAAAGTGAAACACAATAGCCTCAAGTCAGAAATGGAAAACTTTTCTCAAAGTACCTCGCACATTCAACAACCAAGTTAGTATTCCCATAAATAGAATGATGATTCACATAAGGGATGGATGATGACACCATGATGAAATGAGAAAACATGATAACAACTATTAAACATTAGTCATGATAGACAGAAGGGAACAGGCATATGCATAATTTGGTCAAAAATTTAGAGGAATGTTGCTCCTTTCTATCACCATGTTGAATTGATAATTGAATACCAATCAAGGATCATGGGAGCTTGAGAAGAATACAATCAAAGACCATGAAGGTCAGTAGCAAACACATAATTCAATCATGCACAATTAATTCAACACAACTCACAAGCATAATAGAAGAGGAATTCCACACAGTGCATCAAAAGGTTCAAACATTCAAACAAGGAGCATTAAGTGAAATAACTTGAGTTTATTTGGATGAACATATCCAACATGATCATTAGGTGACAAATTGTAGGCCTCACTCAAGTTCATTGGCCCTCAAACAAATTGCAACAAGATATGCAACATTAATTGGGTATCTTCACTTCAAAAATACATCAAAAATAGAAACAAGGATCAATAATTCAAACCAAAAAATCTATTAGAATCCTTGAAGTGTGTAGAAGTCAGAAAGCAAGCCTTAAGTTCATGAATGATTGAGGAGGAGATCAAATGAGGCCCAAAGTTCAAAACTAGTTGGCCAAACTAATAAAACTAGACAAGTTTTCAAAATAATTCATGGAAAAATATCAAACCAAGTCAAATAATTCAAGAAAAATGGTTTTCAGATCCTCAATGCATTCATGAACCATAATCAAGTCTAAGTTCCATTTAAAATCCAGGGCATAGTGGTTTTGAAAAAGAAACTTGCACAATAAGCAACAAACCCCTAATTTTTTACTTTTAATCTTAAATATTAATTATATAAGATCAAAATTCAAACAATTCAAACCAAGATCATGCAAATCATAACGAAACGCTAAATGTCCGAGTACATATTTTTTCACATTTTTTGAATTAAAGAAAAGTCAAAAATAAAATCAAATTCAAACAATTAATCAATTAAACAAATAATCACATCTCAAAATGAAATCCTAATCAAAAATCAGAGAAAACATCCAACCAAGAATATATTCAAGTATTAGAATTAAAAACACACATCTCTGATTTTTTTTGGAATTTTTGAATTAAAGGAAATATTAAAATAAAAATTAAACAAACAATTAATAATTGAACTATTATTTAAGGGGTAAAAATGCAAACCCTAGCAAAAATTCACAAAAAGGTCAAAATAAAAATATATTCAGATTATATAATTAAAAACAAACTTGCATAATTTTTTTGAGGATTTTTGAATTAATGGAAATATTAAAATGAAAATTATAAAGCAAAAATTCAAAATAAACTTCTCAAATTAAATTCATAATCAAAAATAGAAAAAATGTTAAACAAATTTCAGAATCAAATTCTACATTATTTTATGAGTCCAAAATATTTTTTGTGGAATTTTTTCAAATCAAAGAAATATTAAAATAAAAATAAACACTAAGCAAATAATTAAATAATAACACAAATTTTTAAACCAATCAAAACATTTTCAAAAATTATCAAAAAATTGCACAAGGTCAGGAATATTATTTTTAAGTTTCATGAATTTTTTCATAATTTTTCATCAAGTTTTAATCAAGAAAAAAAAATCAGAGAATCAATGAAAATTAAATAACAAAAACAAGAACAAGGCCAATGAGATGATGCCACGCATCATCTTCTACCTCCAGCCAAGGCAAAACACTCACTTCCATCAGCTCCAACATGCTCACTTCAGATCCATCAAACAAACACAATTCTCAACCAAAATCCATGAGATTAAGCTCAAATTAAAGCTAGAATATCATACTACATGATGCAATTTGAATCAAACTTAGAGATCAAGCATAGATCAAGAAATCAAGTCTCAAAAACTGGAAAAACACACTGCAAACATCAAAACCAGAAACAAGATTTCACCAAATCTACTTGAATCAGAGCTCAAATATACATCAATCCTAATGATTGGCCAGCTATAAACACAATGCACACCACAAAACACTTCAATTCATGCTTAAATCAGGGTTCAGATTCAGTGAGCATACCTGCAAAAGTGAAAAATAAATTCACTTGGTGCCTCTGAAATCTAACAAGAAACCCTTCCAAATAGCTTCCTTGTGCTCCAATGAAGGTGTTTGAGTAGAGAAATGAGGACTGGATCAAGAGAATTGAGTTGCTCGATTCAAGTTGCAGAGCAAGAAAATGAGAAAATTCGGAGGAGCTTCTTCCAATGTCGTGCGTGTCCTCGAGAGAAGAGAGCTTGAGCAGCTTATATAGAGTGTTTGGAGTGAGGTTAGAGTGGTAATTATAGCTGAGGTTGGAGTGAGTGAGTGAAAAAAGCGTGATGAGGTGATTTGTCCTCTCTTGCACATGGGACTGATTTTCTTGAGTGATAAGTTTCCCATTTTGTCAAAAATATGAAAATGAGAGGGGCACGAGGTATGCACCTGGTTTGGCCTTTTTTGGCAAGCACATGAGTGTCCAATTCGTGCCAAGCATGTGCAATTGGACTCTGAAATGATTCAATCAAAACTGAACTAAAACTTTAAAATTTCCATGGCCAAGCATACACCAAAAATCAACTGACTTCCAACTGAGGCCATTTCAAATTGGCTCGTGTGTTTTCCAAATTTCTTTGAGCCAATTAAAATTCATATGATGAGCTTCACAATGATCTTTGATTCATCAAAAATGGTAGAGAAATGAAAGATATATGGACATTAGGATTCCTGGGCAAGTCAAGCCATCTTGCCCAAGATTGCGCGCGCTGGCCTTCCCTTGTTCCTTCAAAAAAATCCGGTTTTGCCACCCAACTTCCTCAAATCACAACTTCCTCAATTTTAATCCAATTTGAGTGATTCCAAGTTTAATGAGAAGCTTTCATGGAAAACAACAAAATTCTCTTTTTAATTTTTCAAATTGAGGCTTGAGTCACAAGAAATGGATTCCATAAATGGCATGCGAAGTGTTTGATAAAATTACGCGCGTGACTTGCCCAAGAGAAGTCATCTTGGCACTTAGAATTTTTTCAATTTTGAAGTTACTTCTTGGACAAGTTACACTCAAATTCACCATTTCTCATGATTCAAAGATGAATTTGGATATTGAATATGAAAAGCGGATGCTTGAATTGATGGTTGACCAAAAGTCCAACTTGGTCAACTCTTGATTTTATTGACTTTGACCAAAATGAACATTTTACCCCTTTTGATCAATTGAATCATTTCCAATCCAAATTTAACCTCAATTTTTCAATCATAAGTGCTTAATAACATTTAGTGAATCATGGAAACAAGTTTGGGTAAAAAAGTCAAAGAAATCCTGATTAAATCCAAAACCCTAGTTTTGTACCATGTGCTAGGAGATAGCTGATCAAGCTTCAAAAATCCTAATTCCATTGGACATCATGAGAGAATCTTTGATCAAATTTGATTCTAATGACGTTAAGATAGTGATGCTTTATGAATTGGCTCATCTAAACCCCAATTACTTCAACTTGGTCTAAACCCTAATTTTGGTTAATATCTCAGAAGACTAATGAACCATCTTTAAAACTTCAAATCTTCTGGGCATCCTGGCCAACTTCTTGTACTAAGACCTTTCAAATACCAATGAGATGTTGTAGCCTCCAAATCAAGACTTGTACTTTGATCAATAGGCTTGATCAAACAAAACCCTAATTTTACTGGTGAATCAAAGGAGTGATTCCTTCTTATAATCAAACACAAACTTCAATCCTCTGATGATCCAAGGAGATGGATAAGATATCTTGAGATATGCAATAACGTTTGAGCTTGAAAGATCCAGAGGTTTAGATGATAAAGTTCTACTTGAGCAACTTGTCAATGCAATCATTCTTCAAAGCTTGAGGAAGACTTGATAACCAAAGTACTTTGATCCCATCACAATGTATAGATGCAATGCAATATGATAATCATGATGAAACATAAGCCTAAAACAAGAGGGTAAATTTTGGGGTGCAACAATGTGCTTGTGTTATTACTATGAAGTTGAGAAAGAAAGAAAAATAAAAGAAAAAAAGTCAAAAAAAGTGAAAAGAAAAAGAAATTTTTTTTGAAAAAGCTTTGAAAAAGAAAAACAAAAAGAGTTTGAATAATTGGCTAATAAGTGATGTGTGTTGGTTTGAGAAATTTGGAATGAAGAAGAAGTTTGATTGAAAATATTTTTCTTGAGACTTTGTGAGTTGGTCACTCCCTTAGGTTTAGGAAAGTTTTTGTTTCAATTAACTTTAGGATTTATCCCTTGTTTGTTAACCAAGCCACATTACAACCTTGAAAGACCCTTGAGATTCTTGCCTTTATATTTTGAATATGAGTTTTTGGATGAATGCATAATTTAGTCTTTTGTTTGCAAGATTGTGGATGACTGAAAATACCTTATTTTGTGTGTTTTTCAGTATTGTTTTAGAATGTTTGGCATGTTTTTTATATTTAGCATTCGTTTCATGTTTATGTTATCGTCGTAGTTCAGTGGTAAGTATGTTTCTTCGTGAGTACCGTTTTTCATTTGAACTATTGCATTTGTTTTGCATTTTCAAAACTTGTGTATTCATGATATTTTGGTTTATTACTTTTGCTTCATTGAGTTGTTTGGCTTTGTTTGAGGACAAAAAAGTTCAAGTTGGAGAGAGTTTGATAAGTGTAAATTGTAGTTATTTTTGTATATACTTTTTGTTGTTAATATCAGTGGAATAAACCCGACTTTTGTGTAAATACGTTTAGTTTGCATATAATTGAGTTTTCGATTCATTTGTGTAATGTTTGATAGTTTTAATGTATTTTTGTAGGTATTTGTTACATTTTGGAGCATCGGGGAATAAGGTGGCGAAAGTACGACTCCGGATGCATGTTTTCAAAATAAAAGTACAGTTTTTCCCAAGAGAGCCCGCTTAGCATGCAGAAGGCTGCTAAGCATGAGTGCGCTCAGCTCATTTTGTAGTGCGCTGCTTGCATTTTGAGACTTTGGCAGAAGCATTGTTTTGAAGCCCCCTTAGCGCAGATATCGCGCTTAGCGCGGTTTAGGTCGGTTTGATATGTAAAATAAAGAAGTTGCGCTTAGTGCGCTAGACCCGCTTAGCACGGTATGCTGAGGTGAGTTTTATAAAAATAGATTTAGTTCATTTTTAGGTTATGTTTTTGGGCAAGTTTTTGCTCCCAACTCCATCAACCTTCATTTTTGTTAGATTAGCTTAGAAAACAACACTAGGGCTTTGCTTATGAATGATTGGAGATGGATTTCTCATCGAGTGGCGCTGACAAACCGAAAGATTTGTGGTTTATCTCTTCTCCTCTCTTTGTATTTCTCTTTTGTTGGGTATTGTGATCGGTGGATCTGGAACTGACTGTTTTAAAGCTGGTTCGCGAAATGTCGCGGTAAGCAAGAGTCGCCACCGTCTTTTATTTTCTCCAAATGGAAAGGACAAAAGCACAGAAAAATTCCTTAAAGAGATTGCTCTCGGTTCGGGAGGTAGATTATAGAAAGGGAAGGTGTTAGCACCCTTTCTATCCATGGTTATCCATGGGCTCTTAGATACTTGCTCAATGTGTTTTCAAAATGTTTGCTTGCTTTTCAATGTGGGTTTTAAAAAGTTTCTTTGAAAAATTTCAGTTCGACTCGTACGTCAGAGTGTTTGAAAAATTTGCTTTGAAAGCTTTTGAAAAGTGTTGGTGTGAAAAGTCTTTTAATTTTTTGTTTGGAAGAGAGCAAGTATCCATGAGTCGTCTACCTACCCTAAGGAATTCGTCTGTGTAAATGTCCTTTAAGGTAGTGCTATCCCACCATTGAGAGGTAGGTAGCACCACCGTTGGAGGTGTTCGGGTCAATTCGAGTTTTAGGGACATGGTGATCACCGGAGCAATGGGAAGACACCTTAGAAGCTACCCTCATGCCAGGTTCCCGGATCATGAGGACTTACTAAGACGCCCTCTACTCGACGATCACCTTTCGAAAGGCAACAGTGAGGCGTACCCTAGGGGTGGTGTGTGCGAATTGTGTGTCATTTTCGGTTCATTGTTTGTCTTGTCATGTATTGGTGATCTAACGATTCGATTTTATTTTTTGGGCATTCATTCTTTCATGCATATTTATTAACAGTTATATTGCGAGAAAATAAATCTAACTATTACAACTGGCGCGGGTCCACATCGCCAAAAAAAACCGAACCCGATTTGACTGAAAATAAATAAAAAGTGCAAGAAATAAATCTAAACTTATTACAAGGCTTTGGGGCATATACAGAGGTATTTAAACAATATAAAACAAATGCGCGAAATAAAGAGATTAACAAAATTAGGGCGTTGGACCCTTTTACAAATAATTAAAATTAATCAAGGAGTCTAAAATTAAAAATTAAATGAAAAATAATGTTTTTGTGTTTTTTAGGTTTAAAAGAAAAAGAGAAAAAATTAATTAGAATTAAAGTGCTAAACCTAGTTCTAATATCTTCTAAGTTATTAAGAAAAAAAGATTTAATTTCTAACCTAATTAACTTCTAAACTAATTTATGTACAATTTTTGATTTATAGAAAATAAATAATAAATAATAATATTGTGAGAAAAAAAGGAAAAAATTAATAATTAACCTAATTCTACATTTTTTGGATTTTTATTATGAAAAAAGAATTAAAATTAAAATTAAAACCTAATTAAACTAAATGATTTACATTTTAATTTATTTATAAAAGTAATCAAAATTAATTATATTTTCTTTGTCCTTTCTGTATTTTTAATGTTTTTTGTATTTTTGTAGGAATTAATTAAATCAGAAAATAAAACACAAGTAAATTTAAAAATAATAGGATATAAAGAAAATTAGAAAAAAGGAAAAAAAGATATAACCAGGGAGGTGTGGATTTGAAAAAAGCCTGGCCCATTTTTGCTTGAATTGGTTGACTTTTCTAATCCTGTGCACGCCTGTTGACTTGATGTATGGTGCACTCTTCATCTTGGCCATGGATCTGAGGCCCTGGGACACGTGGAGATTGAATCCTGATGGAGTATGGTGAGCATCAATGTGAGCGCTGCATGTGAATTCAAATGAAAAAATAATATTGAGTTTTGCAAGACCTGGGACTTGAACCCAGGTCATTGAGGTTACATGCGCGTGTCTTGGCCAGCTGAGCTATGTTGATTTCATTTAACATATAATAGTCAATAAAATATATAAAAGAAAATGGTTAGTGCTTATTTAAAACGCGCGCAAATTCAAACTCATCCAATCCACTTGTGCCACGCCATCGTCCCTTCCAATTTCCTGAAATACAAACAAAGAAGGCAACGGTTTTGAAACGTTGTTTTAAACATGCTATGAGAAAATAGCGAATAGCCATATAGGCTATATAAATTGTTCGCGATGGTATCTTCTTCTTCGTCTGGGTGTACTGAGTTCAACCATGGTAGTCAGGGACCCTAATTTTTCCCCTAGGCAAAATCCCTAATTTGAGAAAGCTGTAACCCTAGGATTCGAAAATGGCAATTTCTTATTCATGGCACAAAAATGAAATTAAATGCAAGGGTTAGCTCAGAAACTTCATCATGAGTATGAATATCTAAAAAAAACTGCAAGAATGTGCTTGAATCGTGCTATATGATTTCAAAATTTTGAAGATGCAGTTGGACTCGTGGATACCAGTTCAAGGAGTTTTGGAAGATGTTATGATTTGGGATACGTTCAGAATTGTCTCAGGAAGCTGTTGGTACAAAAATTAAGGCTTGAAAAGATCTCTAAACTAGTTTTCAGTTTTGTGTTTTTGTCCAAAATTTTTCAATCTCCCAATGCTTGTTTGGGCGCAGCTTATAATGTCTTAGGCCTAGGGTTTGACTCAGTGATGATCATGGAATGGAATTGGCTTGCTAACTCACCTTAATTCATGCTTGGAAAAGAATAAGTCCTAGGGTTTTCATCCTTAACCATTTTCCTCCTTTTTAGCCAAAACCTAGACCTAGTGTGCAAATGAACCCTAGCCTGATTTCTTGAGTTGGTTCATGATACATAGAAATTGTCCAAGTTCACATGACACTATTCCATTGGTTTTTTAAATTTTATTTGAATTTTCAAAGATTAAAAATGAATTAAATCATCAAAAATTAAATAAAATAAAAAAATCAATATTTGGTCTTGAAATTAACCATGGGACACGTGTGTGGCATGAAAAGGATGAACCAAGTGGAAAAAATGGGGCCCTTTTGTCAAAAATTGGATTTTCAATGATAGTTGACTTTTGCCATTTCACAAAAATTTCCCAACTTCTACAAGGCACAACTTGCTCAATTTTTAAGCTTTTCACATGTTCTTGGACATTTTGGAAAGGTCTTTGAGTCCTTTAACCAATGCCTTTGGTCCCATGTCATTTTGATTTACCAATCTCAAGTTATGGCCTTTGACTTAAAGTCCCTTTTTGTTGACTTTTGAAAATGACCTATAATGTTGAAATTGATAACTTTTTGTGAGAGCATTTCTTGGACTTGAAGTATGAAGATGAGTTGTAGGAAATGTCTTTCTCTTAAAAATGAGCTTTGGATGGAATTTTTCTGATAATCCATGTGAAAGTTATGCCCTGGTCAATTTCAGTTGACTTTTTCAGCTGTCCAAATATAGCAACTTTTGCATCTTTGATGATTTCTGAGCCAAATTTTGAGAATCATGATCAAGCATTGATCAAATGATGTTTGTGGCTTCAAAATGATATATTGACCAAAAATTTGAACTTTTGACTGCCAAATGACCATTTTGCCCCTACAGTTGACTGTAGTGCAATTTAGGGTTTTGACTGTGCAATCTTGAACTGAATGCCTTGAAACTTGATATGAGGATGCTTAACCATGTTTGTAAGCATATGAGACTTGATTGAGCCTTTGAAAACTTCCTTTTCTTGATCAACACCCAAACCCTAGTTTTGACTGTATGGAGGCCTTTGCATTGTGCAATTCTTGGGGAATTTTGTAGCTTGGCTTGGCAGTTTATTGGAGAATATGGGAGGGCAAATTTTGGGGTATAACAGTTGCCCCTGTTCAATCTTCTTAGACCTGAGGATGCAGATTGGCTGACGTGCCTTTCGTAATCCGAGGGTAAAAGATGATTGGACACTAGAGTGCCCGGAAATTTGCGCTCACATGTTGGCAATGAGGGTAATGGGCTTATAGATGCCATCTGGATGTTTTGATTGCGTAAGAGATTCCTTCGCTAGAACCTGCATACCTGCAAAACAGAAAATGAGTACCTGTCACGTTGCAGGAACTGATTTTTAGATGCCTGGTATAGATGTGTCCTGACTGGTTACAGGAGCTGAGTCTGGAGCTTCAAACAGCAATGAAAGAACCAGGGATGATTACTTCCTTAGCATGAATGGTAAGAGAGCCTTGGGCGACTTTTAACTTCAACAACGCTCGTTGAGAAAAATCTGGGGTGTCTTCTACTGGGATAAGAATCAGAGAGATCTTAAGGTCGATC
Source organism: Vicia faba (assembly GCA_948472305.1). Lineage (NCBI taxonomy): Eukaryota > Viridiplantae > Streptophyta > Magnoliopsida > Fabales > Fabaceae > Vicia > Vicia faba. Next base: position 334,286,293 of record OX451735.1, read on the forward strand.
TGACTGAACCAGAGAGGCCTTTGACTGGATAAGCAATCAGGAAAATCTTGGGACGATTTAACTGAACCGGTCTAGGTCTTGAAATGTCTTCAACTGGATAAGCAATCAGGAAAATCTTGGGACGATTTAACTGAACCAGAGAAGGCCTTTGACTGAACCAGTCTAGGTCTTGAAATGTCTTCAAAGGGATAAGCATCAGGAAAATCTTGGGACGATTTAACTGAACCAGAGAAGGCCTTTGACTGAACCAGTCTAGGTCTTGAAATGTCTTCAAAGGGATAAGCATCAGGAAAATCTTGGGACGATTTAACTGAACCAGAGAAGGCCTTTGACGGAATAAGTCTAGGTCTTGAAATGTCTTCAAAGGGATAAGCATCAGGAAAATCTTGGGACGATTTAACTGAACCAGAGAAGGCCTTTGACTGAACCAGTCTAGGTCTTGAAATGTCTTCAAAGGGATAAGCATCAGGAAAATCTTGAGACGATTTAACTGAACCAGAGAAGGCCTTTGACTGAACCAGTCTAGGTCTTGAAATGTAACTTGAGAACTTAACTGAATTTTTCCTGAAAGATAAAGGTCAGTCATGTGCAATGCATGATATGGATCAAGCAATGATGTTCTCAACATAAATGAGATTTGTATGATGCAGTGCGTTATGCATGCTATAATGCTGTATGTGATGTTTTATGTATATTTTCGTCCAGGAAAATGAATCCTTGACGGGTGCCGGGAAGTCGTATCCCGGACTGATGTCGAAGAATAGATTTTGCTTCCGCTGGGGATGATAACTGCAAGGATACCGGTAGGAGAAGATGACTCCGTTGCGGAATAAACTTGGCGAATGGGAGATTCTGCGGGGAGAAAAGATACTTTAGTGATCATGCTGGGAAGCAATACTCTGTGGGGAGAGTGATGCCTTGCTGAATATTGATAGTAACTCTATTGGGGATACCGTTGTTGTATTGGAAGTGTGAATAGACTTCGCTGGGGATAGGAAAGAACTACGTTGACGACGACTTTCCCTTGGCTTTTGGCTGAGGATAACCCAGTTATATCCTGTTAAGGAAATAACTCTTTGAATAAAGCCGGACGACGCGTTCGTGCTCTGCGAGGGGATAAGCTTCCAGAATCTACTGGGGATAAGCTTACTGCTTGGGGAGATGAATTCCACCTTTCCTGGGAAACTTGGATGGGACTCTCCCGGGGAAGTTTTGATATGCTGGGGAAGAATGCACTGACTTGCTGTCTCACTCTCTGGGGAATTTAAGATGTCTGGTTAGGTTCTTTAGCTGAACCTACCTTGGCACCTTGGAAGATAGAACAATCAGACTGCTCAGACAACTCATTATTGCCCCTGTTTCTAGTGTCACCTGCAATTAATTCTTTGTTTCGTATGCAAATATTTATGAGCTAGCAAATTATTGTCAATGCATATATCACAAATTGAACCTTGGACGTTTTTCGCAAAACAAAACAGAAAAAGAAAAACAGTTGGCACGTTTAACTGAAAAGTATATTTGTATTGATTTTGAATAGCCTGTGAATAAGCGTTTTGTGTACAAGAGGCTGACATCCTAGTAAGGGAGACGTCGCCGAGCAAAAGAGTTTATACAAGTTTTGTACAGAAGAAAATAAAACAGCTGTGTGAAATATGAATGATCCACTGGGTTTCAACTTCGCTATAGCCTTTATAACTCCGAGCGTCTCATCACTTGGTGACCTTGGTTGAAGGTGAGGCTGACTGATCGATGCCGTCTTGATGTAGATACCGGATTCTGGATGCAAAGTGATCCAATGAGACACAGTATTACGCTTTTATCCCTAATTTTTTGCCTGGACTGCCCTTTCGGATTTTCAGTCCACCGGGATACCCATTTTTGCCCAAGCCGCCTTTTCAGGTTTTCGACTTGTCGGGTGTACAGATTTTTTCATTTTCATCCCTTCATTTTGCCCGAACCCTTTTGGTTCGACGGGAAGCCCTAATTTTTGCCTAGACATGTCAGCCTAGCGGGTCTTTTTTCATGCGTAGTATTTTTTAACTATGTCTGCATTGGCGGGGTGAGGAAGGTCGTCACCATCCATGTTGGTTAATATCATTGCTCCTCCTGAGAACACATGTTTAACCACAAATGGCCCTTCGTACGTAGGGGTCCATTTGCCCCTTGGATCACTCTGAGGAAGGATGATTCGCTTGATCACCAGATCCCCGACTTGATATTCCCGTGGTCTGACCTTTTTGTTAAATGCCCTGATCATTCGTTTCTGATACGTCTGACCATGACAGATAGCAGCAAGCCTCTTTTCGTCAATAAGGTTGAGTTGATCAAGTCGTGTCTGGATCCAATCATCTTCGTTCAGATTTGCATCCTTCATTATCCGGAGAGAAGGAATTTGTACTTCGATCGGCAAGACTGCCTCCATGCCATAAACCAGAGAGAAAGGAGTTGCCCCAGTTGACGTCCTAGCTGAAGTACGATACCCATGCAGAGCGAACGGTAACATCTCGTGCCAATCTTTATACGTTACTGTCATCTTCTGCACAATCTTCTTGATGTTTTTATTAGCTGCTTCTACAGCCCCATTCATCTTCGGTCTGTAAGGAGAAGAATTGTGGTGCTGTATCTTGAACTGTTCGCAGAGCTCAGCGATCATCTTATTGTTCAGATTGGTACCGTTATCTGTAATAATCCGCTCAGGGACGCCGTACCGACAGATCAGGTTGTGCCGAATGAACCGTGCCACAACAGTCTTGGTTACCGTAGCATAGGATGCTGCCTCAACCCACTTCGTGAAATAATCAATTGCCACTAGGATGAAGCGATGTCCATTGGATGCCGTAGGTTTTATCTCACCGATCATGTCTATGCCCCACATTGCAAATGGCCAAGGCGCAGTCAGAACATTCAGGGGAACCGGAGGAACATGCACCTTGTCTGCGTAGATCTGGCATTTATGGCATGTCCTAGAATGTTGGTAGCAATCAGCTTCCATGGTGGACCAGTAATACCCTGCCCGTAGAATCTTCTTGGCCATGGTATGTCCACTGGAGTGTGTACCAAAGGTCCCATCATGTAGCTCCTCCATAATTCTTTCCGCTTCATTCTTATCTACACAACGCAGTAGGGTCGAATCCTGGTTTCGCTTGTACAAGATGCCGTTGCTAAGAAAGAACTTGGCTGCAAACCTCCTCAGGAATTTCTTATCATTGACAGAAGCACCTTCAGGGTATTCCTGAGCTTCCAGATATCTCTTCACTTCGTGGTACCAAGGCTTCTCAGTTACCAATTCAGTTTCGAGATCACAACAGTATGCCGGTTCGTCCAGTTTCCAAATGATGATCCGGGGAGCTTCGTTGTCCCATTTAACCTTGAACATTGAGGACATTGTAGCTAACGCGTCCGCCAGCTGATTCTCTTCTCTTGGAAAGTGTTCAAATGTTATCTCTGTGAAATGGGGGATCAGGGCCAACACACATTCTCGGTAAGGAATCAAGTTTGGATGTTTCGTATCCCACTCTCCTTTGATCTGATTGATCACAAGAGCAGAATCTCCGAAGACGCTCAGAAATTTGATCCTCAGGTCAATCGCAGCTTGAAGACCCATAATACACGCTTCATACTCCGCCATGTTGTTGGTACAGTTGAAACACAGCCGGGCGGTGAGTGGAGTATGAGTACCTTGTGGAGATACGATTATGGCGCCGATACCATTTCCCAAAGCATTGGAGGCTCCGTCAAAGTGCATAGACCATCGGGATCCTGGTTCAGGTCCTTCATCCGGTCCAGGTATTTCACAGTCAGTTACTATCATAATGCTTTCATCTGGAAACTCGAAGTTCATTGATTGGTAGTCATCCACAGCTTGATGTGCTAGGTGGTCTGCCAATACACTTCCCTTGATGGCTTTTTGGGTCGTGTACTGAATGTCGTATTCCGTCAAGATCATCTGCCATCTTGCAATTCTCCCAGACAGAGCAGGCTTTTCGAATATGTACTTTATAGGATCCATTTTTGAGATTAACAAGGTAGTGTGAGTCAGCATATACTGTCTCAGCCGGCGAGCAGCCCATACCAAAGCGCAGCAAGTTTTCTCAAGCAGTGAGTATCGGGTCTCACAGTCGGTAAACTTTTTGCTAAGGTAATAAATGGCATGCTCTTTTCGGCCAGACTCGTCATGCTGCCCCAGCACACACCCCATTGCATTATCAAGTACTGTCAGATAAAGTATCAAAGGTCTCCCTTCCACTGGTGGCATAAGGATGGGTGGTTCTTGGAGATATTCTTTGATTCTGTCAAAAGCAGCCTGACATTCATCGTTCCAACGTACTACCTGATCTTTCTTCAACAGCTTGAAGATGGGCTCACAGGTGGCAGTCAGATGAGAGATGAAGCGAGCAATGTAATTCAGGCGTCCTAGAAAGCCTCTGACTTCCTTCTCCGTCTTAGGAACTGGCATCTCTTGAATGGCTTTGACCTTAGCAGGGTCCACTTGAATTCCTTTGTCACTGACCACAAAGCCTAGCAACTTTCCAGATCTTACCCCGAAGGTGCACTTGTTCGGGTTCAACCTCAGCTTGTATAGTTTCAAACGGTCAAACAGTTTCTGCAGATGATCAAGGTGCTCTTCCTCAGTCTGGGACCTAGCGATCATGTCGTCCACATACACCTCTATCTCGTGATGGATCATATCATGAAATAAGGTAACCATGGCCCGTTGGTAGGTTGCCCCAACATTCTTTAACCCGAACGGCATGACCTTGTAACAGAAGGTGCCCCACTGAGTAACAAAGGTAGTCTTTTCCATGTCTTCAGGTGCCATCTTGATCTGATTGTAGCCTGAAAAACCATCCATGAAAGAGAACACTTTATGCTGAGCTGTATTATCAACAAGGACATCAATGTGGGGTAGAGGGAAGTCATCCTTGGGGCTGGCCCTGTTCAGATCCCTGTAATCAACACACATCCTGACCTTGCCGTCCTTCTTAGGTACCGGCACCACATTAGCAACCCACTGAGGGTAAGAAGTTACTGCAAGAAACCCGGCATCAAACTGCTTCCTAACCTCGGCTTTAATCTTCTCTGACATCTCTGGACGCATACGACGAACCTTTTGCTTAACCGGAGGGAAATCTTCTTTAGTTGGTAAATGATGGACCACAATGTCGGTATCTAATCCGGGCATATCTTCGTAGGACCAGGCAAAGATTTCTTTATAATCCTGCAGCATCTGAGTCAACCGTTGCTTCACGCTGAGTTCTAGGTTGGCACCAATCTTCACCTCTTTCTTGTCTTCCTCCGTACCCAAGTTTATTATTTCCACTGGCTCTTCATGGGGTTGAATTGCCCTCTCTTCCTGTTGTAACAGTCTTGCAAGTTCACCAGGCACTTCGCAATCATCTTCACCTTCGTCGGCGGCTAAGTTGATCGGATTTTCGAAGTCATAACTGGCAGTAGCAGAGTCGTTACCAGTGAGATCCAGAGTGGATTGAAACCTGTATGAGTGAGTGTGTGTGTAAATACAGCTGTTTTGCAATATGTAAAGAAAGGAAAGAAAAGGAGCGCAAAATTTGAAATGTGAAAAACGTCCAATGCTTTTATTCATGATATATGATAGTGACAAACAAAAAGCCCTCATAAATAAAACCACGGTGCCTCGGGTAAGACACCGGGCCATATAGTCTCAAATTATTGTTTATTACAAATCAAAAACAAAGAAATTCATTACTGGGGAACAAAAGTTATGGGAGTAAAATCTTTAGCAGTCCAATTGGTCAATCCACCGTCGGCCGTTGGGTAGATCCAGCTATCGAACTCTGACTCTCCCACTTCATCTTCCTTTCCAATAGCATTCACTCCATGCTGAGTGATGAGCAACGGAGGTCTTCCAATTCTTGCCTTGCGCACCGCTTTCTGAGCTTCCGTGGTGAAACCCAGCCCAAACTTGTTAGTCTTAGGAGTAAGATCAGGGAGCTTGCCCCAATTTGCACATTCACCTTTTTCGATCACAGCCCGGGCGTCCTTTAAGGAGGCCATCTTCATAGGAGAAACCTCTTCATCTTCTGCTGTTGCCAAGGTTGGTGGTACCTCCTCAAAATGTTGAAAGGGGGTTTCAATGAACTCCCCATCCATTTCCACGTATCTGAAAGAGTTGAGGTGGCTGACCATGTATTCCTCCTCCCCTTGCACTGTTACGATCCTCCCCCTGACCGGGTACTTGAGCTTCTGATGCAATGTGGAGGTCACCGCTCCAGCCTTGTGGATCCATGGGCGACCCAGCAAACAAGAATAGGACGGATGGATGTCCATCACATAAAATTTTGAATCAAATACTTGTGACCCAACCCTGATTGGGATGTCCACTTCACCATGCACCATTCTTTTGGACCCGTCAAAGGCCCGGACAACAATGCTACTTGGTTTGAGCTCTAGACCCTCACAATCCAGCCTATCCAGAGCCTTCTTGGGCAGCACATTTAATGAAGAACCTGTGTCAACCAGCACATGAGCAAGAGTAGTGCCCCTGCATTCAATGGAGACATGCAGGGCATCATTATGGTTCTTCCCCTTTGCTGTCAGATCGGCATCAGAGAAACCCAGGCCATTATCAGCAGTTAGGTTGGCCACACAATCGGTGAACTGGTCAGCAGTCGTATCTTGGGGTACATGGGCAGTCTTTAAGAAAGCAATCAGAGCCTTTGCATGGGCCTCTGAACACAGCAGCAGTGACAACATGGAGATTTTAGAGGGGGTGTGCCCCAGCTGTTCCACAACATTGAAATCACTTTTCTTTATTATCTTGAGAATTTCTTCCATTTCCTGCTTGGAAGCCTCAACAATGGTCTTTGGTGCCTCCGTCCTGGCAGGCACATCAGCAGCAACTCCCTTGCCCCGAGTATCAGATGACTCAGCAGCAGGGGTGGATACTTGGTCAGAAGGAGAAACAGGCACTCTGGCAGGTGTGAAGATCAAAGGCCTATGAATTGCTGGAGGAGCAATGTCTGGCGAGAACAGTCTTCCACTACGAGTGACCTTAGCAGGCCCGGTGATGTTGGAGACACCAGTATCAATGTTGCACTCTTGTTTCACACCCAGAACATAAACATCCGCCCCATAGTGCCATGGGACAGCCTTATCAGATTTGTAGGGTATAGGCCCCGGAACAGTAATGGTGATGGGAACATTCTTGTGAACTGACAAAACTTGTATAGGCTTCTTTGAAGGAGCCTCGGAATAGTTGTTGAAGATGGTAACGATTGACACTTCTTCAACAGGAGCAGCAGGAACAACAGTCTTTTCAAACAAAATCTCTCTATTATCTATCAGGTTTTGGATGCCTGACTTCAACAGAGAACAACCAACAGGGGAAGCAACACATAGAGGGCAACTTTCGCTACATCCCGGAAATAAACCGGCTAGCAACAGATTCCTCTTGACCATCAGCAACGGAGTAGCAACATCATCCACCGAAGCTACATACAAACTCTCCTCAACAGCGTTCACTCCATGCTGGGGCATGGGAGCATTTACAACATTCGGCTTCTCGGGCGCCTCAAACTGTATCTCCTTGGCATCAATGAGGTCTTGAACCTTATTCCTTAGGGCCCAACAGTCATCTGTGTTATGCCCCGGGCTATCAGAGTGATAAGCACAGCGAGCATTTGGATTGAACTTGGGAGATGCAGTGTTGGGAAACTTTGGAGCTTCCTTGACAGTCACTAAATTGGTGGATAGCAACTGTGGCAGGATCTGTGATAAGGTCATGCTTAACCGGGTAAACTCTCTCCGGGGTCTTTCAAACTTTTGTGGATTAGTTGGCCGAGGAGCGGCAGCAGGTTTGGCAATCATTACCGCACTGACAGATTGGCGGTGTTCAGGTCGCTCTGTTCTCCGGGAGTTATATACAGCACTAGCCTCCTTTTTGAAGGGCTTCTTCTCAGTACTGGAGGAGGCAACTTTCTGTATCTTCCCCGATTTTATACCGGCCTCAATCCTTTCACCAGTCAGGATTAGATCGGTAAACCCAGCAGAGGAATTACCAATGAGATGATTGAAAAATGGACCAGACAGGGTCCCCAAGAACATATCTACCAGCTCCCGATCCGTCAACGGTGGCTGCACCCTGCCAGCCAGGTCTCTCCATTTCTGAGCGTACTCCTTAAAACCTTCACCCGACCCTAGCGACATACCCTGGAGCTGGGTACGCGTAGGAGCGAGGTCGGCATTATACTGATACTGCTTGTAAAAAGCAGTGGCCAGATCCTCCCAGTTACGAATGCTGATTCCATCTAGCTGATAGAACCAATCGAGGTGAGTCCCTGAAAGACTCTCCTGGAAGAAGTGGATCCAAAGGTTCTTGTCTGCTGTGTAAGGCTGGATCTTCCTTACATAAGAACGGAGGTGCATCTTGGGACAGGAAGCCCCATCATACTTCACGAAGGCAGGTGTTTTGAACTTGTGCGGGATCACCACTCCAGTAGATAACCCCAAGTCTCCGAAATCCAATCCAGGTACCCGTTGAACTTCCACAGCCTTTAATCTGTCTTCCAGCTGTTTGTACCGGTCTTCAGCAGGAGGGTACTGGTCGTCATTGAAGTCTGTTTCAGTATCAGAGCCCACAGGAGTAGTGACCTCCCTTTCATGGTGACTACCTTCCGTCACAGATGGAGGAGTCCTTTCAGCTTCAACAACCAAAGTGTTCCTGAGTCTGCGCCCAGTGTTAAATAGCACAGTCCTCCTCTTCTTCTTAGTCTTCTTCAGAAGCATGGTCTTCAACTCTTGTTGACCCTGAGACAGGCCCTTGATCAGCTCCTGAAATTGGGCGTTTTGCGCCTGAAACTGGACGTTCTGCGCCTGAAGAGCCTTGATAGCCGCATCGGTTGATGATTCAGGAGGGTTCATGATGCTGAAATAAACAGCGAAGAACGGTAAACAACCTGAAAAGAAGAGTATTTATGATGCACATGATGAATGATATGTGTTTATGCAATGCATTCAAGAGTTCGAAAATTCAAATTTGTTGTAGACCAAAAGGAACACACTTTATTATTAAGAAAATCATTGTTTTAATACATCAAAGCCTCATGGGCAAAAATACAAAAAGATCAAGTCACATCCAAAATATGTTGCGCATCTTCTCTGGAGCTATGTAAGTGTTGAGATTCCTTTCCTCGTGCAACAGGCGAGTGAGCTCCAAAACCTTCTTTTCACTGGCATGCAAACTAGTCTCAAGAGAATTCCTCTCTTCTTTAAGCTGGATCCAACTCTTCTGCATCTCTTCCCAGGATGTGGGCATATCAGGGTGCTGAATAACATGAGACATCTCTCCTTCCAAGGCAGGCTCTTTAATTACTGGAAGCATGTGAGGATAAGGCATTACTAACTTCTGAGAGCGGGCTCGTACCCATTTGAGGTAAGGCTCCAAAGGGATGGAGTTCCTGTGCCCCAGTGTCTTGCTGTCTATCCTACTAGGCATCCTCCAAGCTCTGATAAATCTCTGGCGAAGTCCTTGAGTATCGTTGTCGAAGTCAAAAACTATGTCAGGAATCAACATGTCATGAGGACCATCCCTCCGAGCATAACCAAATTGTCTCCAAGCCAGGCATGGACTATAAGTAATACCCCCTCTGATTCCAAGTAAAGGAACATTAGGATATTCCCCGCAACGATCAATGATAGTGACATCTTCCCTGGACCTAGGGCACCAATGTATATCTGCATGTGTAAGAGTCATCAACCGTTGTGACCATCTCAAACCCCGCTCGTTCTTCAGGACTGATTGTGGAAGGTGCGAAATAAACCACTTTCCCAGGAGAGGAGTGCAACACATTAGGACACCTCTTTTTCTCATGGTTCGAGTGTAACATGAGTGAAGGATGTCCCCCAGCAACGTAGGTATAGGATTCCTGGACATAAAGATCTGGACAGCACTGATATCAATGAGCTGATCTGGGTTAGGGAACAACACCAAACCATAAACAAGGAGAGCCACAACCTTTTCAAAATCTTGTAAGTCAAGGGAATTCCAACATTCATAGGCCTTTTCAAACAGAAACCTGGCTAAGAACCCTTTGATACCACTTCTAACTTCCCAATGTCCCTTGAGGTCAGATGACTGTAGGTGTAAGGCTTTAGCAATCTCTTCAAGCTTAGGTTCCTTTTCTGTACCGTTGAAGGGTAGCTGATCAAGGATAGGGATCTTCAGGAGTCGGGAGAACTCCTCCAATGTAGGTACCAACTGATAGTCCAAGAAGGTGAAACAGTGATGCAGAGGGTCAAAGAATTGGAACAGGACTTTTATCATATCTTCCTCAATGTTGGTGTTGACCAAGCTGATGAGGCTTCCATGCCTTTCACTGAATGAAGAGTTCTCGGGAATCCTGGATATAAGCTCCTTAAGCTGAGGAGAGATCCTTACAAGACTGATTGGAATTGTCTTTCTACGAACAGTTTCCATGTCCTACAAAACAAGAACAAAGATGAAAATTCGAACCCCTGAAATGGTTAGTTAATGCATATGATGCTGGATGATGTCATGATGCTATGATTAAACACAGATATTTACAAAGACAAACATGTAAGGCACACAAGGCACACAAGACAGGCCCTTAAGGTTTAAGGCCAGCATGGGGTCTGGGTAGTACCCTCTTGAAGTTGGTGGGTTCAACCTGTCCTAATCAAAGTAACCGGGTTCTAAGGTTCCCAATATCACGGGATTGCTTTCATTGTTCATCGTTTCGATTTAGCCACTGAACTGGCGACCGAAATATTCCAGGAAAGCAACCCTCAATTGAGTGTAGTATCGAGTATCAACCAACCTCGGACTGCACCAAAGTCAGTTATCTCACTACCCTAAAGAGGCCAAGATTGTTCAATTAAGGTTCCTAAGGTCTGTTGATGCTTCATGACACCACATGGAGGCCCCGTACTCTCCTTGACTGACTCAAGGGTTACCGGTACACACCAAAGCGCCACATCAACGTAGCAGACTGTTTCAACCATGTCGGTATACCCCGCACAGTTCCCTCACAGCCTTGTTGCTACTTTCTAAAAGGGTATCCCCCAGATCCGGGTTAGGATCTATAGAACTCCCAAGCAACCCACAATTTTAAAGCATACAAGGAAAACAATTGAAAACACAAGTGATCTTAGTCCTAAGGTACACCTCACTTTAAGTTTTTCCCCAGCAGAGTCGCCAGTTCTGTGATCGGTGGATCTGGAACTGACTGTTTTAAAGCTGGTTCGCGAAATGTCGCGGTAAGCAAGAGTCGCCACCGTCTTTTATTTTCTCCAAATGGAAAGGACAAAAGCACAGAAAAATTCCTTAAAGAGATTGCTCTCGGTTCGGGAGGTAGATTATAGAAAGGGAAGGTGTTAGCACCCTTTCTATCCATGGTTATCCATGGGCTCTTAGATACTTGCTCAATGTGTTTTCAAAATGTTTGCTTGCTTTTCAATGTGGGTTTTAAAAAGTTTCTTTGAAAAATTTCAGTTCGACTCGTACGTCAGAGTGTTTGAAAAATTTGCTTTGAAAGCTTTTGAAAAGTGTTGGTGTGAAAAGTCTTTTAATTTTTTGTTTGGAAGAGAGCAAGTATCCATGAGTCGTCTACCTACCCTAAGGAATTCGTCTGTGTAAATGTCCTTTAAGGTAGTGCTATCCCACCATTGAGAGGTAGGTAGCACCACCGTTGGAGGTGTTCGGGTCAATTCGAGTTTTAAGGACATGGTGATCACCGGAGCAATGGGAAGACACCTTAGAAGCTACCCTCATGCCAGGTTCCCGGATCATGAGGACTTACTAAGACGCCCTCTACTCGACGATCACCTTTCGAAAGGCAACAGTGAGGCGTACCCTAGGGGTGGTGTGTGCGAATTGTGTGTCATTTTCGGTTCATTGTTTGTCTTGTCATGTATTGGTGATCTAACGATTCGATTTTATTTTTTGGGCATTCATTCTTTCATGCATATTTATTAACAGTTATATTGCGAGAAAATAAATCTAACTATTACAACTGGCGCGGGTCCACATCGCCAAAAAAACCGAACCCGATTTGACTGAAAATAAATAAAAAGTGCAAGAAATAAATCTAAACTTATTACAAGGCTTTGGGGCATATACAGAGGTATTTAAACAATATAAAACAAATGCGCGAAATAAAGAGATTAACAAAATTAGGGCGTTGGACCCTTTTACAAATAATTAAAATTAATCAAGGAGTCTAAAATTAAAAATTAAATGAAAAATAATGTTTTTGTGTTTTTTAGGTTTAAAAGAAAAAGAGAAAAAATTAATTAGAATTAAAGTGCTAAACCTAGTTCTAATATCTTCTAAGTTATTAAGAAAAAAAGATTTAATTTCTAACCTAATTAACTTCTAAACTAATTTATGTACAATTTTTGATTTATAGAAAATAAATAATAAATAATAATATTGTGAGAAAAAAAGGAAAAAATTAATAATTAACCTAATTCTACATTTTTTGGATTTTTATTATGAAAAAAGAATTAAAATTAAAATTAAAACCTAATTAAACTAAATGATTTACATTTTAATTTATTTATAAAAGTAATCAAAATTAATTATATTTTCTTTGTCCTTTCTGTATTTTTAATGTTTTTTGTATTTTTGTAGGAATTAATTAAATCAGAAAATAAAACACAAGTAAATTTAAAAATAATAGGATATAAAGAAAATTAGAAAAAAGGAAAAAAAGATATAACCAGGGAGGTGTGGATTTGAAAAAAGCCTGGCCCATTTTTGCTTGAATTGGTTGACTTTTCTAATCCTGTGCACGCCTGTTGACTTGATGTATGGTGCACTCTTCATCTTGGCCATGGATCTGAGGCCCTGGGACACGTGGAGATTGAATCCTGATGGAGTATGGTGAGCATCAATGTGAGCGCTGCATGTGAATTCAAATGAAAAAATAATATTGAGTTTTGCAAGACCTGGGACTTGAACCCAGGTCATTGAGGTTACATGCGCGTGTCTTGGCCAGCTGAGCTATGTTGATTTCATTTAACATATAATAGTCAATAAAATATATAAAAGAAAATGGTTAGTGCTTATTTAAAACGCGCGCAAATTCAAACTCATCCAATCCACTTGTGCCACGCCATCGTCCCTTCCAATTTCCTGAAATACAAACAAAGAAGGCAACGGTTTTGAAACGTTGTTTTAAACATGCTATGAGAAAATAGCGAATAGCCATATAGGCTATATAAATTGTTCGCGATGGTATCTTCTTCTTCGTCTGGGTGTACTGAGTTCAACCATGGTAGTCAGGGACCCTAATTTTTCCCCTAGGCAAAATCCCTAATTTGAGAAAGCTGTAACCCTAGGATTCGAAAATGGCAATTTCTTATTCATGGCACAAAAATGAAATTAAATGCAAGGGTTAGCTCAGAAACTTCATCATGAGTATGAATATCTAAAAAAAACTGCAAGAATGTGCTTGAATCGTGCTATATGATTTCAAAATTTTGAAGATGCAGTTGGACTCGTGGATACCAGTTCAAGGAGTTTTGGAAGATGTTATGATTTGGGATACGTTCAGAATTGTCTCAGGAAGCTGTTGGTACAAAAATTAAGGCTTGAAAAGATCTCTAAACTAGTTTTCAGTTTTGTGTTTTTGTCCAAAATTTTTCAATCTCCCAATGCTTGTTTGGGCGCAGCTTATAATGTCTTAGGCCTAGGGTTTGACTCAGTGATGATCATGGAATGGAATTGGCTTGCTAACTCACCTTAATTCATGCTTGGAAAAGAATAAGTCCTAGGGTTTTCATCCTTAACCATTTTCCTCCTTTTTAGCCAAAACCTAGACCTAGTGTGCAAATGAACCCTAGCCTGATTTCTTGAGTTGGTTCATGATACATAGAAATTGTCCAAGTTCACATGACACTATTCCATTGGTTTTTTAAATTTTATTTGAATTTTCAAAGATTAAAAATGAATTAAATCATCAAAAATTAAATAAAATAAAAAAATCAATATTTGGTCTTGAAATTAACCATGGGACACGTGTGTGGCATGACAAGGATGAACCAAGTGGAAAAAATGGGGCCCTTTTGTCAAAAATTGGATTTTCAATGATAGTTGACTTTTGCCATTTCACAAAAATTTCCCAACTTCTACAAGGCACAACTTGCTCAATTTTTAAGCTTTTCACATGTTCTTGGACATTTTGGAAAGGTCTTTGAGTCCTTTAACCAATGCCTTTGGTCCCATGTCATTTTGATTTACCAATCTCAAGTTATGGCCTTTGACTTAAAGTCCCTTTTTGTTGACTTTTGAAAATGACCTATAATGTTGAAATTGATAACTTTTTGTGAGAGCATTTCTTGGACTTGAAGTATGAAGATGAGTTGTAGGAAATGTCTTTCTCTTCAAAATGAGCTTTGGATGGAATTTTTCTGATAATCCATGTGAAAGTTATGCCCTGGTCAATTTCAGTTGACTTTTTCAGCTGTCCAAATATAGCAACTTTTGCATCTTTGATGATTTCTGAGCCAAATTTTGAGAATCATGATCAAGCATTGATCAAATGATGTTTGTGGCTTCAAAATGATATATTGACCAAAAATTTGAACTTTTGACTGCCAAATGACCATTTTGCCCCTACAGTTGACTGTAGTGCAATTTAGGGTTTTGACTGTGCAATCTTGAACTGAATGCCTTGAAACTTGATATGAGGATGCTTGACCATGTTTGTAAGCATATGAGACTTGATTGAGCCTTTGAAAACTTCCTTTTCTTGATCAACACCCAAACCCTAGTTTTGACTGTATGGAGGCCTTTGCATTGTGCAATTCTTGGGGAATTTTGTAGCTTGGCTTGGCAGTTTATTGGAGAATATGGGAGGGCAAATTTTGGGGTATAACAGGTATTATATGTATATTTTCTTTGAAATCATATATATTTGTCGCCCTTGGTGTTATATAAAACTTACTTTACAAATCTTTGTCGATTGTTATCCTTGATTTTGCTCTGTGATAGGGATTGGAGTTGCTATAGAAATATACTACTTTGATTCTTATCTATGATAATTATTTAATAGTGTCTGAATTCTAGTGATAGATTTAGTGTTATTATTCACTTACAGTGTCTGTGATTAATGCCTATGTGTTGTTTGTGTCACTCTGAGAGATCATCGACACAAGCGAGCACGGTTGACTTCTGTGTTGTTGAGGTGGTAGAGAGATCGGTACCGAGGTGTTGCAGTCGGCCTCTCAATTTAAGTTAGAAATGAATTAGGTTGTGAGTGACACATGATGGCATTGATGAATATTGTAGGTTTAGTATAACAGGTCGATATGTTTAAGTATGTGAGAAGTAGTATATATGCATGCTTGATAAGTTATTCCCTTTTCCTTTTAATACATTTATTTTTTGTTGATACTTTTTCTTTCAACCCATTTATCCCCAAACTCATTAACACGAGATTTGTCGAACAGTATTTCAATTCACCAATCTCTGTAGACACAATATGATATAACCTATATCACCTGGTAAATTAATAACTTATTTTTTACTTGTCGCTTTATCGCAACAACAGATAGCCGTTGAAAAATATGAATCATAAAATGCAAGAGCAGAGGAAGAAAGAGAAAAAGAAAAATTCCAAGAAAAATCCGGTGTTTTCTTACATCTTCAAGGGACTATTGACACTATGTAAAAAGAGCAGACAATGATCAAAAAATGCTAAAAGAGCAAACTGAATCCATCAAATCCATTAAAGAATTACTTGAAAAACTTCAGCAAAGTCAAAACTCTTCCATATCTTAGGGACTCTAATTTCTGCTTTCTCATTCCATTGTTGTTTTTTTTTGTTTGTGCCTCGGTTGTTTTATCGTTGGATATTTTGTGTTTTATATTGTGTGTTGAAAACAATGGTTTTCTCTTAAATTAAATTATGAACTCCCTACTGCTTGTTTGAATTTCTCAAAAATTAATCATTTCTTATATCTTTTTGATTATGACAAAAAGGGGGAGAAAAAGAAATGATTTTGATTAATATCCATTCTCTAAACCCTATGATTTACATGACATTCTAACAAGTTACAAACTGCAAGATTACTTAGAATGTGCATGATTGCTACAAGAACATTAAGAATGAAAGTTGCATTCACTATAATAAATCAAATTCTGATAAAGAACGACAATTGTTTCTAATGTTTTGAGAAAGCATGGATAATCTCATGAGCTTAAAGGTTAAATCAATATTGATGATCAAATTCAGAAACGATAACATTGCTCCTAAAGATCATAAATTTATGATTCGGGGGGAGATTATTTATCCCAGGAGGGAGTTTCCAACTCAGGGGAAGCTTTCTAAACTCTTACTTTACTTTGTTTATGATTTAACCCTGTAAAATTGTTCCATCAAAATACATGGTTTTGTCATCATCAAAAAGGGGGAGATTGTTAGAACAAGATTTGGATCCGTGTTTAATCTCTAACTTTTGATGATAAAAAGCATATGTTTTATGAAGAACAATTTTAGTACTAATGGTTTTATTGAGTATGCAGATAAATTATTAGAATTGTGGATAGTCTTAAACAAGATATCATCAGAAACACATTATCACTCAGAAGAAGAACCATTTAGTTATGTTTCTAATGTAACAACAGTAGTTCTATGGAATGCAGAATGTTCAACAAGAAAAGAATCTCAATGAGTGTCCAAGAAGAAAGAGTTTATGATATGTTATTGCTTTAGGATCACAAATCAAGAGGATATAAGAAATAAGCTTCCAACACAAAAGATCAGAAGTCAATACTAGTTCATTAGAAGAGCTGCTGCTTACAAGCCAAAAGACAAAGTTAAGATTCTGAACATATATAGAGAAAGCTTCTACTCCAAGATTAGAAGTCAAGACCAGTTCATCAGAAGAGTTGATGCTCATGTTTCTGAAGACAAAGTCAAGATTCTGAATACTCGGAAAATTCACGGAATACGCACCTTCATTCAACATCAGAAGTATTCCGCCAGAAGAAAGGATCAAAGAAAAGAAGATCTTCTAGACTCATTTCTAATCAACATCTCAAAGTCCATCAGAAGACAATATCAAAAGATGATATCTTATCAAGTAAATCTACTCAGCAAAAGTAATATTCATAATAAGACAAATATCATTAGAAGTACCATTGGACTCAACAGAAGAACTATTGTGACCTTCTCTAATAGAAACATCAGCAGTTCTAAGGAATGTTGAATGTTCATCAGTAAGGAAATTAAGTATGTTTTCAGGAAAGCGTCGCTCTTAGATCAAAAAACATATACGCTTCCAAAGAAAGAAAATAAATCATGATCAGCCAACAAGATGTAGCTGACATAAGTTGTTGCTTTCAGTGCAATCTATAGCGATATAAATGTTGAGACTAATCCATTAGATTGACTTAACTTGCAAATCAGTGAAAGTCGCCACTGCACTTTTATTTTATCCAAAGGAATGGGAAAAGAGATAATAAACCCAAAGTAAAATAGAGATCAAGGTAAGGGGGTTGGTTATGCAAAGGGAAGGTATTAATACTCTAAACATATACGGTACTCCACATGAACCTCTTTGAAAATATGTGCATTTTGGATATAGAAGAAATATTTACAAAATGAGATTGTGGAGATGAGAAAAGAAGTGGTTTTTACAATTTTTTCACCCGCCGCTGTTGCGAACCTTTTGTGCTTACGTACCCCCTTCGTACAATAGAGGATTAGGGCACTCGTAGTTCTTCTCAATTTTTTTTAAAAGTTTGTGTGTTGGTTAATTTTAAGAAAAAGGTTTTAAAGAGAAAAGCCAAAGCACCGAAAAAGATTTGAATTTGGTTTGTATTTTTTAAGTATTGGAGAGATAAGTCATATCTTGATTAATATTGATTGATGATTTTACTAAGAAAATAATTTTGAAAATGCATGGACCTAAGTCCAAGTTTTATTATGAAAGCGGTTCAAGTTAGGAAACAAGAATCCTTTGAAAAGGGAGAAGATTTTGAAAATTAAAGAAGATAGGAGGAGATGAAGAGACTATCCTATATACACAAAGTAAAAGCTAAGGTAAGGATATATCTAACCAAACAAGAAGCCAACACTTGTCATTATGAAGTCGATGTAGAATTCTCATCCTTTGGATTAAAAGTCACAGGTACAAAATAGATCAAGAGCATGTCAATCATCCATGTGAAAATAAATCACAAGCAAAGAAGCATCAAAGAAACCCCAAGGTTTTAAAACCCAAAGCAAGTTCTTCAATATTGAGCCATGTGCCATATATATCAATTAAGGCCAAAAAAATAACACCTATACACAGAAGATTTCCCAATACAAGCAAAATAACAATGAAGTAACACAAGGTCCAAAGGTCTCAAGGTCTCAAAGTGTCAAGGCAAAGCTTCTAATCCTAAGTCCAAGAGGACCACAACTCTAATATGCAAAGGATAGTAACCAATAGTCCAAAAAGAGCCTTAAATCTTTTAATGTTCAAGTTGGATTATTAATGAGTTAAACACAAAATAAGAGTCCAAGTGGACAAAGGAAAAAGTGCATAAACATTAACATATGTCCAAGTGGACAAAGGGAAAATGGGAAATCATAAACAAGTTGCACAAAATGTAAATGATAAAAGATAAAAGTGCATAAAAATAAAAGCATAAAAATAAAAGACATAAAGATAAAGGCATAGAGTAAAGTTAATTGTTAATGGTTAGTAAGTTAATTGTTAATAGTCACAAAATATGATCAATGATGATTGAATGATGATCTTAGACCAATGGTAATGAAAAATTATTAAAGGATTGTTAAAATCAAAGCCTCCTAACAACAAGTTTCATAGGTATTGGACTAAATAATCTCAATCAACCATACTTGGACTTTCAAACATAAAGTTTGGGCCACGAATGATCATTTTCCGAATCGGGATAAATTTAGCGCTATGTTAAGCAATCGTAAGTAGACTTATGTAAAAGTCGCACCTATTTTGAGGCCGGTCAATAGCAACGTATGTACCATACATGTTAGAGACATGGTAGGAACCAAGCTCCTAAAATATGTAGCACAAGTAAAAACAAAAATAAAGAAGAATGAAGATGAAGGAGAGATGAACCCCATAATAAATGATCAATGATGATTGAGTATTGAGCTTAGGTTAAAGTTAATGAAGACTTGTTAAAGGATTGATAAAATCAAAACCTCCTAACAACAAGCTTCAAAGGTCTTAAATCATGGTTCAATAATCAATCATACTTGGTCAATTTTAAGCCTAGAGCTTGAGCCACTAATGATCATCTAAAAGGAAAGAAGAAAGGGGTCAGATGAAGAAGGAAAGGGGAACGAATAGACGTAGGGAAAATGTTAAATCCCACATTTGAACCAAGGAATTAATCAAGCTACCATTAAAATAATTCATCCATTTTGGTGGAGTTTAACTCAACACCCAAGATCCAATGATGTTAATGAAGCTTATAATTACAATTCATATGGTCCATGATCAACCATAATATATACAAAAGTAAAATTGCAATTAAAACAAAAATATAATAAGAAAATGATTTCAAAAAAGGTTTTAAATTGTAAATAAAAAGGGAAATACCAAACCGCAATCAAACCTTAAAATAAATGGAATCTAGAGGCATGGAAAAATCATAAATACCTCAAAGTATATTCACAACTATTTTTATATTTTTTAAAAGTCAGAAACTATTTTTAAAAATTGAAAAATTAAGGGAAATAAACCAAAAATCACAAAAATATCAAAATTAAAAATAAAAATCAAATGAGGTCACCAACAATAGTCAAGATACCATTGGATCCTTCTATAATTTTCTTAGAATTTTAAAAGATCCAAAAATATTTTTAAACAAATAAAAAAATCAAATAAAGAGGAAAATCATAAAAAATATTGAATTATAAAATAAAATTATGAAAAATTAAAAATCAGAAATAGAATATTTAAAAATATTTTTAGTTATTTTTTCATAATTTTTGAATGTGAAATAATTTTTTTTTATGATTTTCTTAAAGTTAAAAAAATTTAAAATAAAAAATCAGAAAATAAAACAAAACCTAAATAATATGGACAATCTGATCATTGTAAAAATGTGTTAGTAATAAAATCCAATGGATTTGGCACCCTGTGCATATTATGGTCATTAGTGAGTGGAGCACTGGATCACGTTTGAAAAATCAGAAAAATAAATAAATACAAAAAAAAACGAGGGACGTTGGATCTGACTATATTTTAAACACGCTGGCAATCAGGATGGACCAAATTTGAGGATACACGGTGAACCAGAGTCAATGCACGCATATGGTAATGATAAAAGTCCTTCCAATCAAATAAAAACAATTGGTTGAGGGTCATTGGTTGAAGAGCGACACGTAGGTTGTCTTCAACCTCCAGCCACCTGTAAATCGGGCCAGGTTGAGATTCTTAAAATGGAATCGTTTTAAGCTCATGATGGTATCATTGGATTCGTCTTATCCAGACGATTCTAACTGTACCCTCGTGAAAAGTTTATATAAACTACAACATAGTCGATTTGGAAAATAACAGAGATAAAATGTAAAATGAATTTTGAAAGTAAATGCTCAATTCTTGATGAAAATGAAAACCAGAAGAAGCACGAGCTTCGGAGAAGAATGGACTACATCCAAAGCATTTATTTGAGATTATTTGGTTGAGAAATTTACCTAAACGAAGTTCAACTTATAAGCTCTGAAACATAACTTCTGTAACTCGATTTTATGCTCGAATTGCTTAGTTCTTGTTATGGAAAGTTTGTATGATGATTGAGAATGAAGAATCTATGGTTAATTTGGAGATAAAAGCTTTGGAATGCAGAAAATGAAATTGTCATACCCAAAATTCGCCCTACCCTTATATTATATTTAGGATTCTATTTAAATAAATTGTATTATATAGTTTTTATGTAGGGTGTTTAAAACATAGGGGAGTATTGATCCAAAATGGACCATCAATATCAGATGGCCCATTAGGCTTTAATAAAAGTCCATTTGAAGTAAAGGAAAGTGAGGTGCATTGTTTATATTTTATGCCATTGGGCCTTCTAAAATCAGGAAAGACCATTTTTTCTCTTGGCATATGCAAAGTTCTGGTTCATTTTAGAAATTATAATAGAAGAGGAGGTTTTTTGTCTACTTGGGGGTGTAGTTATTAATCAGAGGCCCATATCTATTTTTAAAGGCCCATTAAAATTTCATTCTTTTTTGTGAGAGGATGTACAAAACAATACTTTTTTTTATTAAGGCTCAATATGGAGGCCCATTCAATTTTTTGTTTGGAAAGATTGTTTTGTTATCATTATCTTATTATCACTGATTAGTTTTTTTTTCTTTTTTGGGTCATTCTTTTTTTGACTTCATCTTTTGTTCAAGGCCCATTTTCAGTTTTAGTGTTACACGGATCATTTATAATTTCAAAACAAAAACATGTTTGGCCCAAAAAACAAAACAAACATCATTCAATGTTCAAATCATGAGATAACGCAAGTTGTACGAATCAGAAAGAAAATAACACGTGATTAAAAGCTCAATAAACTATCATTGTACAAATCAAGGAAATAGAATCAAATCTAATTGTACATTCAAAGTTTTCCAGAACAAGATCAAGCTAAAATGGAAGCTTATCAAATCTCTAAATTAATACATATTACAATTAAAGTCTCAAATATGCAAGTTTCCTACTTTTCTAAAAATAACGACAACATTAATATGCTCCCTAATTTATTATTCCTAAAAAATACTATAAAAACTTAAGAGAGAATTACAGAGGGGGGGGGGAATCATTACCGAGAAGAAAAGAACAAAATTACAGTGGTGGAAAAAATAATTACAGGGAGAGAAAAAGAAGAACGGAAACGGAGGCCCTGTAGATGCTCCCATTGCCGCCTAGGGTTCCAACATCTGGAACCCTAAATCCAACCTCTGATGCCGCCACACCAACATCCTTTTCTTCCTTCACCTACAAACAAAAAGGAAATGGATTATCAAAGAGATCGATGGAAATCACGCACAGATGTGAAAACGCATCAAAGGTAACCGCACTTAGCTTTTCTTGAGGCTCTCGGTTTTGGGTTATTGGAATGGTGTGTGCTAGTTTTATTTAAGGGTTTAGGGGTTGGGAAGCAGCGCCGCCTCCATGGGAAGTCAAGTTAGGGTTTGTGGTGTTGTTAAAGAAGATAGAAATGATACGGTGAGAGAGAGCGAAGAAGGAGAGACAAAATAAGAAATGAACTAAAAAAATGAATAAAAATTAGAAAAGATAATTCTGTTGTAATCCAACATTGGCGTGCCTCTGGCCCTTATCATGCTCTTTCAACTCCAATCACATGATCTCCATCACACGCTCCTCGCACGCGTGCCTATGGCCTTACGATACACTCTCCCTCATGCGGTCCAACCAGACTCTCCTTAATCCATCTTGGGCCAGGCCCAATCGTTATGCGCACCCTCTTTTTTTAATTTTTTGCTAGCGCTTGTGATTTCGCACCCCCCTGACCAAATGGGCCAAGTCCAATATCTGGACTTGGACCCACGCTTATTGCACCCCTAGTATTACTGCTTAGTTCTAAAACGCACCCCCTTATCTTTTGGGCCTAAATTCAATATCTGAATGCAGGCCCCTTCTATTAACACCCTATTGTTTTACTTTCTCAATTATATTTACACCCCCCGCGTTTTAATTTTTCTTTTATTATTTTATTATAATTATTTATTTTTATATTTTATATTTATATTATATTTATATATTATTATAAATTGAATTAATTATTTTAAACTCATTTTAATATTCTTTATTTATTTGCATTAAATTATAATTTTAATCATACATTTTAATAAGATATTTTCTATGATTAATATACTAAAAAGCATTTAACCGACAATAAATCATTTTCAAATCAAATTTATCCAAAAATTAACTTTTTAAAAAGGATTGCGAATGTATTTAAATCAATTACGCACTTGGTCTAAAAAAACTCTACTATTCACACTCCTAGACTACGTATGCGAGAAATTCAAATATATTTTGCAATCCATAAAAAACACAAACAAAACTACAAACTACGAAATGGGACTTTGATTCTTCCTAAGAGGATACGTAGACATACGATTAAAATCATGGAGAGCTCCCTATTTAAAATTCAAACCTTTTCTACCTGATTAAAATTAAAACTCAATTTCCTAACATCGTGCTTCTAAACCTAGTATCCTCGTGAACAAGGTAGATAAGGGGTGCCTAATACCTTCCCCTCGTCTAGAACCGAGTCCAAATCTAGAATCTCTGAGCTTTAGGGTTATTCCTTTATATTCCCTTACTTTAGGATAAAAATTAATGGTGGCGACTCTAATTTCAAAACCAGTTACAATAACTGGCGACTCTGCTTGGGACTCAACCCTAGGTTTAGAAGCCTCTCTTTTAGGTTTTAGGATTTCTCTTATTTTTGGTTTTTTTATTTATTTTTCTTTATTTATTTATTTATTAATTTTTGTTTCTTTTTTTTATTATTCATTATATTATTATATCTGTGGTGGGATTTAATTTTCGCAAAAAAAAATATTATTCTTAAAACCCTTAGTAAGAAGGTTCGTCTATTAGCCAAGGGGTTACATCAACCCTATGAGTTTATACGAAGAATTATCCTAGAGTCGGTGGAATTCTTCAAAAGGAATGCCTCTCGAGAGACATCCTCTTGGGAATTAGGACTTTGGAATGACACCTATGAATCCTTGTACGACCTTTAAACCAAAAAAATCATGATGAGACCTTTCATGACATAGAGACGAAAGTTTCGGTCTATAAAAAAACTCTACTTAAGGGAGGCCCTTATGCCTTTCCTTCTAGTGTTATTCATGATAAACTTAAGGAAACCACCTTATGGGGAGGGTATAATTTCTGTAGCACAAAACTAGGAACCTACCTTATAAGGATACCTTTCACAAATCCCACTATAATCTGTAAACCTGTAAGGGTCATCTTTTTCTTCTACTACTATCTTTGGCCCGTAGGGCTTCCATCTATATCATCATTCCTATCCTGTAGGGATTCCTCATTGTCTTTCTTTGGCCATAATCCTTAAGAGATTCCTGCATGTCTCAATTTCTAAGACAAAGTAGGATATCATCAAATCTATGTCATATTATTACCTTCGTCCTTAAAAGATTCCCTGTCTGTCTCAATCTCTAAATCAATGTAGGATATCATCGCATCTATCATAAAATTTGTATAGGGTACCCCTACATCTACCCTCATACTACATCTACGTTGCATTGCATATCCATGAAACTTTTTGCGTACCTAAAAGAAAAAAATTCTGCACACCCAAGCATCTTTCATACATTTCCATTTTTCATCCATATGCATAAGGCTCATATCTCTTCCACTTACAGAAAACATCCATCCTTATCCAATTGTGATCGCGCTGGCAAGATTCTCGATACTCACAAGTGAAACCAAAGCATGTCTCAAGAAACCATGGAGGAACTCAAAAGAGGCCAAAAACTATTGAAGGAGGAGGTCCACCAGTTGAAGACTCAAATGAACTTGATCTTGCAATTATTACTGAGGAGCGAAGGTAACCCTTCGTCATCCCAGCCACAGGCCTATTCAGCACCACAAATACCACCACTATGGGAAGTTCCTTCGCCTCAACAGTAACTAGAACAACCTTATCAATAGAAGGGATATGCCCAACAAAGTAAAAAAGCTATCACCTAGGAGATTTGATCCACTTCCCATACCGCACAGTCAGCTGCTGCAACATTTACTCAAGGTATCTTTGGTAAAGCAGGAGTCACTGAATCCTCTGAGTGGGTAACTCCTGCCTAAGTATGATGCAAACGCTGGGTGCGAGTATCATGTCAATTCTCTGGGGCATACTATAGAAAAATGTTGGGCTTTCAGACACAAGGTCCAATATTTGATCGACAACAAGCAATTGACTTTTGAAGAAGGGTCTCATTGGCAAATGGCTTCCCTTTCTTTAACAAATCCAAAGACTAAGAAGAATCCCTTAAAGTCAGTGTATCAACAAAAATGCTTATCTATAGATCATTAGGCCTTTATCATTTCAAATTGTAATTTCTTTCTTTCTAAGTGTTATTTGTTATAAACTTTGTACTCTTTGGTCAAGTGATTCTAATAAAATAAGCATGCATGTTTTTGAAATCGATCCATTCCACAAATAATCTATGACATTCTATTCTTCTTTTCTATCTTCCATTCCATACTTTAACAAACTTTGATGGAGAATGATGAAAATATGAAATAATCAAATTTTGCTGACGTATGCTTTTTAATAGTAAGGCTTAGCTGACGATGTAAGGAATTCTTTCAAATCCTAAATAGTGGATAACTAAGGAGTTAATCCATATTTAACCCCCTCGAGACGGAAGTCGGAGTTCTTTCTATTTTATAAAGAAACCTTTAATCTTAACCAGGGGCAGGATAGATTTCAATTAATTCGACGATGCATTCAAATCCTAAGAGAATCGAAGCGATCTAAGCAAAGGTTCAAGCATATCTCTTTCCTCGATATATCATTGAGGAAGCGATCTAGGAAAAGGTTCGAGCACATCATCTTCCTCGTCCACATCGACAAAGATTGGGGAAGCAATCAATAAAGACAAAGTCCAAAACGTCATCTTCCTCAGTACATCAATCAAGATCAAGGAAACGATGAAGACGAAGTTTACAATACCAACATAGGAAGTAACAAACTTTCAAAATAAAAATAAAAAAAAGGAAATTAAAAAAAGCCCGTTAAGTCGAGTAACAATAAAAAAATTGACTTAGGAAAAAGTTAGGGCATCCCGATGGACCGCAAATTCAAAAAATCAGTCCATGCAAAATAAGGGTTAAAAAACAAATAAAATGGAGAACAATATTGTGACTGTCACCTCAAGAATCATGAAGGATTCTCAAATATGCTTAGATCTTATCAATGCTTTTCATCGGCTCTTGGATCTTTATCTACACTTCTCATCATCTGTGCGACTACAAAATTTCTCTTGGGAATTAAACGCATTTGTTGCATTAATCGAACTTAGGATTGAAGAAAATCAAGGAGAATGGGGTGGGCTAAATAAATTTTGACCCTTATATCTTTTGTTTCTTAAACCATGAACCATGGCCATGTTACAACCTTTAAAATCCCTCATTGAAGCTAGGTTCACTATGAAAGCATACTCGACAAAATTTGTGTTAAACTGACTCCTATGTTTGTTAAAATTATTTCTAACTACTTCTCTTCTTCGAATATTCATCTTTTAATCTTCCATCTCTTTTCAAATAATCAATTTCGATTTAAAGAACATGCATATGCATCAAACGAAATTACTTTTTAAAATGTACAATTTTATCTACGAATCAATACTTAGCATCAAGGAGATTTCAAAAATGGTATGATCATAGGCAGCATTTCCAAGAAGCTTCTAACTAGGGGCAAAGCATCTCAGAGGACCCCTATAAATATGGGCAAATATTAATGATCGAAGGGGTATATCACTTGAAAATACTATTGGCAAGGGGTGATCATTCTGAGATTCAATCAACTCAGATCAAATTTCAAAAGCACTGTTCAATCAAGGGAATACCTTTCGTAGGAGCATTCCTTAATCAAGTTATATCACAACAGGGTATGACTCGGTTTCCTCCGTTTAACGAACCTCTCAAGGCCTTGATAATCAAGGGTAACCTTCCAAGACTCAAATGTTGGGGAAGTATGTACCAAGTTTATCCTACTGCACGTAGGGTCCAAATTCCCCTTCAAGCAACTTCAAGTACAAACTTTTCAAGCTTCAAATACTTGGTAAAATCTATGTCAACTTCATGGTGAGGTCTAAGTTCATTCTGAGGGTACTTCCTCCAGATCCTGGAGATTGAGGGGGACAAATTTCAAAATTTGAATGTTGGGGAAAAACACTATGAGGCTCGATCAAAAGAAGTTGATTCAAAATGATTCATCAAAGCCAAACATTTTCAAGAATATTTTAATCAGGGGCATATAAAAAATAGTGGGGTCATTCATATTATGATTAAACAGTTTCTAAGCTCATATCAAAGAGAATCTCCTCCAAGACCCTGCCAACAAATTAGGGTAAAACAGTCCACACAGGGGCAAGCTCTTTGTGTACTTTCATAACCTCCAGTGGAGCTTTCTCCTACTTCATCAATCTTCAAGTTCAAATCGTGTATCAAGAAATCATGATAGCATAACATTCAACCACCATGTGACAAGCAACTTTGTTGCATAGGCAAACCTCTATGCTTAAACAATCCACGACCCATCACAGGGGCACCATTCAAAAAAAAATCCAAGTCATAATCCTAAAGCATAAGACTGCATAAATCATGCATTAGGGCTCTTTGATCCAAAACCAAGCCACATTATTATCCATCTGATGAATTCCTATAACATAAGTCGAGCATATCTCGAAAAGCCCAATTACGCATTCACATTTAAAAATCCAACATCCATTTTCATATATCCAATTCATTAATCACATACATCAATCAATCATCACATTTCATGCATCAATCAATCATTAGATTTCATGCATCAATCAAAATTTGCACGCATAGCATAAAATTTTGTTTTATATGAAGACAATCCTTGTCAATCAAATTATCAATTCTACATCGAATCTCGGCGGTAGATTCCCCTGGTTGATCACGACAGTTGATTATTAAGAAGACCTTGGGAGAAGGTATTTCAATTGAATCTTGACAGTAGATTCCTTTGGTTGATCACAACAATTGATTATCCATAAGACCTCGACAGAAGGTAGCTCATAATTGAATCTCAGAAGTAGATTCCCTTGGTTGATCACGGCAGTTAATTATCCAAAAGACCTCGGCAGAAGGTATTTCAAATAGAATCTCGGCAGTAGATTCCCTTGGTTGATCACGACAATTGATTATCCAGAAGACCTCGGAAAAAGGTATTTCAACAGAATCTCGAAAGTAGATTTCCCTGGTTGATCATGGCAGTTGATTATCCGGAAGACCTCAACAGAAGGTATTTCGACAGAATCTCGGCAGTAGATTCCTCTGGTTAATCTCAGCAATTGATTTTCTAGAAGACCTCAGAAGAAGGTAATTCTCAATCGAATCTCGGCAATAGATTCCTTGGAAATCTATGCAGTAGATTTCTCGTCAAAAGGCCTCATAACAAACATGGCGTACACATAACAATATCAAAATCTCAAGGTTGTGCACAACATTTGGTGCATCTAACATACGGAAACACCAAAGAACATTTGATAAAGCATCAAAGTTTATTCGAGTCAGAAAAACATCGAAAGAAAATCCACGCCGATTTCTACACCCACGCTTACGTCTACAACTATTACAATTTCCACGCCAATGTCCACATCTACGTCCATACCTACTCCTGCACCTATGATACAAACATCAAGATCTTGCTAACACTTTTCACCAAATTCAAATCAACTTGGAGATACAATAATTGGCAACAAACAATGTTGGGAAGTTGGTGACTACAAGAACCCGATGGTTTAACAAAGGAGAAATATTAAAAATATTTTCAAAATACTTGGGGGCATACACACTCAGTGCATATACCCTATGGGTTCCATATCGATCTAAGACATCATGCACATGTATCACACATGGCATTTCTCAAAACATGCTTTGGGCAGAACCAATGTCTTTGGGATCTCCATAAGATTATTACCTTGGTTAAAACAGATAAAACTGGTAAAAAATCCAATATCATCTCTGATTTAATTATCTAAGATGTAGATTATCAAAATAGCTTCCTCTATATTTAGCTCATTGTGTCAGACCCCAGGCATAAATATTGTGAAATCAGCAATTCCACCCATTATGTCAGTCTCTATGCAACAATGTGTGAAATCTATATTTAACTTCTTGTGTTAGTCTCCATGCAACAATATGTTCTTTCTTTGCGATATAGCTCATTGTGTCAGACCCCAAGCAACAATGTTGCGAAATCAGCAATTCCACCCATTATGTCAGTCTCTATGCGACAATGTGCAAAATCTGTAATTCAACTTATTGCGTCAGTCTCTATGCAACAATGTGTTCCTTTCTTCGTGATATAGCTCATTGTGTTAGGTTACATGCAGCAATGTGTGGAATCTTAAATTCAACCCATTTCGTCAGTCTTCATGCAGCAGTGTATTCCTTCCTCTATGATATAGTTCATTGTGTCGGATTCCACACAGTAATGTATGAAATCTGCAGTTTAACCTATTGCGTCAGTCTCTATGCAGCAATTTGTTTCTTTATCTACAATATAATCCATTGAATTAGTCTCCATGAGGTAATGTTATTATCAAAAGTTTATCCATTGTGTCAGACTCCATGCAACAATGTACGAAATCCGTAAATTCAACTCATTACGTCAGTCTCCATGCAGCGATGTCATTATCAAACTTTTTCCATTGTGTCAGTCTCCATGCAGCGATGTCATTATCAAACTTTTTCCATTGCGTCAGTCTCCATGCAGCGGTTGTCATTATCAAATTTGTTCCATTGCATCAGTCTCTATGGGCGATGTAGTTATCAAGCTCCTCTCAAATATCTATCCCCTAGGTTGTGATAGATAAGGGAAATAAATTCATGTAACCCATTACGTCAGGCTCCATGCAGTAATGTGTGAAATCTGCAATTTAACTCATTGCATCAGTCTCCATGCAGCAATGTTGTTATCAAGTTTCTTCCTCGAAATAACTCATTGCCTTAGTTTCCATGCAGCGATGTAGGTATCAAGCTCTTTTCAAATATCTCACCCCTATGTTGCGATAGATATGTGAATAAACCTACATAATCCATTACATCAGTCTCTCAGCATCAATATGTTATCAGACTTTGTTTTATTCATCCCCTAGGTTACGATGAATGTACAGAATTTGCGTCACAAACTTACTATATTAGTCCCCTAGCATTAGTAGATCAGATTTTCAAACTTGTACCATTTACCTCCTAGGTTATGGTAAATATGCAAAATTCTACAATCTCTTTTAGATATTGACGAGTCATCCACATCGTCATGTCTAAATTAAATTAAAAATTTGGTTCAAACGCCGGTAGGATGATACATCATCATTAATGCATATTCTTCATACTTACAGGAACGTTGTACAACGTATCCTTATAATCTCTCGGACAAATTTTGGGGTCTTCAAATATTTAATAAACTTTCGATCAAACGTGCGAGACCTGCATATTCTTGCACTATTCAATCGAAAGATAATTAAATAGGGGATGTTGTCATACCCAAAATTTTCCTACCCTTATATTATATTTAAGGTTCTATTTAAATAAATTATATTATATAGTTTTATGTAGGGGTTTAAAACATAGGGGAGTATTGATCCAAAATGGACCATCAATATCTGATTTCCCATTAGGCTTTAATAAAAGTCCATTTTAAGTAAAGGAAAGGGAGGTGCATTGTTTGTATTTTAAGCCAATGGACCTTCTAAAATCAGGAAAGACCATTTTTCTCTTGGCCTATGCAAATTTCTGGTTCGTTTTAGAAATTATAATATAAGAGGAGGTTTGTTGTCTACTTGGGGGTGTAGTGATTAATCAGAGGCCCATATATTTTTTTAAAGGCCCATTAAAATTTCATTCTTTATTGTAAGAGGATGTACAAAACAATTCATTTTTTAATTAAGGCCCAATATGGAGGCCCATTCAATTTTTTGTTTGGAAAGATTATTTTGTTATCATTATCTTATTATCACTGATTAGTTTTTTTTTCTTTTTTGGTCGTTATTATTTTAATTTCATATTTTGTTCAAGGCCCATTTTCGGTTTTAGTGTTACACAAATCATTTACAAGTTCAAAACAAAAACATGTTTGGCCCGAAAACAAAACAAACAACATTCACTGTTTAAATCGTGAGATAACGCATGTTGTACGAATCAGAAAGAAAATAACGCGTGATTAAAAGCTCAATAAACTATCACTATACAAATCAAGGAAATAAAATCAAATATAATCGTACATTCAAAGTTTTCCAGAACAAGATCAAGCTAAAATGGAAGCTTATCAAATCTTTAAATTGATACAGATTACAATTAAAATCTCAAATCTGCAAATTTCCTAATCTGTTAAAAATAACAATAACATTAATCTGCTCCCTAATTTATAATTCCTAAAAAATACTATAAAAACCTAAGAGAGAATTACATAGAGGGGGGGGGGGGTCGTTATAGAGAAGAAAAGAACAAAATTACAGTGGTGGAAAAAACAATTACAGGGAGAGAAAAAGAAGAACAGAAATGGAGGCCCCATAGATGCTCCCATAGCCGCCTAGGGTTCCAACATCTGGAACCCTAAATCCAACCTTTAACGCCGCTGCACTAACATCCTTTTCTTCCTTCACCTACAAACAAAAAGGAAAGGGGTTATCAAACAGATCGCCGAAAATCATGCACATATGTGAAATTGCGTCAAAGGTAACCACACTTAGCTTTTCTTGAGGCTCTCTATTTTGGGTTGTTGGAATGGTGTTTGTGGTTTGATTTAAGGGTTTAGGAGTTGGGAAGCAGCGCCTTTTCCGTGGGAGGTCAAGTTAGGGTTTGCGGTGTTGTTAGAGAAGAGAGAAATGAGACGGTGAGAGAGAGCGAAGAAGGAGAGACAAAACAAGAAATGAGTTGAAAAAATGAATAAAAATTAGAAAATATAATTCTATTGTAATCCAGCACACGCGCGCCTGTGGCCCTTATCGTGCTCTTTCAACTTCAATCACATGATATCCATCACACGCTCCTCGCACGTGTGCCCATGGCCTTACGATACACTCTCCCTCATACGGTCCAATCAGACTCTCCTTAATCCATCTTGGGCCAGGCCTAATCGTTATGCGCACCCTGTTTTTTCATCTTTTGCCAGCGCTTGCAATTTCGTACCCCCTTACCAAATGGGCCAAGTCCAATATCCTCACTTGGACCCATGCTCATTGCACCCCCAGTATTACTGCTTAGTTCTAAAACGCACCCCCTTATCTTTTGGGCCTGAATTTAATATCTGAATTCAGGCCCCTTCTATTAATAACTTATTGTTTTACTACCTCAATTATATTTACACCCCCCCCCCCCCCCCCCCCGCGCGTTTTAATTTTTCTTTTATTATATTATTATAATTACTTATTTTTATATTTTATATTTATATTATATTTATAAATTATTATAAACCGAATTAAATATTTTAAACTCATTCTAATATTCTTTATTTATTTGCATTAAATTATATTTTTAATCATACATTTAAATAAGATATTTTCTATGATTAATATACTAAAAAGCATTTAACCGATAATAAATCATTTCCAAATCAAATTAATCCAACAATCAACTTTTTAAAAAGGATTGTAAATGTATTTTAATTAACTGCGCACTTGGTCTAAACAAACTCTGCTATTCACACTCCTAGACTACATATGCGAGAAATTTAAATATATTTCGCAATCCATAAAAAACACAAACAAAACTGTGAACTACGAAATGGGACTCTTATTCCTCCAAAGAGGATACGTAGGCATACGATTAAAATCGTGGCGAGTCCTCCTATTTAAAATTCAAACTTTTCCCCCTAATTAAAATTAAAACCTAATTTCCTTAGATCGCTCTTCTAAACCTAGTATCCTTGTGAACAAGGTAGATAAGGGGTGCCTAATACCTTCCCTTCGTCTAGAACCGAGTCCAAATCTAGAATCTATGAGCTTTAGGGTTATTTCTTTATATTCCCTTCCTTTAGGATAAAAATTAAGGGTGGTAACTTTGATTTAAAAACCAATTACAACAGATATTCAAGCTCAAGAGTTCATATGGGATCTTGGCAGGGCTTAACTGGCTATCAAAAGCTTAGGAAATGAGAGGAATATGACCCTATATTTATAGGAAAAAGAATGATGATCTCATACGTGCAAGAGGGATCAAGAATGAGTGAATTCGTGTGAAGTTGCAAGCATTAAAAGTGTGACTTGTAATTTCTTAAAACTCAGCCAAAACTTGCATTTCAAGGCTTAAATAAGTCTAAGGAAGTTTGTTAAACATGTTTAGAAAAAAATAGGCATCAATTTTGTGTTTAGAAACCACATTAATCAATTTGTAATCTGACTGTAAGTGAAAACTTCATTTCCAAGGTACCCAATTCAAATCCATGGTACAACTTACTCAGGAAGCTTTAAGGTGTCATTCTTGATGAATTTAGAAGATAACATCATAAACTTCAAAATGTGCCAAGAAAGTATTCATTTGGACAATTGAGCTGGAAGTTGTGTACATGTGAAATCATGAAAAACACACTGACTTTGACACTTAGAAGAAATTCTAAGGGTAGAGCTTCAAGATGACTTATAATATTTTGCAAACTTAAAAGCTCTTCCACTCAATATTAGCTCTTGATTCTTGAAGATGAAATGAAGTAGACTCTCTAAATAGAATTGTGAAATTGAGATCACTCAAAAATCATTAAAAAAATGAGGGGGTTATGGTATTTGGAAGTTGGTGGAAGTTTCTTGAGAAATCCATAAATGACCTGTAATGTTTTCAACAATTACATAACTTTCCAAACCTTTTTAGATATTGATATTTGAATCAAAATTGTAGTAGACATCCTCAATTTTATTGTTAAAAAAGAATGAGCTCAAGGAGATAAAAATTGACCAAGTTATGATCCTTTGAAGTCAAATCCAAGAGTTCAATGTCTTTTTCAAAGGACTTGTAATCTTCTTCAAACTTAAATGATCTTCCGCTCAAAATTAGCTTTATATCCTTGGAGAGAAGTTGTCAACGGCTCTTTGAAGAGAATCATGGCTTTGGAATTAATTCAAAATCTCAAAAATTGAGCAAGATATATGGTCTTGGGAAGTTGACAAACCCTCACTCAAAAATTACAAAAGTGACTTGTAACATTCTTTAACTTTTGATGATTTTCCTTGCACAATTGGATATTGTCATGTAACGTGAAGTTGTTGGTAAGGATGAGAAGAGTCCATGGAAAAAATAAACACTTCAAAATATTGAATATAGAGAGAATTATGCACTTGTGACCATAGAATCAAGGAATTTCCAAATTAGGTCAAACCACTTGGATCAACTTTGAATCTTTTGAACTTTTCTTGCAAATTAAGGAATTATGGATCACATTAGACCTTGAAATGATGTTATATTGAAGTACACTTGATGGAGGGGCTCAATTCTTGATGAAACTTGTTGAAGAATGCAAGGAAATAAACATATGAACCTACGAAGTTTCTTGATGAATTCAACCACCAACTTTGAGACAATCTTGACCAAATGAAATTGAAAGAGTCCTCAACCTACAGAAATTTGATACCATAACCATAGCCTTGAAGTTAAAGCCTTTAAAATCCACTAAATAGCCAAATGACTGAGGATCATCCTTCAAAACCCTAGCTTATGAGGTGAGAGAGATGTTCTTGGCTCAATACCTACAATGTACAAAGCATAGAGAGAAAGCATACATTTTTTTAGATTTTGGTTAAAGTTTAATAAATATATACAAGATACATGATTCAAGGTGCTTGGTGATCCCTCAAGAGGAAGCCCAAAGATAGGAGAGAGTAGAAATGAGAACCAAGCCAAATGTGTGATCTTGATACATTCTGATGATATGAGGTGATGAGGGATCTTGGGGGGGGGGGGGGGAATTGGGGTATAACAGCTGCCCTTATTTAAGTGTCTTCTATCCGGAGATACGAAGGTTAAAACCTTTGTTTCGACGTAATTGAAGATACTTAAATATAAAAAAAACATAAAAAAACCTATTTTTGGCCCTAAGATGCCATGCAATGCTAAAGATTATGATTGTAAAAGACAAAATCCACAGGGGAATAAGACACTACTAGGAATAACAAAATAATGTAGACAAAGCTATGCCACCTGACAGACTATGGAAGAGAGCTCAACCAGAAAAATCAATCATTGGGGAACAACACGAGCCTGGGGATAACTGTGAATATGCAAAGCTAACATCTCATTTAACAAAACAAAATGCAAAGCAAGAATTTTAAAAGGGGAAATCCTTAACAATGCAATCAATAAGCCAACAAGAAAGCAATCTTTAAGAAAGTACTACCAACTCGATTGGGGAAAGAAACTCAACTCCGTTGAAGGAAAATAAACTCCACTGGGGAAAAGAGGAGAAGGTAATACAAACCCTATTTAGAACGGAAGCCTAAATGGGTAGCACATGCCACAGGAAGTGAGTACCATCTATCAAAGATCTGATAGGCTAACGATGGTAGACAACGCAAGGATATAAGAATGAATACCAACTATCAAAGATCTGATAGTCTAAGGTTGGTAAACAACAATAAGTGGAAGGAACACCATCTATCAAAAGTATGATAGGCTAACGTTGATTAACAACCAAAAGGTGGACTAAATACAATCTATCAAAGGTCTAATAGGGCAACAATGGTAAACAACCAAAAGTTATAGGCGTGAATATCATCTACCAAAGGTCTGATAGGGTAACAATGATAAACACTGAGAGATGTATTGAGTACCATTTATCAAAGGTATAATAAGGTAATGATGGTAAACAACTAAAAGATATAGGAGTGGATATCATCTATTAAAGGTATGATAGGGTAACAATGATAAACACTGAGAGATGGACTAAGTAGCATTTATCAAAGGTCTGATAAGGTAACGATGGTAAACAACCAAAAGTTATAAGGGTGAATATCATTTATCAAAGATCTGATAGGGTAACAATGATAAACACAAAGAGGTGGACTGGTACACCCATGTTTATTGAAGAAAACACTACCAACTTCCACTGAAGGTAGAATAGGTATTAACGATAACAAATTTCCAAAAATTCTGGCATTCCACTTGAAAAGGGTAATAAACTACTCTAAGGATCTCCTGGCGAACTGTCTCTATCATTTTGAAGAGACCAACCATCTATCGGGGTAAAACCTTGATTAACCTTCTGTGGGAAACAACAGACTTCTCAAAAGAGACGACCATGTGATGGAGGAAAAATGACAAAAAAACTTATTGGGGAAATACAGGTTGCTCAAATAAAGAGACTACCACTTGATACCAAGAATAGTATTGCAATAACACTATTGGAAAATGAATTTTCACTTCCTAGGGAAATATAAACACATTCCTGCTGAGAAGATAAAGCCTTCACGTTCAAAATAAATGCACTCTTGATTTAGGGCTCACTGCTCAGAGAGGTCATAATGACATTGCTATAAGGGACCAAAGTTCAAACTAAGAATAAACTGAAGTGAAACAGTCAAAGGAGGTGAATATCATCTATCAAAGGTATGATATCCTAACAATGGTAAAAACAAAAGGTTATAGATAAACCAATCTTGAAAGAAAGACAAAAATTGCTAACAAGGACCAAAGTTCAACCTAGGAACAAACTAGAGAGAAATGGTCAAATAAGACTCTACCTAATGAGAAACAATCTCAAAATGAGGACTAATTCCATCCAGGTAATGAGTTCGGTAGGAAGGTTGAAGCAAAATTCTTCCATGAGGAATAAACTCATTGGGGAGTATTGAAAGGATATACACTTTCTACTTAAGGTTGACATTCTATTGGAGAGAGGATACACACTCTGCAAAGGGGATAAAATATCAGCAAAAACATCAATGAGTGCAAATGAGCAATAAATTTTAATTCAGCTATGCATGATGTATGTATGTATGAATGTTATAATGATGTGCATGCTGACAAAACAGATATGATACTGGGGATAACCCGACAAAACAAACTCGGGTAAAGACATCACTCGACTAAATTGCATCCAAGATGGAAATCCAATAAGAGAGTAATAAATCAACTGAGGAAACAATGTCCTACTTCAAGGCTTGACTTCTCTTGGAAGGAAAAATGGCTTGAAAATAAACAAAGCACAATATTATAGCAATAAACCATAAAGATGAAAGCATATAACAAACTCCTTTAAGCTTCACTGGGAGGTAATATACAGACTTTTCTAGGGAATATGATATCACGTCTGCTGAGAATAAAATCACAATGCACTAATAACAGTGTTTGCATAAATTCCATCAGAGAAGACCAAAGAAACTTCATGGGGATAACAAACTCAAAGGGAAACATCACCTTTGGTTTATATGAGAAACTAAGAAGTCAACACTATGGAAATGAGTCACCTTTGTAGGGATTTTAAATCAAACTCAACACACGGCGAGAGAAAACCCAAAAGTTGAAAGTTGTTTCAACACTTTTTAGAAAAGATATTTCCCTTGTCTGGCTACTTGGGGAGCACACTGTTGGCTCCTAAATTCGACACCCTTGTTTTATTAGTATCAGCCATTAAAGCTGAAGGATGTTTTCGACCATCTGGGTCTGTCGAAATGCCCATCGAAAGATGGCAATGTACTTAGAGGATTTCTTCCAAGGGAGAAGTTGGTTGCCTTCGACGTCGAAGGTGTTTCTCGTCGAAGATGCTTCTCGACGAAGGTGTTCGATGGTTCAGAGTGGAACGGTTTGAAATTCAAGCGTTTGGAGGGAAGACGGTTTCCAGCGGTTACCAAGTGCAACGTGCAAAGATCTGGAGTGTCGAACGCTGAGAACGTGCCAAGTGGAGTCATCTCGAAGCAGTGTAACCGTCCGACGGTTACTTGGGATGTTTTAGTATAAATAGTAGTAGGTCACGTAGTTTTTCGCATGTGTTCACAATTATATACAAAGTCACTCATATAGATTCGAGTACCCAGCGTGTGAGAAAGAATTGTTGAGAATGTATGTGTGAAACACCACTTTTATTAATCAAAGTCATTTACTTTCCAGAAACTTTACTTGCTTTCTTCTTTACTTTTCCTGTCGAAGCCTTTTATTTCAAGCCTTCATTTATTTTATCAAGCGCATTTCTTTATGCAATTTACTTAAAGCCTCTTCATTTTCTCGTTATTTAACCTTTATCCAACTTAATCAAAACCTCAAAATCAACCTATGTCCTAGGATCAATCTGATCGATCCTGCGAGTAACCAAATAAGTAACCATTTGGAGGATCAGCGGTTGTTTACCAATAACCACGGTAAACAAATTGGCACACCCGGTGGGACTGTGTGTTGATTGTTGAAGTTTAACCTTTTAAACATAATCTCATCTTTTTCGAGGAGTGTTGTATGTTATTGAGAAGTGGTAGAATATACACTAACGATACCAATACTGCCAGAAGAAGAGAAGAGATGGCGAATCCGCCAAACAATAACGAAATCCCACAAACGAATGTGGGAGCAACGGTTATCCCGACCGTAAGTGAAGCGATAACCGCTGGTTCAACACCAGCAGTAACGGTCACAACAACGGGGCCATTACCTCCGTTCACAGGCCCCAGAGTGCCTTTGGGAACTCCCCCACCAAGGGGAAATTTAGGCACAAGGCCTTATGTTCCCCCAGGATTTATGACAGGCGGTCATAATCGAGAACCACTCTATGGCATGCCAACTTCTGACTTGGCTAGCCTGACGAATGCTGCGTCCACTTTTTCAGATCCTTTAGTGAGTGCCTCTTCGCCACTCCAAGGTTCTGGAGTAGGTATGGCGAATAGAAATAGGACCCAACTCTTAGGAGGAACGTCCCAAGTAGCACACGGCCTTACAAATGCCTCGACAGCAGTCTTGAGGCAACAAATGGACGAAAGCAACCATGATATGGTTCAAATGTTGGCACAAACTTTAAGTACAGTGTTGAACCCTCTAATACAAAACACTACCCAATCGAATCAGCAGATGACAGCGCAAATGACGCGTTTGGCTGATTTCTTTGGAGTATCCCAACCTGTTCGACAGCCCCAAAGGGCGCAAATAAGAGGAAACCAGGGTGTATTTTTAGAGGAAGAAACCACTATCAACCAAGTCCAACAGCCTGTCGAAGAAAACCTTAGGGCACGATTGGAGCAACCTGTCGAGGAACCTAGGGTAATAACCCCAGAGGTAAGGTTAGTTAACAGAAACCAAAATGCTGACGAAGTGGTTCAGCATATCCAATACCAAAACATGGGTTTGGAAAATAATCTGGCAACCATGATCGAAAGGATCATGACTCAAAATGGGATGAACATGGGCTTTCGAAGGCCCAACTTTACATCCCCGCTGTCAGAATACGTGTTACAAACAGACTTACCTCCTAGATGTAAAGTCCCCAAATTCACTAAGTTCTCTAGGGACACGACAGAATCTACTGTCGAACATGTGGCGAGATACTTGATCGAAGCAGGAGATATTTCGAACAACGAAAACCTGAGGATTAAGTACTTCCCAAGTTCTTTAACAAAGAACGCTTTTACTTGGTTTACAACTCTCCCCCCTAATTCGATCCATCATTGGACCCAGTTGGAAAGATTGTTCCACGAGCAATTCTACATGGGGCAAACCAAGATAAGCCTGAAAGAATTGGCCAGTGTAAAGAGACGTTTCACTGAACCTATAGACGAATATCTAAATAGGTTTAGGTTGCTCAAAGCGAGATGTTTTACACAAGTGCCGGAACATGAGTTAGTCGAAATAGCCGCAGGCGGTTTAGATTATTCCATTAGGAAGAAGTTAGACACTCAATACCTGAGAGACATGGCCCAACTGGCCGATAGAGTTCGACAGGTAGAACGCCTCAAAGCTGAAAAAGCAAAGGCAACGAAAACTCATAAGAGAGAGAGGATAGCGTATGTTGAGATGGATGACGAAGATCCAGAATCCTTCGACGATACTATAACTGTCGAAGAAGGAGAAGTCGATTTAGCGGAACTAAAACAAGGGCCACCATACTCTTGCAAACTGTTAGTCCCCTCGAGTGGGAAAAATCCCACTGGTCCAGAAAAGACCAACGATAGGTTCCCCAAAAAGACTTATAGTTTTGATATTACAAAATGTGATGAGATCTTTGACTTGCTTGTAAAAGATGGCCAAATGATAATACCCCCAGGGGTAAAAGTGCCTCCTCTTGATCAAAGAAAGAAGAGATGCTTTTGTAAATATCATAATTTTCTGGGCCATAAAACGTCTCAATGTTTTCT
Organism: Vicia faba; assembly: GCA_948472305.1. Taxonomy (NCBI): domain Eukaryota; kingdom Viridiplantae; phylum Streptophyta; class Magnoliopsida; order Fabales; family Fabaceae; genus Vicia; species Vicia faba. Next base: position 334,326,333 of record OX451735.1, read on the forward strand.
TTTCAGGAATCTTGTGCAAGACGCTATCGAAGAAGGGAGGTTGAAGTTTGCTGACAAGACCCCCATGGCTGTGGACTCTAATCCGTTGCAGGCTGAAGCCCATTATGCTGAACCTTCAGAGGTGAAGGTGATCGAGGCATCCGGAAGCCAGTCGAAGAGGCCAGGAATCACCATGGTCGAAGTCTCAAAGGACCATATCAACATGCCAATCTTTGGCAGTTTTTCTGGGAATTTATCCAGAAAGACAATTGAAGCGGTTCAGAAAGCGGTCGAAAGCCCAAAGCTGGAGACCGTTGAAGTCCAAAAATCTGGACCAAAACCCAGTTCTCACTTGGCCACAGTTCAAGGCCAGACAGAGGACTTGGAGATTCAAATGAAGCAGTTGACTCTTGCCAACAAAGATACAATGAATGTCAACATGGTCGAAGTCTCTGACCCAAAAGCATCAGAGGAGGCCATGAGGCAAGAACAAGCTAACAAGACTGCTTTCCCTCGGGAAAATGAAAATCTGGCAGATTTCCTGCAAAGATGCCAGAAAAAGAAGTCAGAAGTGATGATGTGTCCAAGATGCAGTTCGATCTTTGACAAAAAAGCTGCTGAACATATTCAAGGCGTAAGAGCAGCAAATAAGAGAAGGGAAAATGTTGATCTTCGACATGACCCCAGAAGAGCCTCCCAAAGAGGTCCAAACCAAGAAAAGAGGCCATTGACTTTCAGGCCTCCAACTAATGTGTCGGTAGATACCTGGTACAAGACATCTGGTCGAAAGAGGCCAAGCGAGGAGACATGGCACTCTTTCGATGTGCCAAGAGGTTCATCTTTAACACAAAAGAAAGAACCTCAAGTTGCTGCCCCTAAAGTTGCACAGGTGTTAAGCAACTACAAAGGGAAAAATCCCATGTCTCGATCTCAATGGAGGAGATACCAGAGGCGACGAAAAGCTGAGAGGGAGGCTGCCAATGAACCAAAGGCAGAAACCAGTTCAAATGTTCCTCTAAGGAAGCAAAGGAAACCTCTGGAAAGAGAGCCAGTAACCAACAGGCTAGTGTGGCCTAACCAAGGTGAAATTGAGGACGAAGATGATTCTGAGTCTGATGATACTTTGGACATCATGGTGAATATAGTCTCAGTACTGCCCAGAGAGTTCGACCGACAGGTGGAGGTCGAAGCAAGTGATTGGGAAGTGGAGCAAGAAATGGCCAAACATAGGCCAGTGTGTTATTTCGTCATGGACAATGGCACTACTGAGGAACAAAATGGGTTCTTCGAACCACCTACAGAGGCGATGAAAAATCACCTCAAGCCTTTATTTATAAGGGCTAAACTCGAAGAAACTACAGTGAATAAAATCTTGGTGGATTGTGGGGCAACCATCAATATTATTCCTCACTCTATGCTAAGGAAAATAGGAAAAAGGGATGAGGACATCAAGCCTCACAACATGGTCCTGTCGAACTATGAGGGCGGCATAGGGACCACTATGGGAGTGATCCAACTGGATATCAAGGTGGGATCTATCCTTCGACCAACAATGTTTATGGTAATATCGGCCAAACCTAACTACAATCTTTTGTTGGGCCGTGAATGGATTCATGGTGTTGGAGCTGTGCCATCATCAATGCACCAGAGGTTGCTGCTATGGCGTCCAGATGGGATGGTCGAAAACATAGAGGCAGATCAAAGCTATTACCTGGGCGAAGTGAATCACCTAGGGCTGGCAGATTTCGAGAAGAACTTGGCTCACATAGGGCCATGTCCAACACGTGACTTCGACTTGGCGCCAGCGCCAAATACTTTTTGTTCCCTATACCTGCATCCTGAGCATGGTTTTCAATGGGACAGAGAAGACTTGTCCCACATAGACTTCAATGGGTTAACTGATATCCAACCAACTGGTTGGGGAAGTGAATTCAGTGATAATGACTGAGTCACAATCATTGAAGCGAATTTCGGCTTATGTTGCCGAAACAAAGATGATAACGGCTCTCGAAGCCGAAGTAAAGTACATGGCCACACAGTCCAATGATCAACAGTTATCTGCTGTAGGTCCAGGAAAGGATTTCGATCCAGAACCCCCTGATATCATGCCAGAAGGAACGCAGGAACAGAGGCTCGACGCCATCTATGACGATGAGCCTTTGGGCTTCGAAAAGGACCCTTTGGCGAACAACATTAAAATGTTAGCGCAAGATCCTTTAGAAGAAATCAACTTAGGCGAAGGGTCAGGGAAAAAGCCAACTTACATCAGCGCCAAAATCGACCCAGAACTTAGGTTGGAAGTAATCCAATTGTTGAAAGAGTTCAAGGACTGTTTTGCATGGGATTACGACGAAATGCCTGGTCTCGACAGAGGATTGGTAGAACTTCAGTTGCCAATCAAACCTGGGAAGAAGCCAATCAAGCAAAGTCCAAGACGCTTCGCTCCAGAAATACTGTCGAAGATCAAAACGGAAGTCGAAAGACTGCTGAAGTGCAAATTCATACGCGTTACAAGGTATGTCGAATGGATTGCAAACATTGTGCCAGTAATTAAGAAAAATGGTACATTAAGGGTGTGCATAGATTTCAGAGATTTGAATGCTGCTACGCCCAAAGATGAATATCCTATGCCTGTGGCAGAAATGCTAGTCGATTCTGCCGCTGGCTATGAATACCTGAGTATGCTCGATGGTTATTCAGGATATAATCAAATATTCATTGCTGAAGAGGATGTGTCGAAAACAGCTTTTCGATGCCCTGGGGCCCTAGGCACTTACGAATGGGTAGTGATGCCTTTTGGCCTAAAGAACGCTGGGGCAACATACCAGCGAGCAATGAATTCTATCTTCCATGATTTTATTAACACTTTTATGCAAGTATATATTGATGACATTGTTATAAAATCTGTTTCCAGGAAGAGTCATATTGACCACCTTCGACAATCATTCGAAAGAATGAGAGAACATGGTCTGAAGATGAACCCTTTGAAGTGTGCATTTTGTGTGAAAGCTGGAGATTTCTTGGGCTTCGTTGTCCACAAGAAAGGAATCGAAATCAACCAGAACAAGACGAAGGCTATTCTGGAAGCGAAAGCTCCATCAAATAAGAAAGAACTGCAATCTCTGTTAGGCAAGATAAATTTCTTAAGGAGATTTATATCTAACCTAAGTGGGAAAGCTCAAGCCTTTTCACCCTTACTTCGACTGAATAAAGAGGGATTCGAATGGGGGCAAGAGCAACAAGAAGCCTTCGACAAAATCAAAGGGTACCTCACCAAGCCACCTATTTTGGTGCCTCCTTGTAGCAATAGGAGTATGAGATTGTACATAGCTGCATCCGACAAAACTTTGGGAAGCATGTTAGCCCAAGAAGATGAGAATGGAGTCGAAAGACCCATTTACTATCTTAGCAGAGTTTTGAACGATGCAGAAACTAGATATAGCGAAGTTGAAAAATTGTGTCTATGTCTGTATTTCTCTTGTACAAAACTCAAGCAATATATAAAACCAGTTGATGTGTATGTTTCGTCTCATTTTGATGTTTTCAAGTACATGTTGTCGAAACCCATCTTGCACAGTCGAATTGGCAAGTGGGAACTAGCATTAACTGAATACTCCTTGACCTTTATGCCGCTTAAGGCAGTAAAAGGACAAGTGGTTGCAGACTTTATAGTCGACCACTCGATTCAGGTTGAGGATGTTAATTATGTGGAGATAGAACCTTGGAAATTCTACTTCGATGGTTCCAGCCATAAAGATGGAACGGGAGTAGGAGTCTTGATCATTTCTCCAGAAAAAATTCCAACAACATTCAAGTACAAGATATCAGGTTCTTGTTCGAACAATGAGGCTGAGTATGAAGCTCTAGTTACTGGCCTTGAAATATTGTTGGAATTGGGGGCAACTCGAGTCGAAATAATGGGAGACTCAGAGTTAGTCATTAAGCAAGTCACAAAAGAATATAAATGCATAAGAGAAAATCTCATTATGTACTTTGTGATAGAAAATCGTTTATTGAAAAAATTTGAAATGGTCAATATTCGACACATACCCAGATTGGAAAATCAAATAGCCAACGACTTGGCACAAATTGCATCTGGGTACAAGATTTCAAAAACGATATTACAAAGAGCAATCGAAGTTCGAGAAAAGATAAAAGCAACTTGTCTATCACCAACAGACTTGGAATCGACAAGATTAGGATATGCTGATCAAAGTAACTTCGAAATTTCGTTCATAGATAATTTGTCAGAGCAAGATTGGAGGAAGCCCATTGTGGATTATCTTCAAAATCCAATAGCTTCGACAGAACGAAAAACAAAGTACAGGGCGTTGAGTTATGTACTCATGGGTAATGAGTTATTTAAAAAGACGCCTGAAGGGGTATTGCTAAAATGTTTAAGTGAAACTGAGGCATACATAGCCCTTTCGACTATGCACGCTGGAGCATGTGGGGCTCACCAAGTAGGCCATAAGATGAAATGGTTGTTGTTTCGACAAGGACTATACTGGCCCACTATGCTGAAAGATTGTGTCGAGTTCGCTAAAGGTTGCCAAGAATGTCAAGTCCATACAGGCATCCAACATGTACCAGCAAGCGAACTTCACTCGATAGTGAAACCTTGGCCCTTTAGAGGATGGGCGTTGGACCTCATTGGAGAGATTCGACCAGCATCATCAAAGAGTCAGAAGTATATATTGGTAGGCATTGATTATTTTACTAAGTGGATCGAAGCTATCCCTTTAGTCAATGTGGACCAAGAGAATGTCATTGAATTTATTCAAAACAACATTATCTTTAGATATGGAATCCCTGAGACTATAACAACTGATCAAGGATCAGTTTTCACCGGTCGAAAGATGCAGGAATTCGATCAGGAAACAGGTTTTAAACTCCTAACATCAACGCCTTATTATGCACAGGCAAATGGTCAAGTCGAAGCAGCGAACAAAGTAGTGATTGGCTTGATAAAAAAGCATGTTGGGAAGAAGCCAAAAAATTGGCATAAGACGTTAGACCAGATCTTGTGGGCCTGTCGAACGTCCCCAAAAGAAGCCATAGGTACAACACCATATAGGCTAACCTTTGGCCATGACGCAGTGTTGCCAGCAGAAATTTGTCTTCAATCTGCAAGGGTTCAGAGACATTATGATATTCCCTCTGAAATTTATTGGGATATGATGTTAGACGAACTAGTGGATTTAGACGAAGAAAGATTGCGCGCTCTTGACCTACTCAGGCTTCAGAAGAAAAGAGTAGAAGACTCTTATAATAAAAAGGTGAAACCTAAGGCATTTTCGCCTGGAGAACTAGTCTGGAAGGTGATTCTTCCCATGGATCGAAGGGATCGAAGCATGGGAAAATGGTCACCCAAATGGGAAGGACCATTCAGAGTTATCCAGACTTTTTCTGGTGGAGCTTATGAAGTCGAAGAGCTAGGTGAAGATAAAAGGCTCTTGAGAGTAAATGGTAAATATTTGAAAAAGTATAAACCTACACTCCAAGAGATAAAAATAAATAACAAGTAACGACTAAATTAACCATAAATAAGCCAAAATGGAAATTTTTTATAAATTAGCCAAAATGGCAATATTGTCGAATACATATTACAATATATGGTTAAAGGGCTGAATCAATCAGAAGGGGATGGAGTCCTTGAGTCGAAGGTATTTGGTTTGTTGCAGCTCCAATCTTTTGTTGCACAAGGCATTCGCCTGCGCAAGCTTGGCAATTTGATCGTCGAAGGCTTGAGCTTTCTCAGCAAATTCTAGGCCTTGTGTGATTTCAGCTTGACTTTCGGTGTCTGGAACAGTCGAGAGAAGTTCCTCCTTGCGCTTAGTATTGGCATTTATCTTAGCCTCTATTTCTTCGATTTGCGCCTTGAGGGAAGCATTCTCTCGATCGATGGCATCAACTTCTTCTTGTTTAGATGCTTTTTGCTTCGACAACTCCGCAATTCGAGAAGTTGTCTCTGCTACAGCAGTCCATGCAGAAGAGCTTTTGCCATATAGCACTTCAAGCTGGCTATTAAAGCCCCTTTGTCGCCGATAATCTGCTGAGACTTGATCAATAATGGAGTGTAACTCCATGATAAAGCCTGAAACTTCCGGAGGCACAGCTAGCAAGTCTACGGCATTCAAAATAGCCCCCAAGTATGATGGAGCAGTAGGGTCCCCCTCCAAAGCTTTCATCAAATCCTTCTTGAAGAACTGAGCCTTAACCTTCGTCAAAGCCTCATCGAGAGGAGAAGTTTCAGTGGACTTCCCCGACAGAGTAGGAACCTCCTGACTAACATCACACGAACTTTTGCTCTCGATGATGGCATTCAGATAGCCAACAGGATCAGTTTGCTTCAGGAGTTCTAAGTCTTCTTTCGACCTATGCTTTGTTGAGGTGACAACCTTTGCAACAGCGTTGTCTTGGGTTTGAGGCTGTCGAGTAGCATTTGCCTCGACTTGACTCTCTTCGACTCGGACTGCGGCAGTACCAGCGTCATCATGGTTCCCTTCGCCAGCGTCACCTTGATCCTCTTCGCCAGCGTCACCGCGGTCCCCTTTGTCACGATTTTCTTCCGACAGATCCACCACCTGAATCTCTTTTGGTTGTTGCTCTTCTGTTTGTGGATCTTCTGTTGGTTTTTCTACTGTCTCAGCATTGGCTTCATTTATTTCAGTATTGGCTTCATCGTTCGCCAAGTCTTTTTCTTGTGGCCTGCTGAGTTCAGCAGAATCCAATGTTTCAGAAGTCCTTGGCGCTGAGCTTTCAGTGGTGTCCTGAAAAGAGAAGAAGAAGAATCTTCTAAATTCGAAAGAGACATAATCGAACATAGGTATCGACACCTGAGTTACAAAGGGATCAAAGAGATTACCTGTAAAGGAACTTCAGCCCCAGGGCTGGAATTGTCGCTTTTGACAGGTTTATTGAGAAGAACATTTAATTCCTCCTTCGTTGGCTCTTCAATGATTACTGGAGGTGGCCTGGGTTTTCTCCCAGCAACCTTTATTCTAATTGTTCGAGCCTCAGGAAGGGGAGCGTCCTTCTTCAGCTTTCGCCTTTTAAGAGGAGCAGGGGGAGAATCATCTTCTTCGTCACTCCCAGATTCGACCGTCAGTGTTGGTCGTTTCTTGGGTGAAGGTGCCTAAAAAACCAATTGGAGTTCGATTTAGAAGTTGCATCGAAAGTCAGAAAAATAAAGCCAGAAGAAAATAATAAGAGTCTGGTTACCGATGCAGAAGGCTTTTTCGAAGGGCCTTCCCCCTGTTGGTTTGTTGTGGTCTTCGTCGGCGCTATAGTCTTCGCCGGTGGTGGAGGTTTTGTTAAGGGGCCTCCTCCTTGTTGGCCTTCTGCAGCCTTCTTGGCTGCAGGCTTTCGAACAACTGAAAGTAGACAAAATAATTAACAGGCTAGCAGTCGAAAGGGAAAGACAAAGTAATTCGAAAGGATGAACTTACATTTCTTTATTTTGTCCAAGACAAGGACAAAAGACTTCTGAAGTTCTTCCACGAAGTCCTTCTCGTCGAAAAACTCCTCAGTGTAGTAACTTTTCCACCACTCCTCGAAGGATGGTGAGCAGAGAAAGTTAAGCTGATAGTCAAACAACGAAAGAACTGTTCGACCAGCATATCTGCCGATATGCTTAATGGCAGCGTCTTCAGTGTAGTCGTTGCAGAAGTATAACATAGACTTCTCCCTGGGAAAAATTGGAGAAGGTAGTGTTTGAATAATGCCAAACTGGCGAGACACCAGGTTTGGTTGATACGCGATTAGACTCAAGTGAGTCTTGGAGCTCTTGAATCGCAGGGGCATTATTCTTGGTGTGAGAAATGCCTCCCACACTGTTGTATGTTCGTCGACCTGAGGACCACTCGACGCCCTAGGATGTGGCTTTGTGAACCACTTTGGGCCAACCTTTCGTCGAGCAAACGGAGCCATGGTCGAAGCAAACTCTTTCCTTTTAGCAAACATCAAGACGAAGTTTGTAAAGGTTTGTTGAAGCTCCAGCCCGTCTTCCGTTGGAGTCAACAGAGCCAATCTGGTGCCTTCAATGCACCTATTTGCTATTTCTGGAGCCTGCTCATTTATTTGAGTCTTCTTAGGCAAGAAAGACTCGAAGGTGGCATTGAGCCACAGCTGAAGCAGCCAAAAAGGTCCAGCAAGTAGCAGACTGGCTCTGTTCTCGATGATCTTCAGAAGAGTCGCTCCGTTGCTAATCGACTCGTACAGACTCGCCAAAATCAATTCTACCAAACAGATATTTTGGCCATGGTGGAGTTGAGTGGCGAGAGTGACCATCTTCTTGGTCACCTGTAAGGACTTGGAGCAAAACACAAAGCGTGTCAGCCATAAGGCTAGAAACGCGATATGTTCGACATCCGACACAGCATCTGTCGACTTATCGTGGTAGTGATTGATGAAGGTGGTATAGGTTGGTTTTGTGGCAGAGAATCCAATCTGATCCTCCGACATTTCCTCCGGGTCGAAGTAGTCCCCAGTGGGTCGAAGGCCAGTGATGGCGGCCACGTCGAAGAGCGTGGGAGTCAGCATTCCACAGGGAAGATGGAAGGTGAAATGGGTGTAATCCCAGAAGAGTAAAGAAGCTATCAACATCTCTGGGGAATAGTTAAGACCTGTCTTCGACAGCATAACCAGGTCGAATATCCCCATGTCTTTCCAGATCGAAGCCTGGCGTTTCTCCATTTTTTCCAGCCAAGCACTATAATCAGGAGTGAGGCTAGGGCCAGACCTGAAAGCCCTAACACCTTTATTGAAGAAACGGAGGTCGATTTTCTCCTTAGCAGGATCTTCGTTATCCTCTGCATCTTTCTTGGAGCATCCAACCGGTTTGAGTCTCTCAAGTACCGGAAAGTAACTTTTGATCTTCATGGCTTCAGCAATGCTTGGGTATAATGGGCCAGACATGGCAAAGATTTGGTTGGAATATCCAACCGGAATCATGAGGTGGCGTGAATAAGCATCACGTACAGCAATGTCCAAAGGCTCAGGGACCCTTCGTTGGCCCGTGGGAGTCACTACGGGAGCGGTGGAGAAAATCCTAGGTTTGACATTTCCAGAGGGAGTGTTGGCGCTAGGAGCGTTGGAAGAACCAGATGCCATTGTTGGTACTTAGGTTGAAGATGAAGCGAAGAACAGGTGGTTTGCAAAGTTGACAAGAGTTTGTATGCAAATGAGGAATTCTGAAAGCAAGGTAGCGTGAAAAAGTCCCACAATGGGTACTTACCGCTATTTATAGTAGTTGGGGAAATCCCCAAATTCGAGGACATTAAATGCCATTTAATGTTGCAGAAGGTAGTGGGACACGTGGCGTCTCCCTGTTGTTGTAGCCGTTCTGCAGAAATGGAAGGGTGCAGCGTGCACCCTCGTTTTTGGGAATTGTCATGATGACAATTTGTGAAAAGACGTTTGGCACACTGCACGCCGTACTGAAGTGACGTCTTAGGTACGGATGAATGATGGCTTTTCCTTGGGATTGTCAGTGGTTGGTAGAAGACAACGAAAAGTGCACAATTTAATTTGTGACTAAGAATGAAAAGACAGGTGTCGAATGGCATTTCAAAGAATGCCTTTTTCTTTCAGAGTCGAAATAAGGCATTCTTGGGGGGCAATTTGTTGGCTCCTAAATTCGACACCCTTGTTTTATTAGTATCAGCCATTAAAGCTGAAGGATGTTTTCGACCAGCTGGGTCTGTCGAAATGCCCATCGAAAGATGGCAATGTACTTAGAGGATTTCTTCCAAGGGAGAAGTTGGTTGCCTTCGACGTCGAAGGTGTTTCTCGTCGAAGATGCTTCTCGACGAAGGTGTTCGATGGTTCAGAGTGGAACGGTTTGAAATTCAAGCGTTTGGAGGGAAGACGGTTTCCAGCGGTTACCAAGTGCAACGTGCAAAGATCTGGAGCGTCGAACGCTGAGAACGTGCCAAGTGGAGTCATCTCGAAGCAGTGTAACCGTCCGACGGTAACTTGGGATGTTTTAGTATAAATAGTAGTAGGTCACGCAGTTTTTCGCGTGTGTTCACAATTATATACAAAGTCACTCATATAGATTCGAGTACCCAGCGTGTGAGAAAGAATTGTTGAGAATGTATGTGTGAAACACCACTTTTATTAATCAAAGTCATTTACTTTCCAGAAACTTTACTTGCTTTCTTCTTTACTTTTCCTGTCGAAGCCTTTTATTTCAAGCCTTCATTTATTTTATCAAGCGCATTTCTTTATGCAATTTACTTAAAGCCTCTTCATTTTCTCGTCATTTAACCTTTATCCAACTTAATCAAAACCTAAAAATCAACCTATGTCTTAGGATCAATCTGATCGGTCCTGCGAGTAACCAAATAAGTAACCATTTGGAGGATCAGCGGTTGTTTACCAATAACCACGGTAAACACACACACAAGCAATAATGTCATAACAAGAAATGTAGAATACTCCATTAGATATTCTACATCAAGTCTTAATCACAGGGAATGAATCTAACAATTGAGAAAGAGCTTCACAACTTTACAATCTCTGCTTGATCACAACTTGGTAAAGGAAAGAATCACACTTAGCTGGAGAAATCTAAACCAAGACTTAATTGGGGACTACGGAATCACAACCCCATACCACACAACAATATGGAGAAAACCCATCATCCAAGTAACAACCATGGGGAAATCTGTGTGCAAAATCTGCAAGAATAACCAGAGGAGGCTCCTTGAATAAGAGAAAATTTCACGCTTTGGAAAACGTCCATTCATGGACCAACTGCTTTTATCCCTTTGATCCACAAAATCGAAATAAAAAACGTCCATTCTTCAAGTCTTTTTGTTTTGAAAATTATTATCAATAATAAATGAAATTTTTGTAAGCAGAATAAAAATAAGATTTGCAAAGAATTGGATAAAGGATCAAACTTTATTGATAGAATGGTAGTTTTCAAATGGCGTGACTCTATAGATGATTACAAAGTTTGGAAAATGATAAATACATGGAACAAGTACATTGAAATACAAGGACCACTATTCTCCCTAACAACTCTGAGTTCATGTGCTTAAGCTTCAGTTGAAGAGCGGTGAGAATCTAAGAAGATTGTTGCTTCAATGATCATGTCTTGCCTGATGCAGTTACTTGACAAGAATCCCTAAAATTTTTCTTAGATTTCCCTTGGGGGTTTTCAATCTAATGGGATGATTTATTCTGTTTTTGTCTCTAAATTTTGCCTAGACCACCCTTTCGGGTTTTCAGTCTACCAAGACGCTCAATCTGTCCTAAGCCTCCCTTTCGGGTTTTTAACATAGCAAGTTGTCCTTTTATTTATTTAGGAAAAGTATTTATTAACTATATCAATATTCACAGAACGTGGGAACTCCTTACCATCCATAGTTTCAAGAATCAATGCACCGCTAGAGAAAGGCTTTCTTGACAACATATGTGCCTTCATAATTGGGATTCCACTTGCCCCTAGAATCATTGTTAAAAGACATGATCTTTCTGAGCACGAGGTCGTCTTCTGTTAATTCATGAGGTTTGATCTTCTTATCAAATGCCTTATTCATTATTTTTTGATATAACAAGACCATGACATAAATCATTCATTCTCTTTTCTTCAATCAAATTCAACTAGTCAAACTTGTTATAGACCCATTCAACCTCTGACAATTTGGTTTCTGTTATCACATGCAAAAAGGAAATTTCAACCTCTATGGAGAGCACTGCTTCCATGCCATAAACAAGAGAGAAAAGGGTTGCCCCTGTTGAAGTATAGACGGATGTACGATACTCATGTAAAGCAAAATGGAGCATCTCATGCCAATCCTTATATGTAATAACCATCTTTTGAATAATCTTCTTGATATTCTCATTAACAGCTTCAACAATCCCATTCGTCTTAGGCCTATAAGTAGAGTTGTCTAATGGGCCATCCCGACACAGCCTACTTCGGCCCAGTGGGCCAAAGTATTTAAATGAACTAGCCCGACCCGATTTGATTGCTTAATAGGCTACAAAAAATGAGCCCGACCCGTTTTTCAAAGGCCCATGAAGTCTGATGCGCTAACCCGACCCATTTTTTAAAGGCTCGTGAAGTCCGATGGGCCAGTCCGGCCTGTATTTTAATATTATAGTTTTTATTTTATAAAAAAAGATGTAATGGATAAAAGCTACATAAGATAAGTAGAGAGTCATCATAAACTTAATTATGTGATGTTTAAAATATTCATCAAATCAACATCTATATATATATATATATATATATATATATATATATATATATATATATATATATATATATATATATATATATATATATATATATATATATATATATATATATATATATATATCACATAAGTATCCATGTAAAAGTATATAGTAACTTAATATTATCACTAATACTTATCAAATTTTTTCTTCATCTGACAACCATTTCCTTGATCACATCATCTTGAAAATATATCTTCTCCTCTTTAACTTTTTTGTATCACTTAAAAACACACTTATACAATCATATCTTATCTCGATATTTTTCCCCATAATTTACCAAAATCTTTTTTTAATGGGCCAGCCCAAAGCCCATTTGGTCTGGCCCGGCCCGGCCCATGAAAAACATAGGCTCAATGGGCAGGGCCAAAAATATAGGGTCGTGTTCTTTAAGTTATTTTACGGTCCGGCCCGCGATAAATTTAAGGGCTTATGAGTCAGCCTGATAGGTCGGGCCCATTTTGACAGCTCTACCTGTAAGGAGAAGAGTTATGATGGACAATCTTTAATTCTTCACAAAGGTCCTTCATCATCTTATTATTCAAATTTGAGTTGTTATCAGTGATAATCCTGCTTGGCACACCATATCGACATATAAGGTTGTTTTTTATGAATAAAGATGATGAAGAAGAAGCATTCTACAAGATGCTATTCAAATTATCAATCATATACATCTTGGAAGAATTATGAAGAAGCAAGGAGTTGTTACTCATAGCTTGCTCAACAAATAAGATGAAGACAAGAAGACTACAAGATGCTGCACTCAATTTAGATTATATTCATATTTGTAGAAATAATGTAAAACACAAGAGTTGTTGCTCAGATTGATTTGTTTCTTAAGATATTCATGTAAATTGTTTGTACGCGAGAGTTGTTGCTCAGAATTGTGTCAAATAATATGTACTTAAATAAGGAGTAATTTGCTTGATAATAAGCACTCATGTAATCTCCAGAAAAACAATTTTGTTTAGAATTGGTGGTTCCTCAAGTGATCGAGTGAAGATAATAATACTTAAGAAGACAAGTAGCTGTGATCATCATAGATGAAATCCTATTCTAAGGGAATAATTTTGTCAGAATCCTTATGAGGTCAATAATCACTATATATCTTAGGGGGCCAAGAAGGTCAGAATTCTTAAGAGATCACTAGCTGAGTATCATTGTGATAAATTCCCTTTAGAAAGACCAGATTGGTCAGATTTCTGACAGGGTCCTTGATCTTTATATCTCGTAGAGATCACTAAATGTATCATTGTATTATTCCTTGAGAGACTCGGTTGGGTCAGGATTCTTAAGAAGGCATAGACTGCGGTTTTTGCATAAATGGCAATAAGGATCAACTAAACTTGTTGTGGATGTCAGTAAGGTTGATCAGATTTATTATGGATCATAATCAGATTTGGTTATAGTGAATTAAGTCCTTCTTGAAGGAAAAATCACCTGAGAATGGTGGACAGAAGTAGCCTACTTAACGGTGAACCTGGATAACTGAATGTGACCTTTTTATTTTTAGCATTTTATATTCTTTCATAGTTCAATCAAATAGTTTTCTAAAGGGGAATATTTTCTAAAAACCCAATTGAAACCCCCCCCCCCCTTCTTGTGTTTTCTCTACCTTCAAAACTATCCTAAAAAAGAAATAGGATGCACATGTTATCAGGACAAACATGTATGAGATGTAAAACTATCCTAAGTAAGCAATATGATGCACATGTTATCAGGACAAACATGTAAAAAATGATAGTACACCAACAAGCAAGGTAGTCATGCTATCAAGATAAGCATACATAAAAGTATCACACCAACAATCAAGGTGTTAATTCTTTATTTTTATGATTGCCATTAATTTTGGTGAAACTAACTCAGCAGCAACATGTTAAACAAGATTTTCCAACACGAAGTCTCGACATCTTTACTGTTGCATTTTTATAGATTGGATTTATTTATTTTAATTAATGATTATTGAATATTCTGAGATTATTAAGTAATCCTATGTAGCATCCAAGATTGAGGAATCAGATATTATGCTTAAGCTTAAAGTTATATTGTTTTTCTAAATGTTGAGACATTTTAGGAAACCTTTGATAGAAGACCTACTTTTATGCAAAAGATTTTGCAGATTTTTATCAGCTGCATTGCTGCGTTTTTGAAGCCTAAATCCAATTCAAACTAGTTTATAAATAGAAGACAACAAACCTAATTGGTGTGTGGAACATATTGTGCTATGAAGTAATCTCTTACGGTTTATGTGTTCATGTTATTATGTGAGCCTCTCTAATATCATCATGGTATAAGAGAAGGATTGTCTCTATTGAGTTGTAAGTTTTATCAATCATTCTTAAGATTTTAAGCATTCAATGATTATGTGTCTTTGAAGTGTGACTTCTGAAAAGTTTTAAATATTGTTGTTTCATCACTATTATGATTGAAAGGGAAGTGAAAATGGTCTCATACCTAGGTGAGTCTTAGGTAGAAGTTAAGCACATGTAGTGATTAGGTGCGTAGATGGTAAACTGGAGATGATTTTATGAAGGTCTACAAATTGATAATATTTAGTGGATTTCCTCCCTGGCTCAGTAGCCCCAGACATAAGTATTGTTGTACACCGAACTAGGTTAACAACTTCGCATGTTCTTTTACTTTTAGTTTTATTAACTGTGTTTATATTGTCATTGTGTTTTGATCAGATATTAGTGTCTCGGCATCTCTTAGGACATCTGATATCTGCATACTAGAATTTCAATTAGTATCAGAGCAGGCATCCTGCTCTTTATTTGGGTGAGATTTTGGGAAGATACTTTCTGGTACAATGAAAAAGGAAAACGGATTTGTGAATAGACCACCCATTATTGATGGAACCAATTATGACTATTGGAAAGCTCATATGGTGGCTTTTATTACATCCATGAACATCAAGGCTATGAAATCTGTTGTCAATGGATGTTATCCACCAAAGGCTAGAGATAAGGATGGGAAGATTACTGATGTGATAGAGGTTGAGGAAGACTGGAATGATGAAGATGATAAATTAGCTGAGGGAAACACCAAAGCATTGAACGCCCTATTTAATGGATGAACAATAACATCTTTAGATTGATAAGAAGTTGTACTGTTGCTAAAGAAGCTTGGGAGATTTTGAAGACTGCTCATGAAGGAACCTCTAAAGTGAATATGTTAAGACTTAAAATTCTTACCACGAAGTTTTAGAAATTAAGAATGAATGAGTATGAGAGCATTCATGACTTTCACATGAATATTATTGAGATAGCCAATGCTTCAAGTGCCCTGGGATAGAAGATGCTAGAAGCTAAGTTGGTGAGAAAAATTCTCAGATCTCTTCCAAAGAGGTTTGACATGAAGGTAACTGCCATTAAAGAAGCCCAAGATATAAACAACATGAAGGTTGATGAACTTATGGGATATTTACAGACCTACGAATTAGGGATTATGAAAAGTCTCAAAAGAAGAAAAGCATTTCCTCTGTCTCTAATATTGAAGACTTAGAAGATGATTGTGACCTAGATACAGATGAAGGGATATCTAATGTTATTGTGTTAATTGGAAGAAAATTCAACAAAGTGATGAAGAAGATGGATTGGAAGTCAAGATCAAATGTTAAGAACAAGTCACTCGACATCAACAAAATGCAGGATTTTGGGAGAAGTCTTGGAACTGAACAAAAGACTAACCAAGGAAAAGGAATCCAATATCATGGATGTGAAGGATTTGGACACATAAGATCCGAGTGTCCAACTTATCTAAAAAAGTAGAAGAAGGGTCTATATGTGTCATGGTCAGAAGATGACTCTGAAAGTGATCATGAAAAGGAATTTGACAAACAGGTTACTGCATTAACTAGAATTTGTGATTCTGATGAAGAATCATACTGTGAAGAACTCGCCTTTGAGGAAATTTCTGCTTTATACAAGGAGTTGTGTCTCATAAGTGAAGAAGTATGTCAATAGGTAGAAGAGAAAAAGCAAGTTATCACTCAACTATAGGCTAATAAGGTAGATTATCTGTCTATCATCTCTAATCTGAAGGATGAAATTGTATTGCTCAATTCAAAACTTGACAATATGACTAAGCCTTTAAGAATGCTTAACAGTAGATCTGATGTGCTGGATGAGATTCTTAAAACTGGAAATAATGCTAGAAATGTTAAAGGTCTTGGCTATGATAATCAAGTTCTGATGAACAAGGGTAAAGGGCCTGAAGTGAAGTTTTTTCGTCCAAAGAAAAACCAACAAAAGATATCAAATCAAATGTCCCAACATTAGAAAAGACATCAGAATAATTACTTGGGAAGAAAGACTCAATGATGGAGATACCATTATTGTGGAAGGTTTGGTCACATAAAACCCTACTGTTACAGATTGTATGGCTATCCCAAACCTATTACACAATCCAGAAGAGAACATAATATGGTTAAAGAAAAGAAAAAGTGGATTCTCAGGAATGACACTTCTGGCCTCATATCTCACACCTCTCTCAGAGCTTCTTCCAGAGAGGATTGGTATTTAGATAGTGGTTGTTCTATACACATGACTGGTGTCAAGAAATTCTTGGTGGATATAAAACCCCATTCCACTAGCTATGTGTAGTGGTGAAAAATTTGAGACCAAGCCATTGATTGACTCGACTCATTAAAGTGAAAGTCGCCATCGCGCTTTATTATTTCCAAGGGAATAGAAAAAAGAGAAATAAAACCCATAAATATGCAAAGTAAAAGCAACACTAAAAGTAAAGAAAAAATAATGCAAATAAAGAGATCTAAGATATGGGGGTTGGTTATATAAAGGGAAGGTACTAGCATCCTATGTATCTATAATACTCTAAGAACCTCTTGAAATATCTGTGTATTTTGGCTAAAATTGAGTGTTTTCTAAAATATTAGAGTAATAAAGATCAAGTATAAAACAAAGATGGGCAGAGGAAACAACAGAAATATAATTCGAGACAAAAACATGACAAGGTTGTCAAAAGAAGCAAATGAATCATCAAACATACAAGTCAAGATTAAAACATGACAAAATAGTCAACAAATGCAATACATTCCCTTGGATTTAATCACAAGAAAATATAATAAGATAAATACCAAAATATAAGCACTCTAAGATCTACGAGAAAGAAAAGCACAAGAAAATAAATCTCAATTAATAAAGAAATAATGACAAAAAATAAACCATGGAAAATTTAATTTAAAAGATAAATGAAATCAAATATAAAAGAAAAGAAAGGACAAGTTAAACAAAAAAACTAAAAATTACTAACTAAACTAAAAACAAAATATTAATATTCACAAAGGTTATTAAATCAAGTCTAAGCTAAGATAATTAATTCCTAAAATACACAAAGATATATTTTTGGTGTTTTTATATTTTTAATGTTTTTTTATTTGATTAAGAAAATGATTTTTTGTCTTTTTAATTAGTGAATTATGTACAAGTTTGTTAATCTAACTAATCTAAAATATATCCTAATAAAGCTAAAATGTCCTAATATTCTAAAAGGTTATTATCGTTTTATCCCCTACCATATAGGCCATTTCTGATTTATCCCTGTAAATTTTTTTCTTTTCAAAAACAACCTTGCGATTTCACAAAACTAATAATTTAGTCCCTACAGTCAAAATCTGCGGGTAAATCTGAAGGAAAATCCACAGGAAATCTGCGGATTTTGACTTTAGGGACTAAAATATTAGTATTTTGAAATGGCAAGATTACTTTTACAAAAAAAAATTACAGGATGTAAACCAAAAGTGGCCTATATGGTAGGAGAAAAAGTGGTAATAACCCTATCCTAAAATATCCTAATAAGATGCAAGATCAATTTTTGGGTTTAGTGAAGTTTATTGTTAAGAATAAAAAGTTAAAAAAAACTTACAACATGGATTTACATGGAGATTGATCATAAAAGTTGACCTATACTGACACTATAACAACAACAACAAAACATGAATGAACACATAAAAATATTACATTTTTACAAAATGAAAAAATATGTGAACTAAACTACTAGCTATATATGGTATGATCGAAAATAAAGGATGAATGATACTCACAAACTCCAAAGCTAGCAAAGATTGAGCTTGTTGTGTTGAAGGAAGTGAAGATGTTTTGATGGAGGTTGTTGTGGTGAAAATGGCGAATGTTTATGGATATTGTGTAAGTAAAAGAAAATGATAAAATTTGATTCCTCAAAAACAAAAACAAAAAATTTGACTTTAAAAATATGTAATGAATGTGCAAGGTTTTGAAAATGTATATGTGGTATTGTTAGTCCAAAATGAGAGAAAGAGAGATCTTATTTATAGTGTAAATGAGGAGGGAGTATTGATGTGGCAATCCATGTAACTTTATGAGAATAAATTTTGGCCATTGATAAGTCCAAGTTGTCATACCTCAAACTTGTCCGCCTCGATGTTACAGTCAAAATTATTTTCAAAACTAGATTTTAAAATTCTTTTGGTTCATTTACACTAACATTCTTTGATTTTTATAAATATTCATTTTTAAATTATTCTGCTTATTTAAAAATATATATAATAATTTATTTTTATTTTTTAAAATAACAAATACTTGCTTGTCTTGATATACTTCCAATTGGGTTTTTGTTTCAAATAAGCAACATAACACAATTGGTAAGAAATAAAACTTGCAAACATAAGTTCATGGGTTTGAGTCTCACTTGTGCACTTTGAACATTTTTTTGGCTATATGTTACTAATTTTATTTTCATTTATATTAAAAAAATATCACAAAAAACTATTTCTTATTATTTAAATATTATTTTCGTACTTTTAATTAATCTATTTTTTTTTTAAATTACTTATTTAATTTTATGCACTTTTTACCAAAATCGATTTAATCACAAGCAAATATAATAAGATAAATACCAAAATATAAGCACTCTAAGATCTACGAGAAGGAAAATCACAAGAAAATAAATCTCAATTTATAAAGAAATAATGACAAAAAATAAACCATGGAAAATTTAATTTAAAAGATAAATTAAATTAAATATAAAAGAAAAGAAAGGACAAGTTAAACGAATAAACTAAAAATTGCTAACTAAACTAAAAACAAAATATTAATATTCATAAAGGTTATTAAATTAAGTCTAAGCTAGATAATTAATTTCTAAAATACACAAAGATATATTTTTGGTGCTTTTATATTTTTAATATTTTTTATTTGATTAAGAAAATAATTTTTTGTCTTTTTAATTAGTGAATTATGTACAAGTTTGTTAATCTAACTAATCTAAAATATATCCTAATAAAGCTAAAATATCCTAATACCCTAAAAGGTTATTACTATTTTACCCCCTACTATATAGGCCATTTCTGGTTTACCCCTGTAAATTGTTTTTTCAAAAACAACCTTGCCCTTTCAAAAAACTAACAATTTAATCCCTACAGTCAAAATCCGCGGGTAAATATGAAGAAAAATCCACAGGAAACCTGCGGATTTTAACTTTAGGAACTAAAATGTTAGTATTTTGAAATGGCAAGATTACTTTTACAAAAAAAAAAAAAAATTACAGGACGTAAACTAAAAGTGGCCTATATGGCAGGAGAAAAAGTGGTAATAACCCTATCCTAGAATATCCTAATAAGATGCAAGGTCAATTTTTGGGTTTAGTGAAAATTATTGTTAGGAATAAAAAGGTAAAAAATTTACAATATGGATTTTCAAAGAGATTGATCATAAAAGTTGACCTATACTAACACTATAACAACAATAAAACATGAACGAACACATAAAAATATTACATTTTTACAAAATAACTTCACAAAATAAAAAAATATATGAACTAAACTACTAGCTATATATGGTATGAGCGAAAATAAAGGATGAATGATACTCACAAACTCCAAAGCTAGAAACGATTGAGCTTGTTGTGTTGATGGAAGTGAAGATGTTTTGATGGAGGTTGTTGTGGTGAAAATGGTGAATTTTTATGGATATTGTGTAAGTAAAATAAAATGATAAAATTTGATTCCTCAAAAACAAAAACAAAAAACTTGACTTAAAAAATATGTAATGAATGTGCAAGGTTTTGAGAATGTATGTGTGGTATTGTTAGTCCAAAATGAGAGAAAGAGAAGTCTTATTTATAGTGTGAATGAGGGGGGGGTGTTGATGTGGCAATCCATGTGACTTTATGAGAATGATTTTTTGCCATTGATAAGTCCAAGTTGTCATACCTCAAACTTGTTCGTCTCGATGTTACAGTCAAAATTATTTTCAAAACTAGGTTTTAAAATTCTTTTGGTTCATTTACACTAACATTCTTTGGTTTTTATAAATATTCATTTTTAAATTATTTTGCTTATTTTAAAATATACATAATAATTTATTTTTATTTTTTAAAATAACAAATATCTGCTTGTCTTCATATACTTTCAATTGGGTTTTTGTTCTAGATAAGCAACATAGCACAATTGGTAAAGAATAAAGCTTGCAAAAATAAGTTCATGGGTTCAAGTCTCACTTGTGCACTTTTAATATTTTTATGGCTATATATTACTAATTTTATTTTCATTTATATTAAAAAAATCACAAAAAACTATTTTTTATTATTTAAATATTATTTTTGTACTTTTAATTAATCTATTTTTAAAAAAAATTACTTATTTAATTTTATGCATTTTTTACCAAAATTGAGTGTAAAATTATAAGAAGTTGTGACAATCTTTGGTTGGATACTTGTTTTACTTTGAAAACTAACAAACAAATATTTTATCGATAAACAACAAGGGATCCGCCCCTCCCTCATTTTGGAAACTATGTTTTTCCATTATTTATAATTACCATTACTACTATTTATTATTATTATTATTATTATTATTATTATTATTATTATTATTATTATTATTATTATTATTATTATTATTATTATTATTATTATTATTATTAATATTATTATTATTAAAAGATAGTAGGAATTGACAATTAATTATTAGGTTTAACATTAATTTTTAGTTGTAAAACTTCATTGTAGCCACGTAAGTTTTTTTTAAGATTTAGGTTTAATTTTTTTAATATTTTATATTCTTTTGTTTTTATTCTTTTTTATTTTTTCATATAAATCTAACACGACCTTTTTAAATTAAAACAAACATAATCTCAAATTTAAATCAAATTAATTTAAAATAGCTAACCCATCAAATACTGACTTTTTTCTACTAACTTAATTTTAAATTCTATTTATTTTTTCAAAAAAGAATTGTGAATCAATTTCTATTAACTGCGAATTGCGTCTACGATTTTGCTATTTTCAACCCAGACTTGGCTCAAGTATTAATTTCTAACATTTTTACAATCTATAAAAAAAACTAACCAAACATTACGAACTACGAAATGAGACTCTGATTTTTCATAAGAAGATACATAGGCACGCGGCTTAAAAATCTAGGTGAGTCCCCTAATTAAAAGACTAAAACACTTTTCCCCTAATTAAAACAATAAAACCTTTTTCCCCTAATTAAAACATTAAAACTTTTTTCACAAATAATCTCTGAAACCATATCTTACCCTTAAACCTAAATTTGGGACATCCTTGAGAACAAGGTAGATGAAGGGTGCCTAACACCTTCCTTTCGTCTAAAACGAAGCACGAGCTTAGAATCGCTGTACACTTAGGGTTATTCTATTATTCACCCATCGTTAGGACAAAAAATAGTGGTGGTGACTCATTATTTTTTGCCGATTACGACAGCTGGCGACTCTACTGGAGAAACTCAACCCTAGGGTTTAGAAGCCTCTCCTTTTTGGGTTTAGGGTTTTGTTATGGTTTTTGGTGTTGTTTATATATTTATTTTATTTATTTATTTTGTCTATTTATTTATGGTACATTTTTTATCATTTATTCATTTGTGGTGGGATTTTAAATTCGAAAATTCAAAATCTTAGAAAGAAGATTCTGAAGAATGTAAAAACACAAGAATGGGGGTTGAATTGGAATCTTAAAATTCAATGGAAAGAACGCGTTGATTTTTATCCTGGTTCATTTGAACTCAAACTACTCTAGTCCACCCGTCAAGGTGATTTCGCCTCTCTCCAACGAGATCTTAATCCACTAATCAATCTTGATTATAAATCTACTTTGACAACTGCCAAAGTCTTCTTGAGTATAACCGCAACCCAGTTTTCTCAAGGAAATACACTAAATAAAATAAGAATAAAACATTGTACAATATTTCTTTCTTACAAAAAAGTATCACAGTATTGTGATATTTTTCACAGTTGAAGGTATTGTATGTAAGAGGATTAGAAAAGATTGCAGCGTTGTTGAGTGTTGTGTAAAATCATAAACTATTTATCCTCAAGTCTTGTTTAAATAGGCGCAACATGGATAATCATTTGGAAACTTGATTAATGACAATTAAGGTGCTTTCCAAAAATAAAGATCCTGGTTCCCTTCCAATCGTTACTCTTGAAATGGAAATATTTGATTTGCAACACTTCTGAACATTGAGGTATATGTTGCTGCTTGCTTCAGAACTTTTGAAGGTCAGAGCCATAAGATCATGTTTGCAGCGTTAGACTTACTTTCCAAGAGTTGTGTAATCAGAGTTAAAATATCTTTCTTTTAGTGCAACTTCTGATCTTCTTTCATCAGAGCTTTTTGGGAATTGTCTACATTTACTGCAGGAACAACCTTGTAGCTTATCTTTTGATCTTGTTCCATCAGAACTTCTCTACAAAATAGAGTATAATTTTAGAGTGCATAATTTTTCTTTGTGTTTGTTATCATCAAAACTCTTACGAGGGTTGTAGAATCAAACTATGTTCTAATATATTCGTCTATTGGCCAAGGAGATATATCATCCCTATGAGTTTTTGTGACGACTTTGCCTAGAGTCAGTGGAATTCCAAAAAAGGAATATGTCTCAAGAACTAGACTTTTGGAGGGTAGGACTTTGGAATGAAACCTATCATTCTGTATAACCCTAAACCAAAATCTCATGGCGAGACCTTGTACGATTTTAGAGACGAACGTTTTGGTCTACAATGAGGCTCCGCTTAAGGAAGTCCCTTGTGCTTTTCCTTCTAGTGTTATCCATTATATCCTTAAGGAAGGTGCCTTATGGGAAGGGTAGAATATACATAGGGTGAAACTAGGAACCTACATACTAAGGGTATCTTGTCACCATACCTAAACCCGCAAGGGTTACCTTCTATCTGTTACATGTAAGGTTTTTCTTCTGTATATCATAATCTCTAGCCAATAGGGTGTGTCTCTGTAAGTTATAATCCCTAGCTTGTAGGGGTTTTATCTTAACTGTCACCCGAAGGGATTCTGTTTGTGTCATAGTCCATAGCTTTTAGGGGTTTTCTATCCCTAAACTCGTATAGGGTGTGCTTAGGTCTATCTTTATCATACACACGCATCTCATTGCGTCTCCATGAAATTTTTAGCATACCCTCAAAAGCCAAAAAATATTTTTTTCATACCCATGCAATTTTGTACATTCATACATTCGCATTTCATGCATTTTCACCTTCTCCCTTGGTCGCTATCAATCCAGCTAGCAAGATTGTCTAATACTCAAATAATAAATCCCAAGCATGCTTCAAGAAAGTTGTGACGGAACTCAAGAAATTCCGAAGTTATTGAAGGAGAAAGTCAACCAGTGAGCTTGGTCCTATAAATCTTGTTAAGGAGAGAAGGTAACCCTTCTTTATACAAGTCAAAGGAATACATAATGCCTCAAAGGAAATTATCATTGGTGATTCAGAAACAACAGTATCAACAATTTCCCTCTCAATAAAATTGGTATGCCCTACAGAAGAAAAGACAAGGGTCACCCTCACTACTTTGGCAAGTCCTAGACATCAAGGAGATATCCTAGAGCCAAGTGGATAGACAAAGAAGCTCTTTAATAGTATCATTAGATTTTATCAATTTCAAATTGTAGTTTCCAAGGTTCTAAGTTGCATTTGGTTTAAATTCTTATCTCTTGACTAGTGATTCAAATAAAATGAGCATGCATGTTTTTGAAATCAATCCATTCATTTCACTTTTCCATCATTTTCCATAAATATCAACTACTCACTCCCATCTTCCATTTTTGAACTTTAACAAACTTTGAGGGAGAATGATGTAAACTAAATAATTGAATTTGGTTGACATATGCTTTCAATGTAAGACTGAGTTGATGATGTAAGGCATTATTTCAATTCCTAAACAGTGGAGAAATAAGGAGTTAATCCGTAGTCAACCCCGTTGAGCCAGAAGTTGGAGTTTTGTTCTATTTTCTAAAAAACCATTACTCTTAACCAGGGGAAGGGTAGTCTTTCAATTAATTCAATGATGCATTCTAATTTCAGGAGAATCAGACAGTCTAAGCAAGAGGTTCAAGCACATCCTTTTCCTCGCATTCATCATCCAAGATTCAGGAATCAACAAAGATAAATTCCACAATTTCTTATTCCTCGGTGTATTATCTAAGATTAGGGAATCAACAAAGATAAAGTCTACAACATCTTTCTCCTCAGTACATCATTCAAGATCGAGGAAACAATGAAGACAAGCTTACAAAGTTAATATGGCAGTCACAAATGTTCAAAAAAAAGAAATTTAAAAGGAGAAAGCCCACTAAGTCAAGTAAAATTTTTTAAGAAAATTAACTTATGCAAAAGTTAGGACATCCCGATGAGCCGAAAAATTCAAAAGAATCGGTCCAAGAAAAAATAAGGGATTGAAAACAAATAAATTGGAGAACAATATTGTGACTGCCACCTAAAGAATCATCAAGGTTTGTCATCAATGCTTGGATCTTATCAGTGCTTTTCATAGATGCTTGGATCTTTACCAGTGCTTATCATCATCACCACGACTATGAAAATTCTTGCAGACTGAATGCATTTGTTGGATTAATTGAACTTAGGATTGGGGAACATCATGGAGAATTGGGGGGGGGGGGGGGGGGGGGCTAAATAAATTTTGAGCCTTATATCCTTTGTTTCTTAAACCACGAACCAAGGCAACTTTACAACCTTCAAAAGTCTTAAATGAAGCAAGGTTAACTATGAAATCATACTCAGAAAAAATTATGTTAAACTGAATCATATGTTTATTAAAATTATTGTTGACCACTTCGCTTCTTCGAATCTCCATCTCTAATCATCCATTAATATTTCATAACAAACTTAGATTTCAAAACTTGCATGTACATCAAACCGGTTTACTTTTCAAAATGTACAATTTTATCTATGAATTGACACTTATCATCAAATGAGATCTCAAATTGGTTTAATCAAAAGCTTTCCTTTCCAGAAATCTCCTAACTAGGGGCAAAGCATCCAAAAAAGAACCCTATAATCATAAGCAAGACTATTGATTGTAGGGGCATATTACATGAAGATCCTATTGACTAGGGGTGATCATTATGATATCCAATCAACTTGGATCACATTTTAAATCCCCGATCAGGGGTATACCTTTCGAAGGAGCATTCCTTAATCGTGTCATATCACAAAAAGGTACGACACAGTTTCATATTTTCAACAAACTTCTCAAGTCCCTAATAATCAAGGGGAAACCATCCAAGACTCAAATGTTGGGGAAGTGTATATCAAGTTCATCTTACGGAATATAGGGTTCAAGTTCCCCCTTCAAGCGAATTTAGATACAAACTCCACAAGATTCGAATACTTGGGGTAATTCATATCAAACCTATATCATGGATATCCAAGAGCACCTCTTCCAAATTCTAGAGATTGAGGGGCATACCTTTCAAGGAACTCAAATATAGGGGGAAACCACCGTGATGCTTGATCAAGAGAAGTTTATCAGAGACGTTTGTCTTTAAGAGTCCTTTAATCAGGGGCATAATTCAAGATGGTAGGGTCATTCATGATCAAACTACTTCTGAAATCATGTCAAGAATAATCTCTCCAAGATCGTACCAATAAATTGGGGCAAGAAAGACCACCAAGGGGAAAACTATCCTCCTATATCAATAATCTTCAAGTTCGAAACGAGTATCAGGAAATCATGCAAGCACAAGACTCTACCACCATGTGATAAGAAGCCTTGTTACATAGGAAACCTCTCTACGTCTTAACCATTTGCGATCCCTCACAAGGGCATCCATCAAAAGCATATGAGTCTGCATAAATTATTTATTAGGGCTCTTTGATCCAGAATTAAGATATACTTATCATCTCATCCATCTGATGAATTCCGACAGCACGGATCGAGCATATCTCAAAAAGCCCAATTACTCATTGGCATTTCAAAATCTAATATCTATTGATACATATCCAAGTCACTCATTACATGCATCAATTAATCATTATATTTCATGCATCAATCAAAATGTACACGCATAGCATAAAACCATGTTTCATGTGAAGACAATCATCATTGTCAATCAGGTTATCTATTCTACACAGAATCTTGGCAGTAGATCCTCCTGCTTAATCTCGGAAGATGATTTTCTAGAAGACCTCGGAAGAAGGTAGCTTCTTAACAGAACCTCGGAAACAGATTCCCCTGGTTAATCTCGAAAGATGATTTTCCACAACACCTCGCCAGAAGGTAGGTCCTTAATTGAATCTCGGTAGTAGATTCCTTGGAAATCTCGACAGTAGATTTCTTATATAAGAGCCTCACGTCATGCATAACATGCACATAACCATATCAAAGTATCAAGATCATTCATAACATTTGGCACATCTGACATACAAAAACATCAAAAAGGCATTTAATAAAACATCAGAGAGTATTTTGGTTACAAAAATGTCGAAAGAGGTCCACGACTACGCTTACGCCTATGATAAAATCTTCAAATCTTACTGAAACTATTCACCTTGTTATGTCAGATCAACTTGGAGATACCACGGCAAAGCAACATGCAATGTTGGGGAGTCGGTGATAAAAGATAAAATATCCAATGGTTTAAAAGGAGAAAAAGATCAAAAGTATTTACTATACATTTGGTGCATGAACATACGAAACATTTGGTGCATATACATATACATTTGGGTTTCATATCAATTTAGAGCATCGTGCATATACATCGTGCATGGAATTTTCAAATCTACTTTGGGTAAGAATACTATGAATTTTCTTGAGGCCTATTGTTGAATTATCTTATCTACGAAAAACAAACAAATACCTTGGTTGAGAACATACACAATCGGTAAACTTTGATTTTATCTTAGGTTTAATTATCTAAGATTTGATTATCAAAACACTTTTAAAATTTCAAACTCACATCAATTATCCCCTAGGTTGTGATAAATATGCAAAATCTGCTACATAACTTATTGCGTTAGTCTGGAAGCAGCGATAAGTTATCTAACTCGTATTATATACCCCCTAGGTTGTGGTAGGTATGCGAAAATCTATAGTCCATTGTGCCAGTCTCTAAGCAATAATGAATTATCAGGTTTGTGTTATTTATCCTCTAGGTCATGATAAATACACAAGCCTATACTCGTGTTATCTACCCCCTAGGTTGTGGTAGGTATGCAAAAATTAGCGCTATAGTTCATTGTGTCACTCTCTAAGAGATAATGAATTATCAGGTTTGTGTTATTTATCCTCTAGGTCGTAATAAATATATCAGCCTATACTCGTGTTATCTACCCCCTAGGTTGTGGTATATATGCAAAAATCTATAGTTCATTGGGTCAGTCTCTAAGCGATAATGAATTATCAGGTTTGTATTATTTATCCTCTAAGTCGTGATAAATATACAAGCCTATACTCGTGTTATCTACCCCCTAGGTTGTGGTAGATATGCGAAAATCTATAGTTAAATGTGTTAGTCTCTAAGCGATAATGAATTATCATTTTTGTGTTATTTATCCTCTATGTCATGATAAATACACAAACCTATACTCGTGTTATCTACCCCCTAGGTTGTGGTAGGTATGCGAAAATCTATAGTTCATTGTGTCAGTCTCTAAGCGATAGTGAATTATCAGGTTTGTATTATTTATCCTCTAGGTCGTGATAAATACACAAGCCTATACTTGTGTTATCTACCCCCTAGGTTGTGGTAGGTATGTGAAAATCTATAGTTCATTGTGTCAGTCTCTAAGCGATAATGAATTATCAGGTTTGTGTTATTTATCCTCTAGGTCGTGATAAATACACAAGTCTATACTCATGTTATCAACCTCTAGGTTGTGGTAGATATGCAAAAATCTAAAGTTCATTGTGTCAGTCTCTAAGCAATAATAAATTATCAGGTTTGTGTTATTTATCCTCTAGGTCATGATAATTACACAAGACTATACTCGTGTTATCTATCCCCTAGGTTGTGGTAGGTATGCGAAAATATATAGTTCATTGTGACAGTCTCTAAGCGATAATGAATTATCAGGTTTGTGTTATTTATCCTCTAGGTCGTAATAAATACACAAGCATATACTCGTGTTATCTACC
Organism: Vicia faba; assembly: GCA_948472305.1. Classification (NCBI taxonomy): domain Eukaryota; kingdom Viridiplantae; phylum Streptophyta; class Magnoliopsida; order Fabales; family Fabaceae; genus Vicia; species Vicia faba. Next base: position 334,354,980 of record OX451735.1, read on the forward strand.
CCCTAGGTTGTGGTAGGTATGCGAAAATCTGTGATATAGTTCATTGTGTCAGTCTTTAAGTGGCAATGAATTATCAAGTCCGTGTTATTTATCCTCTACGTCGTGATAAATACACAAACCTATATTTGTATTATCCATCCCCTAGGTTGTGATAGGTATGCGAATCTACGATATACTTTATTATGTTAGTCTCTAAGCGTCAGTGAATTATCTGTTGTGTTATTTGCCCCTAGGTTGTGGTGAATATGCAATAAATGCGATGTAATCCATTGTGTTACTCTCGAAACGTCAGCATATTATCAACTTTGTGTCATTTATCCCCTAGGTCGTGATAAGTGCATGTAATACGGTGAGAGAACTGACTTTTGGTTTTGCATTTTATCGTAATTGTTGCAGATAGCAAGAGTCGCCACCGACTTTTCTTTTATCCAAAGGAAAGGGTGAAAAGAACAGGAAAGACCTTTGAGAATTTTCTGAGTAAGGGGTAGGTTATGAAAAAGGAAGGTGCTAACACCCTTTTCATCTGTAGTTATCTACGGGCTCTTAATCGCTAGCTCACTTTTGAGAATTCTTTGTGAATGTGTAAGTTTTTAAAATATTTTCAAAAATGCCTAAGTGTGGAAATCTTTGTAATGATTCCTGTATCGTTGAGAATGCATACAAAGTGTTTGTTTTGAAAATATTTCAGAAGAGAAGTGTATTGTGTGAAAAATGTTTTGAAATGTTCGTGAGCCAACGATTAAGAACTATCTACCTACTCAAAAGTCTTTGTTCTTTTCCTCCTTCTTTAGATAGTGCTACCCTACCATATGTTAGTAGGAAGCTTTATCGTTGGATGTTTAAGGGATATGTGCGGGTCATCATACAGTCATAAAGGTAACTCGTAGGGCGCTTTAGCAATTTGTCGTAAGGGACTAAGATCGTTTACCGAAGGTAGGATCGAAGGGTCATCGAGGGACTACGACCTTTTAACCGAGGGTCTTTGCTAAAGCGTCCCACGTTCGAGGGACATGACTGTTTTGTCCGAAGGCAACAAGTTGGGTCACCTTAGAGGTGCGTGTGTGAATTGTGTTTGATTCAGTTATTTTATCTTGTATTTAAGGTTTTCTAGTGTTTGATTTTAAATCTTGTCACACATGCCTAGTTACTATACAGTTATATATATATAGGAAAAATAAAGTGCGGGAGAATAAACTTAAGCTATTACATCCCATGAGCAGTTACATAATAGGAAGAAAAACGCGAGAAAATAAACTAAGTTATTACAAAATCAACCGTGCAGCCTATACATTTGTTTTCTAGAATTTAAATAACAAAGAGAAAAGAAATTTGAAGAAGGTATTTAAAACATAAAGAAAATTTATGTGTTAGGAAAATATTTTTTGATGTTTTATTATTTGGAAAATAATTAAAGTGATAATAAAATAATTAAAATCTAATTATTTCTACTCTATTTTTTTTCTTTTTAAAGAAAATTAAGTTAATAATAATTATAAAAAAAACCTAATGTCTAATTATTTTTAAATAGAAATTAATTAATAAAAAAAACCTAAGTCTAAATATTTTTAAATAAAAATTAGTTTTTTTTTATTTTTTTATTGTCTAATTAAAAAGGAAATTAAATTAATTAAGCAAAAGCAAAAAATAATAAGAACAAGAAAATTGAAATTTTAATGGGACCCTCCCCCTTAATTCAAGGACTACGAATCTGATGGTGGGGTTCTTTTCTCTTGAATGTACCTGTAAAGAGAGATCTGAAATAAATGTATTTCTATACCTTAAAAATGGCATATAGAGATTTATGCATCACAACTTGCATGTGATACGTCAAACTCGTCCTAAATCATATCCTAAATACATTTGAGCTCATCAAAAACATTAGTAATGCATAGAATTTAAGATTGAATTCAAAGAAAAAAAATGAAAACCGATGGAGTTTGAAGCACGAGTTCCAGGCACCAAATCTTCTAGTTCTTGGGCTGGATGTGTTCCTGAGGACTTCAGGAAGAGGTTTGGACACTTCGCTTGGCTTGAGAGTGGTTGGATCGTGTGATATGAATTTGCACTTTTCTTGAGAATTTTGAGAGATTTTTTGAAGTGGTTCTTGAGGCAATAGCTTGTGTGTTTTGCACTTGAGTATTGCATGTATTTATAGAGGAATGAAATGGAACAAGAACAAGAATCTTGTACCATCATGTCACAATTCATTGTAAAAAAACACATTGAAATCCTTCCAAAATTGTTAAAAAACATTCCAAATTTGAAGATTCTTATTCCCAACATTTTTTCACGGTTTTGGCATGATTGTTATGTGTTCTTGGGCCTCTATGTGATTGAAATCAAAAGCCCGTGTGCTTTGGCCTAATGATTTTATATTTTATTTAATTTACTTGCATTTAAATGAATAAAAATTCAAATAAAAGAAATAAAAATCATAAAAAATATATGAATGGATTTAGAGGTCTTCTAACACATTGTGAACATGTTTGAACATCAAAAGTTAGGCCCACTAGTTTAAAATTACATGTTTGCTCACTTTGCATTTCATACATTTTCTCAAAATTTCCCAACTTGCACTGACCATAACTCTCTCAATTTTCATCTTTTGAAAATGATCTTTGACTTTTTGGAAATCTCAATATGTCCTCTGCAATTTCTCTTTTTATCATATTTGCATTTGGAGACTTTAGCTTGATTTAAGTTCCCTTGACAAAAAGTGTCTTTTTGTTGACTTTTAAAATGACCTATAATATATGGGCTCATATCTTTCAAATGAAGCATTTTTTGGACTTGAGCATAAGTACAAAGATGTAGAGAATTGTATTTTCTTAAAAATGGGGTTTGTTTTTGGAAAATTTGAGGAAGCATGTGAAAGTTAAGCTTGGTCAAAGTTTAGTTGACTTCTTCTAAGGAAACCCTAATTTGGAAACTTTTGACTTTTGATGATTTGAGGGATTCTCTTGAGGAATCATGATCAACCCTTGATCAAATGATAAATATCAATTCAAAATGTTGATGTTGACCAAAAATATTGAAATTTGACTGTATGTTGACCATAGTTGATTTTTTACCCAATACAATTGATTTTGAATCATCTGAGCAAACTTGAGATGCAAGGCTTGAAACATGACATGAACATTGTTGAAGACCTATGGCGAATCATGTAAACCACTTGCGACCTTTGAAAACCAATCTTTCTTGAGAAACTTAAAACCCTGGTTGTAGACCTATTTCTTAGGAGGAGCATTTGACTGGTCAACCCTTGAGTAGTCTTGAGTACTTAAGAGCCTTAGAAGAATGTTTTGAAGAAAATGGGAGGGAAAATTTTGGGATGCAATAACTACCCCTGTTCAATCTTCTTAAAACTGAAGAGTTATATTGGCATATCCGTCATTCGTGACTCGAATGTGGAAGATTATTGAACACTTAAGTGCCCAAAAACTTGCACTTGTCGGTGCACGAAGTAACACTGTTGGTTGATTATACCGGGAATAGGATTAAATATGCCATTTGGAGAGGTGACACAGAGTCATCAGATATGGGCTTATAGATGCCATCCAAAATAACCATTAATAGGAATTAGACTAGGTCTACGCCTGACTTTGTCTTGGAAGATGTATTTTGAGTGAGTCTACGCTCGACTTCGTTCAAAAGGATAATAAGAATAAGTCTACGCTCGATTTAATCATAAACAGAAGATGTCTATGCCTGAATTTTATGAAGGAGTGTCAGAATAAATCTACAATCGATTTAATCTGATCCAGGAGATGTCTATGCCCGACTTCAACTGGAAGAAGTATCAAAATAAATCTACGCTCGATTTAATCTGAGCCAGAAGATGTCTACGCCCGACTTCAACTGGAAGAAGTATCAGAATAAATCTACGCTCGATTTAATCTGAGCCAGAAGATGTTTACGCCCGACTTCAACTGGAAGAAGATGTTGGAAGGAGTCTACGACCGACTTTTCCAAAAAAAGTATTAGAAGGAATCTACGCTCGATTTTGTCGGAATTATGTACTAGAAGATGTCTACACCCGAATTCAACTAGAAAAGGTGTTGGAAATAGTCTTCGAAGGAAATGTTTTTCAGAATTCAGTCTCTGAAGGAAATTCTTGTCAGATTAAATCTCTGAGGGAAATGCTTTTAGCATAAATTTTTGAGGTAAGTGCTTTTCAGAATTCAGTCTCTGAGGAAGATGCTTGTCGGAATTTAGTCTCCGAGGAAATGCTTTTCGGAATTCAGTCTCCGAGGAAATGCTTGTCAGAATTTAGTCTGAAGAAAAGCTTATCACAATTCAGTCTCCGAGGAAATGCTTATCGAAATTCAGTCTTCGAGGAAATGCCTATCGGAATCAGTCTCCGAGAAAATGCTTGTCAGAATTCAATCTCCGAGGAAATGCTTGTCGGAATTCAGTCTCCAAGGAAATTCTTGTCAGAATTCAGTCTCCAAAGAAATGCTTGTCGGAATTCAGTCTCTGAGGAAATGCTTGTCGGAATTTAGTCTCCAAGGAAATGCTTGTAGGAATTCAGTCTCCGAGGAAATGCTTGTCAAAATTCAGTCTCTAAGGAAATGCTTGTAGGAATTCAGTCTCCGGGGAAATGCTTGTCGGAATTCAGTCTTCGAGGAAATGGTTGTTGGAATTCATTCTCCGAGGAAATGCTTGTCGGAATTCAGTCTCCAAAGAAATGCTTATCAGAATTCAGTCTCTGAGGAAATGCTTGATGGAGTTCAGTCTCCGAGGAAATGCTTGTCGGAATTCAGTCTTCGAGGAAATACTTGTCAGAATTCAGTCTTCGAGGAAATGCTTATCGGAATTCAGTCTTTGAATAAATGCTTGTTGGAATTCAGTCTCCGAGGAAATGCTTGTCGGAATTCAGTCTCCGAGGAAATGCTTGTCTAAATTTAGTCTCCGAGGAAATGCTTGTCGGAATTCAGTCTCCGAGGAAATGCTTGTCGGAATTCAGTCTCCGAGGAAATGCTTGTTGGAATTCAGTCTTCGAGGAAATGCTTTTTTAGGAGATATTTTTCAGAGTAAATCTTTGAAATAAGTCATTTGGTCATGCAGATGGTTGCCCCATCTTGTTTCGGGAATTGATCTACAATTCTCTTTCATTGGTAAACATGACCTGTTTCGGGAATTCATACCACCTGGTCTTTGATAGTCTCCCTGACTTATTTCGGGAATTAATCTTTGACCTGTTTGAAAATTACTGATGATATTCATCTTGTTTGTAGACTTTACCTGAAAAGACAAAGTTAGTCTTTATGCAATGTCATGACGTATGTAATGCATTGCATAATGGTGTTCTCAAAAATAAATGAGAATGTGTTATATGCGTTTCGTATGCATATGCTATGATATTTCGTAAATGATGTATGAGATGTAAGATGTCGTTGACGATGACATTAGCTTCGTGTAAAATATTTTGCTAGGGAAAATAAACCCATGACTATCGCTGGGGATGAAGAGTATGAATCTTCAATCTTGTTTAGAATGTCTTTGCTGGAGATTCCCGTTTTCTATTTTGGAGGATACTCCGCTAGGGGATTCCTGCTTAATGTTTTGGAGGATACTCCACTGGGAATGTTTGACTTCTGCTTGGGAATATAAGAGTTCAGGAACATTGGTCATTCCTCGCTCTACTAGGGAATTTAATTCTTATATACCCAGACTGGGGATAAAAGAGATTGATAACCTTTCGAGGTGTTGTTCGGCTGGGTTTCCAATATGGATGCCGACTCATCTGGAGAGAATAAGGTTGAACGACACCTGGTCCGGTTTCCGATTCAGTAGCAACTCTCTGGGGATAGCAACCCAGACCGTCCTTTGCTGGAGAGAGGAGTTTGGCCAGTGATTTGCATAAGCTAAAGGAATAGACTCGGGATGGGGAGGCTGAATTACGTTGGGGAAATAAACCCTTTTGGGGAAATAAACCTTAAACCTGCTGGAGAAACACTTTGATAAGGAAGTGAGTGTTGTTGGAGGAAAGAACCCTGTAGGAGGTTTTACAGTTTTGGAGGAATAAGCTCAGTTGTGGAAGACAATTTCCATAAATTATATTGATGTCGTAATATCCTATGGAGATTGGGACTCTGTAGGTTGGCGATATTGTCGGGGAAAGGATCATATGCTTTTATCTGCTAGGGTGATTTGTTGGTGAGTATGATCATGTTAACAAATGGAAGATGCCAAAATTTCTATCTTAAAGGTATATTAGACTTGCGAGGAATGTATCTCTGTTAAAGATGAGCTTCTATAGAGATAATTTCGCAGAAACTACTCTGTGGGGATTTATGGATGGCTTGAACATTATCTCCACTTCTAGATCCTTTGGTAAATGTTGATCAGAGTGATAAGCCTTCCACTGATAGGCAAGTGATGAGATGATATGACATAGTCGTACGCTTTAATCCCTAACTTTTTCCTGGACCATCTTTTCAGATTTCCAGTCCATCGGGATACCCTTTTTTTCCCAAGCCGCCTTTTCGGGTTTTTGACTTGCCGGGTTTACAATTTTATTTATATATCCTAATTTTTTCCCGAACTCTTTGGTTCTCCAGGATGCCCTTATTTTTGCCTAGGCCAGTCAACCTAGCGGGTCTTTTTTTCATGCGTAGTATTTTCCGACTATGTTTGCGTTCACAGGGTATGAAGAATTGTCACTATCCATAGTAATAAGTATTGTAGAACTTCCAGAAAATGTTTGCTTGATCGTACGTGACGCTTTGCTGGAACTGATGTTCAATTTCCCAAGTGATTCAGATGGAGGTATGCCCCTGGCTATTCGGAACTTTTGAGAGATTCCTTGAACCTTGACTCGATTGCCCCCAGATCAGTTAGACACCCTTTCATGCCCCTTGATTATGAAAGGACCGTTACTGGAAATGTCTTTCCATTTGAAGTGATTCTATTCATCGAGAGGATTTCCATTCATTGAATATTCTTCGTGTGAATTTCTCTGATGTCGAACAATTAGTTATATACAAACAGTGGTATTAAAAATGCAAAGCTTATGTCTGACTTGAAGTTTTGAAAATTCATTTTTAGTAAACAACAGAATTTTGTAAGAATATGAATTCAACTCAAGATTTATAGTAAGCCTTACAGGAGTCAGGATACCTTTTGTAACATTATGCTTTTGAACTAACCCATGCTTCAGCTAGGACTTTTAAGGGTTGTAGCATGGCCTGGTTCACGGTTTAAGAAACAAAGGATAAAGGCTCGAAATTTATTTGTACCCACCAGTTCTCCGTGATGTTCTTCAGTCATATACTCAGTTAATTGTGCTTTTAGATTCAATTTGAGTCTGGAATCTTTGCCCTAATATTCTGATGATGGTTCGGATACTGAAAGTTTATTTGAGAAGGCAGTCATCATTTTTTTGTAATATTTTTTTTTGTTGAGGATTCGTAGCGACCTCTTTTTTTTAACTTTATTATCCCTATTTTTTGCCTGAACTGTTTTGAGATCATAGTCAGCGGGATGCCCCAGTTTGTCCTAAGTCTCCTTCATAGATTTTAACTTAGCGAGCTTTTCTTTTGAGAGATGATGACTGCCTGATTTATTGATTACGAGGAACCTTCATTTTCTTTTGATTTAGAAGAGAATCTTAGACACTATTTGTCGTGTATGAAGGTAGAGCTTGCAACTGAATGCGCGTTTGAATTAACTGAGTAACTACCCTGCCTCGGGTTATGATTAAAGGTTTCAATTTGTGTAAAAAAGAAAACTCCTACTTCTTAGGCTCAACGAGGTTGACTAAGGATTATATTCCTTATAACTCCACTGTTTAGGATTTGAAAGAAGCTTGTACATCGTCAGCAGGGTCTGTTCAAACGCATATTGTAGAGATTATGGTATTTTTTTTGTCATCCTCCCTCTAAAGGCTTATAACTTTTAATCAAGAGTTGAATATCATAAAAAGAAGTAAGAAAGCAGTTTAAATATAATGAAAATGAATGGATTACTTCAAGCCAAACATAAACAATGCATTAATGAAACAACAAAGTTTGATATAAAATAAATGTTCGAACAATCAAAAGAAATTACAATTTGAAAATTCAAATAAAATAAACGCTCTCAATCTTGTCCATGATTTGGCATGGGAGCAGTGATCACATTGGGGGTCTCAGAAGGGTCGAACTCAATCTCCTTAGCATCAATCAAATCTTGGATTTTAATTTTCAAAGCCCAGCAACTATTTGTGTCATGTCTGGGACTATTGGAATGATAGGCGCATCTCACATTAGGATTGTATCGAGGAGAGGAAGTGTTAGGATTCTGAGGAGGAGACTTCAATGTTATTAGCTTTGTCTTCAATAGGTATTACAGTGCCTGGGACAATGGCATGTTGATCTTAGTAAATTGTCTCCTAGGTGCATCTGGCCTATGCTGATTGCCTTGTTGTTGATCTTGCGTTGGTGCGGGATTAGAGATTAACACAACTCCCACAGACTGGTTGTCGTTACTGCTAACACGACCCTTCTGGCCATAAATGGAATTTGTTTCCTTTTTATCACTGAATGTCTTCTTCACAGCACTCGAAATCGCAGCCACTAGAATCTTTCCACTCTTGATACCACATTCAACTCATTCTCCTGTTAGTATCAGTTCAATAAAACCAGTTGAAGAACTCCTGATGAGAAGATTAAAGAATGGGCCTGTTAGAGTGCCTATGAACATATCAACCAATTCTCGGTCATACAAGGGAGGTTGCACCCTTCCAGCTTAATCCCTCCATTTTATGCATATTCCTTGAACCCGTCATTCGAGCCCATAGACATATTTTATAGTTGCACACGAGTCGGTGCAAGGTCGGCATTATATTGATACTGCTTGTAAAAATCAGCAACCAAGTCTTCCCACGTGTGAATATTGGTTCCTTCCAGTTGATAGAACCATTCAAGTTGAGTGTCGGACAAGCTTTCTTGAAATAAATGGACCCATAATTTCATGTCGGTAGTACGAGGTTGAATCTTTCGAATATACGATCTCAGATGGAGTTTGGGGGCAAGAGACACTGTCATATTTAGCAAAGATGGGGACCTTGAACATGTGAGGGATGACCACCCCCGGGATCAGACCCAGTTCTCCAAAATCCAATCCAGGCACTTTTTGGATTTCCATAGCTTTGAGACGGTCTTCCAATTGCTTCTACTCATCATCTGCGAGAGGGTACTGGTCATCGGAGTAGTCTTCATATTCATGAATGTTCTCATAACTCCTGGTTATTTCTTCCTCCAGGCTTGATGCTTCTACCATCCTCTTCTTGGTTGTCGTCTTCCTCGGAGGAAACATCATCCACCTGAACCAGTTGAGCATGACCTTAGAATCTTCTCCCCATATTGAGGATAGCAGTCTTCTTTTTCTTGGCGACGAGCGCCATCAAATCTTTCTGCCTCTGTGCCAGATTTAGAAGAGTCTCTTGAAATTGTGCATGTTGAGCTTATAGGTCCTTAACAGTCTGTTCGAGGGCCATCTTATACTAAAATAAACAGTAAGTAGATGAGAAAACTTGTATTGGAAAACCTTCTATGAAATGATGCATGATATGTAGATGCAATGTTTTCAAGGATCTCACAGGGTGAACAAAGAAAATGTTAGAATCCGACTGCAACTTTGATTGAAGAACTTTGTATCGTTGAATGTCCTTCTATGAGAATCAAGCTCACCATGACGAGTGGGTCCTAGCCTTTAACTCAAGATAATACGCTTCGTTCTTTAGCGACATTCAGTTAAAGGAAAACAAATCCCCTTGCCTCTTGCTAGACGTTGGTTCATGATACTTTAGCGGCATTTGGTTAGAGGAAAATAAATCCTCCTGCCCCTTGCTAGGCGTCTGTTTCATGATAACCTACATCACAGGCCCTTGAGATCCTTGAAATGGTTAGTGAAAATGATATGGTATGATGCCACGATGTTATGATGTCATGTTCGAACAATTAATCATACACAAACAAAACACACAAGGCCTTAGGTTTAAGCTTGCATGGAGTTTGTAGGTAAGTACCCTCTTGAATTTTTAGTTGGCTCAATCTGTCCTAAAATAAGTAACCAGGTTATATGAGTCTCAATATCACTGATCTTTCCCCCAGGCATTGTTTCAGCACAAGCATCTGATTTGCGATCGAAATATCCCGACAGTCTAATCTCAATGAGTGTAGTATCGAGTATCAACCAACTTTAATATGCACCGAAGCCAGCTATCTCACTACTTTCTAATGGCTAAGTTGTGTCAACTAAGGTTCTATGGTCAATTATTGCTTTATGACACCATGCGGCAGCCCAGCATTCTCCTTGACTTAACTCAATTGCACTAACCAATGTGTCACACTAACGTAGCCATTGCTTCAACTGTATTGGTATATGCCATACAATTTTCATGATATATTTCTACTTACCTAAAATGCCCCCAGATCCGAGTATAGGATCTATACAAGAAATAAACACGAGTAAAACCATGAAATGTAAAGCATACAAATCAAGCAAGTAAAGCATTTTAAATGTGATCTAACTCTTAAGGTAACCCAACTTTTAGTTCTCCCCAGCAGAGTTGCTAGTTCTGTAATACGGTGGGAGAAATGAATTTTTGTTTTGCGTTTTATCGTAAATGTTACGGATAGCAAGAGTCGCCACCGACTTTTATTTTATCCAATAAAAGAAAGGGTGAAAAGAAAAGGAAAGACCTATGAGAATTTTTTGAGTAAGGGGGGTAGGTTATGAAAAGGGAAGGTGTTTGCACCCTTTTTATCCGTACTTATCTATGGGCTCTTAATCACTAGCTCACTTTTGAAAATACTTTGTGAATGTGTAAGTTTTGAAAATATTTTTAAAAATGCCTAAGTGTGGCAAACTTTGTAATGATTCCCGTATCGTTGAGAATGCATACAAAGTGTTTGTTTTGAAAATATTTCAGAAGAGAAGTGTATTGTGTGAAAAATGTTTTGAAATGTTCGTGAGCAAGTGATTAAGAAATATCTACCTACTCAAAAGTATTTGTTCTTTTCCTCCTCCTTTAGATAATGCTATCCTACCATCGGTTAGTAGAAAGCCCTATCGTTGGATATTTGAGGGACATGCGCGGGTCATCGTACAGTCATAAAGGTAACTCGTAAGGTGCTTTAGAAATTTGTCATAAGGGACTAAGATTGTTTACCGAAGGCGACATCAAAGGGTCATTGAGGGACTACGATCTTTTAACCAGGGGTCTTTGCTAAAGCGTTCCATGTTCGAGGGACATGACTGTTTTATCCGAAGGCAACAAGTGGGGTCACCTTAGAGGTGCGTGTGTGAATTGTGTTTGATTCAGTTATTTTATCTTGTATTTAAGGTTTTCTAGTGTTTGATTTTAAATCTTGTCATACATGCCTAGTTACTATACAGTAATATATATACATACGTTCATACATAAGTGCGGAAAGTAAAAGTGAGGGAGAATAAACCTAAGCTATTGCATCCCATGAGCAATTACATAATAGGAAAAAAACCCGAGAAAATAAACTAAGCTATTACAAAATCAACCGTACGACTGATACATTTATTTTCTAGAATTTAAATAGCAAAGAGAAAAGAAATTAGAAGGTATTTAAAACCTAAAGAAAAGTATTAGAAAAATATTTTTTGATGTTTTATTATTTGGAAAATAATTAAAGTGATAATAAAATAATTAAAACCTAATTATTTCTACTCTTTTTTTCTTTTTTAAGAAAATTAAGTTAATAATAATAAAAAACCTAATGTCTAATTATTTTTAAATACAAATTAATTAATACAGAAACCCAAGTCTAAATATTTTTAAATAAAAATTAGTTTTTTATTTATTTTTTATAGTCTAATTAAAAAGGTAATTAAATTAATTAAGCAAAACCAAAAAATAATAAAAATAAGAAAATTGAAAAGTTGATGGGACCATCCCCCTTAATTCAAGGACTACGAATCCGATGGTGGGGTTCTTTTCTCTTGAATGTGCCTGTAAAGAGAGATCTGAAGCAAACATTTTTCTATGCCGTAAAAATGGCATATTAAGATTTATGCATCAAAGCTTGCATATGATACGTCAAACTCGTCCTGAATTATATCCTGAATACATTTGAGCTCATCAAACACATTAGTAATGCATGGAATTTAAGATTGAATTCAAAGAAAAAACACAAATCGGTGGAGTTTGAAGCACGAGTTCCATGCACCAAATCTTCTGGTTCTTGGGCTGGATGTGTTCCTGAGGACTTCAGGAAGAGGTTTGGGCACTTCGTTTGGCTTGAGAGTGGCTGGATTGTGTGATACGAATTTGCAATTTTCTTGAGAATTTTGAGAGATTTTTGAAGTGGTTCTTGAGGCAGAAGCTTGTCTGTTTTTCACTTGAGTATTGCATGTATTTATAGAGGAATGAAATGGAACAAGAACAAGACAAGAATCTTGTACCATCAGTCACATTTCATTGCAAAAAAACAAATTAGAATCCTTCCAAAATTGTTAGAAAACATTCCAAACTTGAAGATTCTTGTTCCTAACATGTTTTCACGGTTTTGACATGTTTGTCATGTGTTCTTGGGCCTCCATGTGATTGAAATCAAAAGCCCACGCGCCTTGGCCCAATGATTTTATATTTTATTCGATTTACTTGCATTTAAATGAATAAAAATTAAAATAAAAGAAATAAAAATAATAAAAAATATATGAATGGATTTAGAGGTCTTATAACACATTTTTAACATGTTTGAACATAAAAAGTTAGGCCCACTATTTTAAAATTTCAAGTTTGCTCACTTTGCATTTCATGCATTTTCTCAAAATTTCCCAACTTACACTGGTCATAACTCTTTCAATTTTCATATTTTGAAGGTGATATTGGACTTTTTGGAAAGCTAAAGATGTCCTCTACAATTTCTCTTTTTATCATTTTTGCATTTGGAGAATTTATGTTGATTTAAGTTGCCTTGATAAAAGTGTCTTTTTATTGACTTTTAAAATGACCTATAATGTATGGGCTCATATCTTTCAAATGAAGCATTTTTTTGACTTGAGCATAAATGAAAAGATTTAGAGAATTGAATTTACTTAAAAATGGGTTTTGGTTGGGGAAAAGTTAAGGAAGCATGTGAAAGTTATGCTTGGTCAAAGTTCAGTTGACTTCTCCTAAGAAAACCCAAATTTGGCAACTTTGGACTTTTGATGATTTGAGGGCTTATCTTGAGGAATCGTGATCAACCCTTGATCAAATGATGAATATCAATTCAAAATGTTGATGTTGACCAAAAAAACTTGAAATTTGACTGTATGTTGACCATAGTTGACTTTTTACCCAATATAGTTTATTTTCAATCATCTGAGTCATTGACTGAGTAAACTTGAGATGCAAGACTTGAAACTTGACATGAATATTGTTGAAGACCTATGGAGAATCATGGAAACCACTTGAGGCCTTTTAAGACCTTTCTTGAGAAACTTGAAACCCTAGTTGTATACCCATTGCTTAGGAGGAGCATTTAACTGGTCAACCCTTGAGTAGTCTTGAGTACTTGAGAGCCTTAAAAGAATGTTTTGAAGAAAATGGGAGGGAAAATTTTGGTGTAAAACAATGCACAAGCCTGTGATATGCCTTACTATGTTGGTCCCTAAGCGTTAGTAGGATCTTTTTTACCCGTGTTATTTACTCCCTATGTTGTAGTAAATATACAAAAATTTTGATATAACTCATTGCGTTAGTCTAGAAGCAACAATATTTCATCTGTCTCTTTGCGATATAATTCATTATGTTAAGTCTCCATGCGGCAATGGATTATCAACTATATTTTATTCATTCCCTAGGATGTGATGAATAGACAAAATCTGCGTTATAAGCTTACTATATTAGTCTCTAAGCGTTAGTGAGTCAAATTTTCAAACTGGTTTTATTTACTCTATAACCGCGATATAGCTTGTTGCATCAGTCTTAATACAACAACAATCATTTGGTCATCAACAATTTTCTGTCTCTCTCACACAAACATTTTTTTTGCGCAACTCTTTTGGTTAATTTTAGGATTTTGAACAAAATACCTAAAATTTTTCCATCAGTAACCATTTGGAGAATCAATAATCATTTGCAGATAACAATTATCTACGAATCAACAATTTTGTTGTTGTCTTTAACAGACAATAGCAAACAATCATCCACATTTCAATTTTCACCAAGAAAACTCTACCGCACCGACGTTTTCCCCTTGTGGTGCTTTCTTCTTTTTAATTTATGCAAGATGTTGTTTTTAAAGAATAAGAAAAAAGGCGG